>VZSR01003812.1:1893070-2120642 GCA_013398615.1 Brachypodius melanocephalos | reverse complement strand
ACTTTTGCAATCCAGAACTGGGTTATGCAGAGAAACATTGTACCCATGCACTGAAACAATGGAATGTGTGATACATATTTACCTAGAAATTATAAACAAAAGCTATAACCTTCCTTAAATTCTGTCAAGCTGTATGACAGAGTAAATTTTATCCAACTATCAAAAAAAGGGCCCTGCCTAACTAGTCACTGAGCTTCAGCACTAGTGCATTACCATGACACTGTCAAGACATAGCATCATTGATTTCATATCAAAATATAATTTATAATTTCTAACATGTGTGACAAGGCTATGCAGTTGCTAGGAAGTTTATAAAGAACACAACTACTGAAAGAAAAGAAACAAGAAACTGCTGTATTTGACTTTAAATCAGCACAACTAGCACAATACTTTCAATTTCCAGCTCAGCTGTTCATCCCTCCCTAATCCAAATAAGTGGCTATATTTGTGAGCTTTCTAAAAAAACTTTTGATTCTCAGCAGCTGCATGTGCACAAAAAGAAAGAACTAAAAATTAAACAGTGATTGGCAATCTACAGCATCCAAAACTTTGCCTCCTTTTGAAAGGTAGTAATTGAAGAACTGTAGTATTCAAACCAATGTGAAATACATCTGTTATCAGATTTAATGATCTATTAATTACTTTTTTGGAGAATAATTTGATTTCTCCCCTTAAGATGTAAGGAGTAGGAAGGTTTCTTCTTAGCAATGGTTCCAATGAAACATATCCTGGATTTTGAGGAGGAAAATCACTGTTCCAAAGCACCTTAGTTCGTATCTGGTTAGTTCTTGTTTAACTCTATAACATATGACACAGTAAATAAATGTCTTCCTGTATTGTTACATGGAAAACATTGTCTCATGGAAATGAATATTTCAGCAATATTCCTTCTTGATTCTTTTCACTATCATCCATTGTACTGCACAGTCATTCCCTGTTTTATTTCAAGTGCTTCAATCAGTCAAATTTGTTGTAATTCTCTCTATGTTCTTCCCCATATGCTGGGAATGTGCAGAGGCAGGCAGGACCAGCACAGAACTGTGATGGAAGTGTGTGAGGAAGGCTCAGCTGGTGCAGCTGAGCATGGGGTAGGTAATGCACCATTTCCTGGAGACTGCTGCTGGTACAGCGTGCTGCACGTGCTCCCTTTTAATGTGGTTTGGTTACAGGCTTACTGTGTGTCTGTAGGTTTCTGCTTCAAAACTAAAGCTGGATATAAGATTAAAAAGCCAGAGGAAGAGAACAGTGGTGTAACCTGAAAATAACAGATTCACATTAATTTTAGCCTTGCAGTAGCTATTATATTAGTAGCAGGACATTCAGGGAAATTATTGAACAGTCTTTAGGAAAACCACTTTTGTATATGAACAGCTATGCTGTATAGCAGAGGGAAAATAAAACTGAAGGCTAAAACTGGAGAGAAGATACTGTGTTGCCTTGTAAAATAGTTTGACACATAGGATTTGACTCGGTGCATGACAGACCAACTTGCCCGTGGGCTTCGGGTGACTTTGTGCCAAAACTAGTAGACTTCTCAGTGAGAGCTTGCAGGGAGCTATCATTAAGAGAAAATGGATTGAAGCAGAAAAACAGAAATGTGCTAAACTTTGCTAAAACAGTAAGTTTGTTCATCCCAATCTGGTCTGCTTAAAACCTGATCCTTTCTTAGGGTGCAAGCAAGCTGTGACCATCCTTCTTTAGATATCTGCATTGCAGTAGGAGTGGTTACATGCTGTTTGCACTTCAGATTAATGAGGGTGCACCTTGTACATTTCTCCTCTCTTAGAAGAGTAGAATGTTTCTTATTTTAACCAAGGCAGCTACCAGATAATAAGTGAACGTTTAGAACAGGAGTATAAGAGAAAAATACAATACAAGAGGACTTTCACTGTAGCTCTTCATACTTCCTTCCAAGATCCTACACTCCCTGCCAGGCTATGGCACCCAAGCTTCTACACACAATGCACTCTTCCTTTAGTGAGCCAAATAAAAAAAGGCATTCCTCAATCCTCAGTACAGTGTGGAAAAAACAGGCATGTCTAGCAGCTCCTAAAGCCACCCCGCCAGCACACGGCTGACCTGCATTTCACTGTCTGGATAAAGAGATCCTTCCAAGAAGGCTGGAGATTTCTGGTCAAAACCACTTAACAACAGAAGGAAGAGATGACCACAGTCCCTGGACAAGAGCTGAACTCTAATGTTGGCTTGACCAGTGACCTCAGGGGTAACTTTGAAAATATTACTTAATGTTACATTTTATCTTCTTTTGCCAGGGTCAGGATTAAATGCCAGAGATGGTATTTCTTGTTCAGACTCAAATATTTATTAATTCTTATCTGTATTACAGTTTCACAAGCTGTGAGTTCTACAGCACTTGTAGCTAACAAAGTAAAAATGGAGCTATATCTCTCTCTACAAGGCCTTTTAAGGATAAACTGTCCAACTGAGACATGACACCTAAGTTATTTTTACTTTCAACTCAATAACCAACCACCCATGGCCTGAAATGCAGACTTTTCTATCCAATTATAAAATACCACCCAAATCCATAAAGAAGCAGGTGAAAAAGAATGACTAGCCTCTGCCCTAAAACCTCTATCTTGCTTTATATGTATTACTATATTCTAAAACCTTAAACTCTAAGTTTTCCACCATGTGATATTACACACTTCTAGTCAAACTACACACCCATAATCCCAGTTCTATCATTCAATTTTGGAAGCCTTTTCCAAGGCCTCAGGTCAAATGCAGTGTTTTCTTGGAGGTCAGTGCCTGTCAGAACAGAAAGTCTAAAACTGTCAGTGACCAGGGTTCCAACAACTTAATATATCAGTGCTTCCATTTCTGTCTGCTTGGCTTATAGCAGTTCAAAGAGGGGACTGCTTCTTGCTGTCCAAGCATGCTCTCTATTAAGGATTTACAGTGGCCAACAGCTCCTACTGCTAGCCCTAAATGCAAAAAAAAAAAAAAACAAACCAAAAAAACCCCAAAAAAACCAAACAAAAAAACCCCCATAATATGACTTTTTGTTAGTCATTTAACAAAACCACATATTATCCAATAAAACTTTTTTCTCCAGTGTGTTAAAAATCACAGATACTAACAATATGTATATAGCATTCAGGCAATATGTATACAGCATTCAGGCACAACATAATTTAAAAGGCACCTGTATCATTACATCCTACAATGACCCAAAGTCCTGCACAAGCAGTGCTAATCTGTTGAATCTTGAGTATAAAAGTGGCATCAAGTCACAGGAAGCTCTTCAAAGCTTTCCCGTGACAAAAACAGGTTTCTCCTTGGTTCCCCAAGACTTTCTCCAAGCAGACAATCAGGAGTTATCACACTGGCAAGAAATGCCAGTATTTTTACTACTAATATCTTTGCTTTTCCAAACACATCATTGCTTTGATATTTTATTACACATCTTGAATACATTCAAGGTTAGGAACACTGCCTACAGAAACACCTGTTTTATCATATTTTTTATTAGCAGACCTCTCTCTACTCCGGTATCATCTCTCAAATACTGCTGTGTTTGAAACCAAGCCTTATGGCGTCTGGGGTCCTTCCCCCTGTGTGTGAAATGGAACACAGGGTATCTCACATCAAGATGCCCTGGGTAGAGGAGGCTGCCCACTGAAAAAATCCTCTCCAGGAGCTCCCAGAGTGGCTCTAAAGTGTGTGATGAAGACAAGGAAGACAAACCACAAAGCATTTTCAGAGCCTTTCATTTCAGTGATGGCATTTGAATTTAACAGGGTGATTTTGAAAATTTTTCTCTTCACTGCTATGCAGCCTCAGAATAATTTCTTGCACTCTCTGCAGGTTTGTCTCTTAGGTTTGCATATAAGACACCCAGACCCTGAAGAAGACCATAATTAATACTTAACCATTTATTCATGAGATGGTGAAAACAAGAACAAAGAAAGGTGCTCAGAAACAGGTGAAAGTTTCTACATGGGATAGCGTATGGCTCAGGAGTGGAAGATGAGGCTCACAGAGGAAAAGAAAGGTCAGAGCCTAAGAAAACAGGATCCACCATAACCAAGGAACTCAGTGAGGAGCTGCCATTCCCTGCAAACAGCAGAGGAAAGGACTCAGCTTTGAGCAGTGAGAACTTTGTAGCTACAGAGACCACAGAAATGCCCCAGGAGGCAGAGAGGCACTGGGGGAGACAGCAAGCCTCACTCTTGAAGAGCAAGCTCCACCAAAGCTGCTTCCTCTTTTCCATGCCCACACCTCTGCCTTTCACCAGTGCACTGCCCTGTGCAGGACACAGTGCCTACTGCACAGGGACAGGGACTCACCTTTTCTCCAGCTCTACCAGCCCTGTAAGCTCCAGCAAACACCCCGCTGGGGGCAGCAGCAGACCACCCACACCCCTTCATACCCAACAAGGAGGAAAACAGGGCTCTCACCCAGCTGAGCTCCACCGGGAAACCCAAACCCTGTTACCTCCTGCAGCTCCAGCCTCTAAGGATTCTGAGAAAATGTGGTGATTTTGGATTTAAAAGAAAATATAAAGCACTGGGGGAACTGTGCATCATTAAACAACTCATTCCCAGAAAGCATGGGAAAGGGAAGCAGACTCCCACCACTGTTATTTCTAATCTGATGCCCAGTGCTCACTCCACAGATAAAGCTTTCAGAGGCTCCTTCAACTCTGAACAGCTTTGGTAATTAAAGTAGTAACACTTGTAGTTTTAGCAACTTAAACCCCTAATTACATGCAATTAAATATGAATGTAGTCCTACTGAAGAGATAATGGACAATGTCTATTCTCTTAAAAACAATAAAATATATGTTACACAAATTTGGTCGTCAAAAAAGTATCTTTCTGAAGGAAAAAACCCACTAATCTCTCTGTTGCTCCTTTCCTCCATATTTCACTCTCTACAGGGCAATCTATTTCTTTGCTACTCCTGATAATTAGTAGGCATTTAGATAACATATATTTTTTTCTAAGGTTTTTGTTCTGTTGTTTGTTTTTACAGATATTTAAAAATTCTTTTTATTAGGAGAGCTATACTACATATTAAAACATAACACCTCTGATCTTCAACTGCACTAAAGCAGGAGTCAGCTACTGAAAATTCAGAGTCAATATAAAAACATGTTAGAAATTGAACAAGACTTCCACCAAAATACCTATTTCAGCAGAGAAAAAACAAAGAGAAGGCCCTGCCAAGCCCTGACACTCTGCTATACACTTCACAGGGAATGCTTGCTCAAAAAACAAAGTCTGAAAATTTGGCAAAAAAAAAAAAAAAAGATGTAGAGAAAAGACCGTGTCCCATCACTAAATCCAGGAAAGGAGCCACCTGGTTTTCACAGTACCTGCATCTGCTTAAATATCCTTAGAAAGTTAGACATGAAAGTCATGTAGGACCTGTAATTTCTCTATATTCTCTTAAGTGAAGAATAAAAGTTATAAAAAGATTTAATTTGGTTTCATCTGGTTCAATGGAAAAGTATAAAATGCAAGGAAAAAGAAAAGTTACAGAAACTAACTACAAAGTTCAGAGCAAGTGGTCCACAAAGTAATTCCTTCCACACTCCCACCACCAGTGTACATCCAGTCTATTCTCCATACTATGAGGAAAGTAAAACTGCTCAGAAATTGTACTTCATAGCCTGGCAATAGAGACTTGCATCCAAAATCATGATAAATGCCTCATTTTTCAAATGCCAAATGATATGTTGATAAAATGCAACAATCTCTTATGCTACATAATGCTACACGCTATCAATAAGATATAAGAAACTGAGAATTTTCACTCCAGACTACCTTCAGATTGAGAGAAAAACCGAATGCTAGGAGACAAAACCCACTCTTTACAGTACACCATTCCATTATATAAACTGGAATAATCCCAACTGCTTCTGTTTCAAACAACTTCATGCAGAGAAATCAGGCCAGGCAATGGAATTCTGTATCTGCACCAGGCTTTTACCCCAAATAACAGAGGTGAGAAGGTGAATAGCAGAGCAAACCTGGACTGCTAAACCAATTAAGCTTCTCTTGAAAAGGAACCCAAAACAACAGCAAGAAGTCGGACACTACAAAGTATCCTTTCCAGAGATATTTCATTACACTTGGCTTTCTTCCTGGGCTGGGGTCCAGGAATATCAGCACTGCCTTAGTTCTTTTCAAAAAATAAGTTGCTTGAATAATGTGCACCTTGTGCACTGCACTGAAATAGACAATCATTAATCTTGACTTTTTTTCTTCTGTTCTGATCTCTCATACCTGAATAAAATTAAAGTATTTTTTCTATTTTTATCAGAAGCATGAAAACTTGTGAATTCCAAACAAAAATCTCGCAAAAGGCAGAAAGACCTTTTCTTGGTAGTTCAGGGATTTCACCTCACTTTATGAGGTACACCAAGGAGGGTACAAAAACCCTAAGACAACCAGAGACCCACTGAAAAATGGTAAGAGTAAAGCCTAACCTCTACTGAAGCTCAGCTGGAGAATTTCCCATATACACTGTGGGGAAGGCAGGACAGATACTCAAAGAAATCCCCCTTCCTATAAAGAAGTCAAAGACTTTTCTTTCAGAAAAAAGTCTGTATCTGAATACTTTAAAACTACTCCTTTGATGTGCCCTTTGACTGCTTCCCTATCCCAGAGGAAATTTCTCATGCCTTTTTATCCCTGCCACTACATTCACCACGTCTGACTTTGATCATGTCTAATGGCAATGATTCGATGAGGACCGACTTCAACCAATACTGAGAGAGGGTAATTTAAATAAATACAGTATTTATGTCTTTGTGACTCAGAATCATGAGAATTTAGTACGTAGATCCCTCTTTATTAGCAGAGGCCTATCTGGAAGATGCTGTTTGATTTGGCTTTTTAGGTGATATTAAGTGGTTTCTGGAAAACAAGGTTTATTTGGGAAACTTTTAGCATGGTCACACCTTGCCAGGCAGATTAAAATCTTTGAAAGGTACTTCTAACTTCTGCTGAATCTCTGCTTTGCAAAGGATATCCAAGGGAGACCATGGCATTTTCAGAGAGATCACCACAGAGGCCACAAATCTGGCTGTGGTCCTGGATGCATCCAATTCAGCTTCCAAGGCCAGTCTAGACACACTTTAGCTGTTGAGCACAGCCTCCTCTGCTGCCTTCCTAAAGCAGAGGGTGTCTTTCTCTCCTACATTCACTTGCTCACAGAAGAGCCGGCAACTCTGGGTGTAGTCTGACACCTGGCCAGAGTGGATTTAGTGACTCTGAGCCAGGAGAGCAGCCAGTCACTCACTCCTTCAGGTCTCTGAGCTGTCCTGACCCAATCCCTACCTCTGTTGCCCTCAGCCATATTATCAGCCAGATCTGTTCAGCCTGGCTCACTGGTTGTGCCTGCCAAGTGGGCAAGAACAGAGGTTCTCACAGCAACCCTTCAGGTGGTGTTTCCTTTCATCTCCATAGCACTTTACAGCCTCTAAATATTATATTCATGCTAGATCATAAAAGTTGAATGTTTCCTCTGCTACTTAAACAGCAATTTAAGAGAGTAGCTTGAAGTACTATGCCTCTTAAAAATGGAGCTTGTCACGGAGAAGAAAAAACATTGTAAGCTGTAATCGTTCCGAGAAAATGTTGCTGGAAGATACATAATCCAATGTGACATTTGAAGTTCTTGTCATGGAGCATTTGATCATTAAAAAAAAAATATTATTTCTAAGGTCTATTTTCACATCAGTGCACTACACACCCTGTCAGAACAAACAGTGCACTAATGCAAATGATAAATAAAAGTATTTTATTTTCACAGCCAAAGTATTTCCATTCCAAGAATAACTGTAAAAATAGAGCTACTGAAAGTGAGTGTAACTGTGAGAACATGGTGTCATAACATAAATTATATTTATCAGCAGAGGACAGTATGAGGTTATTACATCTCCTTAAGACAGAAGAAAAAAAAAAGATTGACCTGTCTTTCCCACCTTGTGTTTCAAATGTCAGCTGTTAAACAAAGGCTCAGTGATGTAAATCAAAAGCAAACCACACACCTGAACATGTCACAGCACTAGGGACAGCACTAGGTTGTCCTACAAAGTGCAGCAGCACTGCAGCCATGGGTGAGGAACAGCCACCCAAGTGAACATGTCCATGAAGGTCTGTGCTCAAATCACCCTCGAGGTTACCACGAAGCCCAACAACGCGGCCAAAGCCTTTTCAATCAATCAATCAAGGGATGGCAAAAGAGGACTCTTCACCAGCACTAGATTATGTGTGTTGTCCTACTGTAAAGGATAGGAACTAGAAGGTGAATTACATCACTGTATTTTAGTGTGGCAGTGGTAATGAAAGGGGTGCAAAGGAGGAAAGTTGCTTTCTACGTAGGAGAAGGAAAACACGCCTTTGCCTACTAAGAACCAGAGCCCAGAGAGCCAAAGGACGTGTATGTACATGCCGTGTACACGGGACATGCGACACACTAACACAGCCTGACCTTGGGCTTGACCCTGACGGCCAGGGAGCGGGGCGGATGGCTTTTGTCAGGGCTGGGAGCACCCACAAACCCCTCAGGGCAGCACTCCCCACACCTTGCCACACGCGTTACCTTCCTATGGTGTGGGGACGGAGCACTTTTACCTGGACCACACTGCATCCACCCCCATGCCAGGCCGTTGTCCCGGCAATTCAGCTCCCGCTCGGCAGCCGTCGTGCTCCAACGCTTCACATGGTGAAACCCTGGCTCCCGCCGGGGCTGGGCAAGGAGGGCGTTTCGTTTCCTGGCGCGGATCGGGAGACGCCTGACCTGGCCCCGCGCCACTCGGTTTGTTGAGGGTGTCCCGTGCCCCCGGCCCCGCCGCTCCCGGCCGCGCTCCCCGCCGGAGCCGCTCACCCGCGCAGCGCAGGCCCTGCGAGAGGACGAAGCGGCAGCACAGGTCGCACCACGCTCCCGCCGCCGCCGGCCCGAAGCGGTGCGGGGGCTGCGGCGGCGGCAGAGCCTCGAAGATAGTGCGGACGTGGCGGGGCCGCGGCGGCGCCGGGCGGCGGCGGCCCCCGAGCGCGGGGCCCGGGACAGCGGCGGGCGCGTCCGGCTGCGGGGGCCCCGCCCGGCCCCGCCGAGGCTTCTCCCGCCGGTCCCGGGCGGCCGCCGCCATGCGGAGCGCCGCCGCCGCCGCCTCTGCCCGCCTCACGCACACGGCACCCGCGGGCGAGGGGAGCGGGGAGGCGGCGGGCGCGAAGGAGGCGCTGCACCGCGGCCGCGTCCTCCCCGCGACCTCTCGAATGCTGACGCCGGTCTGCAGGCACAAACTCCGCAGCATTCGGCATAAGCGTACCCCGGGATGCTGCAGCAGCCCCGGCACAGGGGGAGCTGACCATAACTGGTGATACGCTTCAGTAGGCACCCATTAAAATGATCTGCCTCAGTTCCTTAAAGCAGCTACTGGGGGAAGTATTTCCCAGGGCTGGGAAGAGTGCCATAACCCCCACCTGCATGGGGAGGCTGTGGCGGCCGGAGTAATCATAGCGTTCATTCCACACTTGTGTGAGTGTCCAGCAGCATAATTTTGAAGCGCTGCTGTTTGCAGCACCCCAGCAGCTCAACCTGCCACTGCTGGCCTTACTTACTCACAGGCAGCAAAGTTCTCCAAAAGATGTGCACTACAACTACTGCTGCCTGACCAGTGACAAAACAGCAAATTCCACTGAGGAATACTACCCTTATCACTTTTTTTTTTCTTTTTTTTTTGTTTTCTGTGTGACAGATGAAAAATAGGGTGGTACAGAAAAATAGAAGGTCGTGAAGCCTTGCCCCTGGCAGAATCAGTCACAAGAGCTCCTACCAGTTAACCTATTCCTATAAACCCTCTTCAAACAGTATTGCAGTTCCCAGGATAATCTGTTCTGGCATTTGCCCTCTTTTCCATTAGAAAGGTTTCTGCAAAGTAGTAGGCTAGGTTTGTTTCAACTACAGTTTATACTAATAATCTATAACCCTTTCACCACAGACACAGTGAATGCTGATCTTCTGGAACAGCCTGGAGATTACCAAAGACTTTTACTTACCCCTTCTTCCAATGCTCCTTCTTTCAGGCAACAACTCTCTCTTTTTTTTTCCCCCCAGTTCTGCTTAGGACCATCCAGAACTGTTCTACAGTAACCACTTCAACAGTGACTGAGTACATTAGATTTGTAGAACTGATTGAATCCTACCAGTGGACAATTTCATACTGAGCAGAGACTAGGAATTTAACCACCATTAAAAGAACTAACATAGTTCAGACTACATGTCAACCAAGTTAAAAAAAAAAAAAATAGAAGAAGTAGTGGCTCTACCATATGCCTACTATGCTAGTGATTCAGTTGTGCAGGGCACATTTTCTAAACAGCTGGATAATGCAAACTAAGCTGCAATTTGCAACTTCAGGTGTCAGGCTCTCTATTGTGCTTACAAGGAAATAAACCTTGTAAGGAAATCCTGAAATTAGAAGAAAATTAAATTATGAAAAGGCAGAAGTACACACAAGTGGTTGATGATGTATTTATGCCATTAAGCTGTTCACTCATGCATTTTCACAATTCATATGAAGACAGGTTTGTTTAAGTAACAGATAATTAATATATTCAGCTAACCCCCCCAAACCAGTAAACCAGCTTCAGGAAGAAGAACCATATATTACTTTCTATTACTTATTTTGGCAAATCAACAGCAAGATCCATAGCATCAGGACACTTAGCTTGAGCAAAAAGTTGATGGTACCATACACTATGCTTTGACTTGAAAAATCAGAAGATTATGAACTGATTACTTCAAGTTCCTTAGCTACTGCTTTGTTAAAATTGCTTTAGAAGAAATTTTAACATAGTTAAGTTATTGATGTATTCAGCAAGACTAAAGCCAGCAATGTTTAAAATGAACATAAAATATAACAAAATATTTCAAACATGTAAAAGAATGCTGCACATATTTCAACATACAGACTACACTTTTACTACAATTAACTTTCTTTTTCAGACTGCTTCAGTATAAGGAAGTTGAAAATTATATATTCCACCTAGCATTTGATTTCTTTCAAGATTATAACAATGAAGTGTTATAATGCTGGAAACAAAATACAGTATATGCACATCTAGAGAGCCCAATTCTTTTAACATTTATTCATATGTTTTACTGATACTCAGTAAGACTGTGGATGTGAATGAACAAATGCACAAGCAGGCATTAAAACATTCCAGTTAGACATAATTCCAGTATTTTAAAACTGTTAAGAAGGCCAAGGAAAGATGTGTGACAAAGTGTTGCACTCCTTTTGCATAGCTACATTTTTTGGGTGACAAAGACAGAAGGTGTTCACATGAGCATAAAAATGTTTGAATTCCCTTTTTTGATTCTCACCAAGAACACTGGAATGCAGGTCTTAGACATCAAGGCAAGTTAATTTCCTTTTCTTTTAAAATTAAACATTCATTTATAAATTTCCTAAGTTTCTCTCCAAATGTTTTCTTAAAAGGAAATGAAAATGATTTGTGTTCTGACCTGGACAGATAAGCAGGGAATAAGCATCACAAAACTACCAGATATCACTGGCCAATGTTGATTAGTTTACACCTAAAGGTTCCACCAGTAATTATGGAAAATTCTAAACACAGTTGGTCCAGCTCTCACAGGTGTAATGCAGCAATGAGAAGTGCTATCGGACACCACTGAACATCCATGGCCAGGTTTCCACAAGGAAGGAACAAGTTCTGTAATATTTGCATGCTCATCTGAAACTAGTATGTATATCTGTAGTAACCAAATAAAGGGGTGTTTCCAGAATGTTTGTTTTCCTCTTCTTTTTCTCCTGCGTATTTTAGAGAAGAATGTTTCACACTGTATCTCTGCATCCCCATCTGTAGTACTGAAAGTAGTAACTATTGATGCTGGAAAATAAATACACAGTCTTACTAAATTTTGCACCAAAGTTTGGTACCTCAGTTGTAAGGCAGCAGTGGGAGTGGTCCCTTTTCAAGACCTAGACTGGTACCTTATTTTCCACTATTCAGTTACTACTGAGGTGTGATACTATCTACTGACTGCCCACAAATTCTTCTCACACCGAATTTTTAACCTTTTAAAAAAATGATACCTGAAAATACAATTAAGAAGCTGTTTTAAGCACCCACTGTTGTGGTGAGCAATAAGATTTCGGGGAAAGTCTGAAAATGCTGTGCTCCAAAAAAAGAATTTTTACATTCATTATGACAAGCTGGAGTGCAAAACTTCCATATACTAAGCAGTCAAATGATTACAGACAACATGGCACCAAATACTTAGAGAACTTAAAAAAATATTGTGAATTTGCTTTCTCAAGTAGAAGTGAACTAATAGTTTGGATGTGAGGGAAATAGAAATGCATTTCTGTTCTGTCCTATCTGCACTCTTAGTCCCTATTCACTCATTTAAAAACATTGCATTTAAAACATTCATCATGTTCTGTGATGATCGAAGTCATTCAGCTAGACTCCTACATAATAGTGGTTATTGAAGGAAATCCAAAATACCCTTTATACAAGGGTGTTTTGGAGTACTGCAAGTCCTCTTGCAATGAAGACTAAATTGCATTCTGAAAAAAAAAGGGCAATATTCAAAGTAGGCAAATGTCAATTTCATCAACAATACTTTTCCCTTTAGGACTTTTCAGAAATCCTCCAAGGGGCTCAATTCCCTGCCAGAAGTTATTCTATCCTAAAAGTGACCAAGAAAAGATATATATTTCTTTTGTATTTACATATTATACATATTTACATTTTCTTTAATATTACAGTTGTTGAAGGAAAAAAAATCCTGGATACAGATTTATTATCTGCTTTTAACTGTCCCAATAGTATTTTTTTCCCTTTGAAAAAATTTACAAGTCCTCTTCAGGTCCTTTGGAAGCTAGATACAGTCCACGTTCCGCAGGCCACCATCCATAGTCAAAGCACCAAATCTAAACCAAAAAAACCAGTGTATTTTTAGATGGTTAACTAGATAATACAATCAATCTTTAATTTATTTATGGGGTTTTCCTTTCCCTTGCCACACGCCAACAGAGGCATTTGTACCTAACTTTTGTATCTGCAAAGTAGATGGAAGAGTGGAAGCTTTGCTGCAAGTATGGGACTGGGAGTGGGGAACAAAACAAAACTAATTCAGCTTGAAGCTAAACTCCACTCTACCAGCAATTTACCCTGGAACTTTCAGGAGGCATTTATTTTTATATATTTTCTCATCTTATTTGGAAAAAAAAATCAAAATCAGTATGTATGTGATAATGACAGTACCCTCTCAGGATTGTAAGAAAGATGTTTGCCTCTTCACCGTATTTAAGCAATCTGAAAACTGCAAAATCATTAATTCAGATTGGTGTAATTCCACAGTTGTCAAAAATAACATCTAAAAGGGAGGAATTAAAAGACACCACTGCATTGCTGCAACAGAATTGTGTTTAAATTCAGAACTGAGCTGTCTGTGCAACTGGAATTTTTATTAGCTAAACCAAAGTAACATAAAACAAAAATGCCCCAAAAATTGCTGTGTCAGAATGCTTTTACAGTAATGTTCCAAGGTTTTAAATAATTATTTTTTTGTTATACCTCATTTGAACAGTTCAAAATATATTTACAGTTAAAGACATTACAGAATTGTTCCCTTAGTTTAAATTCTGGATCTATAAAATGTACCAAATTAAGCCTGCCCCTAGTTTCAGCCCCAAAAGGGAAAACGATTGCTTGCCTTTCCAAAATGTGATTGTTTTCAGCCAGCTCTTTAACAACACCTTCCATTTCCTCCTTTAGTTTCTTCATCCTGTAGTAACCAGAAGCAAAAGGAAGATTAGAGTTTTTACTGGGCTAGTTACCTGCTCTGATCACTCACCACCACAGTTTTCAGCAACTTGCCATTACATACAAAATAATGGACAGGTAAGTTGTTTGTTTACAAAGAGACAGATGATACATTAGTGCTGTCCTCCACTCAGTTCCAAATCTGTGCCACCACTATAGCAATGTAAAATTCTTGATCTTAATACAGCAATCACTAAGTCAATTTTTTTCAATTTCCCTGTAAAGCAAGCAGACTATATTACATCAAACCCATTACAAAATTCTCACCCAAGAGTCATTTCTACTAATGTGTTTGAGCTTGGATAGACTGTATTCATTGTATGTTTCATCCCACTGGAAGCTGCAAACATTTTCTGTGGCAGGGCATCTTGTAACTGTAACAGATAAAAAGGAAATTTAAGTTACAATAGAAGCTGCCATGTATCTCGTGATGCCCACCTTAAAATCCTTCTATAAATTCTCCATTGCTGTGATACCTCACAAATTCATTACAGTACTAAGGTGACTGATATGCTCCAAGATGAGATCATTACAACAGGTTTTGTATTGACATGACCTGTAATTCCCTGGTTGGTCCATCTTCTTATCTAATACTTTCATAATAAACTCTGGAAATGAAGAATATCTATTTGCTATGTCTGAAGATATCCTAGGGCAACAGGATCCTAATCAACGGATTGGTGGTGCTACTAAAATACAAATAACAAATCAAATGATGCTGTCCACCATTCCTAAACTGATTTTACAATTAGCAAGGGCTTTTTGTTCATTTCTCTTTCCTTTCTAAAAAATACTAATTTTACTACATGAAAATGCTCTTAATTCTCTCAGTCCTGAGGTAATTCTAATAAGTTTTCACCCTGCAGAGTCACCATCCAAACCATTAGCTTAACATCCTTAATATGTATCCCAAAATCTTGACAATGGGAGTAGCGTTTTTTATACTTCATTAGAGAATTAGGATAATCCTCTCGGTCCTCTGAAAATATTATGGTAACAGTTGCACAGAACATTTCTCAATGAACCCACATCCATTTGCACTGATTTTTTTTTGAGGGGGAAATGCTAACATTACCAAAAAACCCCAAAACCCCATTCCACAAAACATTCAAACCCACAAACTCTGCCAAAACCCCCCACTCAAATAAAAAAAAAACCACCACCCCAAGCCAAACTAACCCCGCCAAATTCCAAAACTGTCACAATTCACAAAATCACATTATTTAATTACTCAAGAAATAACACTATTCTGTAGTCCACACTGACACAGCAATGAATCTACTGTAGACCACATACTGCAACCACAAAGGCCTGTACTTTAATACAACTGCATCAATGTAAGACTCACTATAAACAACACTATTGATATGCAAATATGTCAAAGTCTTTCAACTATGCAAATGTGTCACATAATTTTGAAGCATTCTACCTCATTTATATAATCCTGGTATTTGGACACCTCTTCTTCAATACCAAAACACTGGTTGGTGAGAGCCAGTAATTGCTTCCTTGTGTGAAGCATTTTCCTAAAAGAAAAAGAGTTTTCTTTTAAGTGCTGCTTATATAAAAGTGGTGCGATGAACATTACCAAAAAAATAAAGAAATCAACAGCTTGCCTTGTCCAGTCCTCAGCTTTGTCCAAAAATGTATCATACTTGCTGACACATTCATCTTTGAAAAGAGCTATGGCTTTTGTAGCGTGCAAATACAGCTTCTGCCTGCAACACAGAAACAACCAAAACAGTGTCACATTGCTTTAAAACTCCATTTCTCTAACTTCCTGAAATTTGGAGAAAGGCTTGTAGACACCTTTATTCAATCTGCTGTAATGTGTAAGAACTCAACATTCTACAGAAACTGACAATTTATGTCTCAAAAATATTTCCTAGCAGGGAGGAAAAAATTATTTGAAGCACTTAGTTTGTATTTGCATTACTCATATTTATATATGAATAAATGGTCAAATGTCTTCATTGAGACAGCTGGTATATTTAAGTATTCTAAATGGAAAGGACAAAAGTCCTAATTATTTCATATTTGCCTACTGCAGATAATTGGAACGTACAGCATAGATGAATAATCCTTTGCAGTGAGTAACATACATGCAAGAAAAAGAACAGGAGTTTTGTGTCAGCCTAATTTTATGAAAAGAGGAAAAAGAAACAAGCAGAAAAGGAAAAGAAAGGAAAACAAACCCCAATTATTGTTAGTGTGGCAGACAGTAGTTCCAGTGTAATTTCCTTGTCATGCTCTGCATTGCACCAGTAAGTGTAAGGGATACTGGAACACTACAGACCAACACCTACTTCTGGTATTTCATTAAGTCTTGCATAATACATATTGATTGATTAAACTGTAGCTAGAGTAACTGGACTGTCATCATGAATGCATACCTATCATTCAACCAGAAAAATAAAATTCAAATTGAGTGTTGCTCCCTATCTGCCTAGAGGTAAATATTACAAAGGCCAGCCTCTGCTGGTAATAGCACACAGTCCTTAACAAAAGCCACTGTCATTTCCCTGTGGGATGAACCAAGCACAAAAAAGATGGACTTAGGATCTCAAACCTGTACAGTCTCAGGGAGATAACTGTGGTAGAAAATACACCAGTATTCAAACCATGAAAATGAAGCATACCTATTTGAAGTTTATCATATACCAATGCAAGGACACTGTTTTAGTAGTAGAAAACTCTCTCTCCTGCTTGGCAGTTACCCAGTTTAGCTTTCACTACAGGAAAATCAAGTGGCAAGGTTGTGCCCTCTGCATGACAGTTTTCTATCTGTAATTGTCAGTGAAGGCACACTCAAGGTAACGGTGTCTAAATTCATGCGGCATTTAGCAACGTCTAGGGAACCACGCAACTGAGCAGCCACCAGGAGAATAATTTACTATCTTAAACATAAGCATCTAGCATCATTTGAGATAGAATCTTATTGTGGTTTGGGCTGGAAGGGACCATAAAAACCATCTAGTTTCAACCCCCTTGTCATAGAACACTGCTGGGGATGGGGCAGCTGAAACATCTGTGGGCAACCTGTTTCAGTGTCTCATTGTCTCCATAGAGCAGAACTTCTTCAATGTATCCAACCTAAATTTCCCCTCTTTCAGTTTGAAGCCATTACTCCTTGGCCTATCACTGCAGCTCCTGATGAAGAGTTGCTCTCTGGCTTCCTTCTAGGCCCCCCATTCAGCTACTGGATGGCTACTGGGGGACTCGATGCAACCTTCTCCAGCAAAGATATCCTGCCCTGCTGACCACCTGTCCAGAAAGGTGTAGGTTTCCCATTTGACTTGTGTCCTACCTCCCAGTCTCAGAGCATGTTTCAGATACTTCAGGGCAAATTAAATGGCATTATCTGTCTGCATATGAGGAATTGAATAAATCCTGAGACAAGTACAGCAGCAGACAATTAGTGGAGACTATGGAAGTTTACAGATCCAAGTTATACACACATGCTTAATGTGGACACCTTGCATGTGTGACAATTTTAAACAAGCATGGAGAATGTCATTAAAATTAATTTTGTGTGCTACATTTCCTGTAAGATTAAATCATTCTAGAATTTCCTTCAGCTAGTTCATATTTTTCTCATCTGTAGAAAATTATCTCCATCTTAGCTACAAAGTCATTTTGATCTTACTCAGGGCTTTTTCCTCCCTGAAAAAACCCAGGGTAGAAGTGAACTTCCTATGAAATAGTTATGCCCAGATAACAAACAGGTATTTTGCATTTAGAAGGCCTATCAGTGAAAAAACTCTACAGCCAGAAAGCACCTCATTATCATACACTAGCACCCTTATGTATTTAAGATATTTAGAAGAAATTTTTTACAAAGCAATCCTAAAGAGGTTATGATTTACAATAAAATTAACAGAATGGGTTATTGGCAAAAGCACCTGGAGGACCTGAAAGCAGTCATGGTAGTTCTCAAAGATAACTTCAAAACTTACTTGTCAAACTTGTGTATCTGTTCTTCATTATAAGGAAGCCCTAGGATCAGAGCAGATAACAAACATTAACAATCTAACTCTGTTAGTTGTATTCATGCAAAACTCTACTAAGTTTACCCCTTTCCTACACAGTTTCCTTTTTTTACAGGTCAAAGTGGTCATATACTTTTTCCTCCTCTCCAGTCTTGCAATTCAAATTTATGCTATTAATAGTGGTGTTTCAGTCATATGGGCTTTAGCATGGTATCACACTAAGGACCTACAGACATATGCACTGTGGCTAACTCTCCATATCTACCACTAATACCCTAGTCAAACTAAGACTAACCTGTCCTTTGCACTACACTTCACGTTAAAAGTGAATCAAATAAATTACTTACTTCGTTCTGCTTTGTCTTTTTTGAACTGATAGTAGATGTCTGTGATGGAAGACAGTAGTGCCTGCAGCCTTTCTGGACTAGAGTGAAAAAAGGAAGAAAATGAGGTGTTTTATACATAAACTCAAGTACCTATTAATGAGCTTTATGAACTACAACTCAATGCAGAATTCAATACTTATTATAACAGTAAGTACAGTTACTCACTTTCTGTCTTTTGGATGCATGCCTTCCTGATTTGCCCAGGTGTCAGCCAGTAAACCACCAGGAGAAAGTTTGGTTTTGATATCTTGCAGACTAGTTTCTATGGTGCCCTGAGAGCTGGAGAGCTAGATAAGAGCAAGAAGGTTCAATCTTATCACTAGGTAAAATGAAAAATTACTTGATTATTACTTGAGCACATTAATACTACAAACCCATTTGTTTCACTGATCTCCATTAAAGAAATATGTTCAATTATCTGCCTAGGCTTTGCTAGAAGCAGATAAAGCAAGGTATTATTAAAGAAAGAACCATATTTGACGCTGGAATTTCTGTTAGTTAAAATTTATTTTCTTTCAACAATAACTTTAACTTTTCATAAATCCTTTATTTACTTCTACCCTTATTCTTTTGGTTTATTAAGAATTCATAAAATAACTATACACATAATTCATATCTTCCTTTCTCTGCAGTTCATAAAACCTTCAAAATAAAAATGCACTAATCATATTTTGCTTTTAGAACGGAGAACTTTATATCTTCTCCCAGGGTATTAAATTATTTTCAATTTTTCCTTACATGTCTGGAAACATGATGCACATTTCAAAGCAGATCACTCCGGAGTGTATTTGTAAATGTAACATTTTAGAAAGCCAACAAAGTAGTCAATAATTCCTTAAGGAAAGGAAAAATGGAAAAGAAAAAATAGCAAAGCAAGATATATTTCAAGGTTATAATCCTTGAGTATTTTAGAAAATAGGAATGTATTTTCAGGCATGTATTTTCATTACACTGAGCCAATATAAAAGGATCTGCTCTGTTTTCAGAAGGATATTCACATTAGTATGGACATTTTAACAACTGGCAATCTAGAAACTACACTGAAAGTTCAGAGTTGTTATTCACAGAAGCCTGTGTTATCATGTATTTGGCTTTTTCTGTAGAAACACCATTTTCAGAATGACAGGGTAACTTCGTCAAGCACTTACACGCAAGAGTTTTGTGTGTATCTCTGAAATTTCATCCACTTCTGACGTTTCCAAGTTGATCTGCATCAAATTCTCATATCTGACCAGCAAAAAATAGTTTAAAAAAAGCAGTGAATACTAGAAGTATTTCTTGAATCCAGATTGTAACAGTAACTGCCACTTCTTGTATATGAAATAGAGTCTCTATCAAGCAACAACCATAAAACTGACAAATTTAAGTGGCCATTAACAATGGAAACATTTTAGATTTTAAAAACATTCCTTGATTTTTCCTACATTGGAACTGTTAAAATAAAATTTGAAACTTCCATTCCTGAATTCTCTAGTCTAGTCTTATTACTTGCACTTGGCAGGCAGTGGAAGACCATTTCCTTTCATCAAGTAATTTTTTAAATCTTATCAAACTAAAGGTACTTAAAGCAGTCATTAACAAATTAATACTTCAGTGCACCAAAATCCTTTTCTGAGAAAACCTACTGGATTAAATGTTTAAAGGTTGGGACAGTAGGACCATCTATTCATACTGATACTTTCCACATGACCATAGCTCAAGTGCCAAATAAATTATTCAGGACAATAGTTTTCCTGTTGAGTCTCATATAGATTTTAGTTATAAAAAAACCCATCACAAACAGCTCAATTGCTTTTAAAAAAGACATACTTCACTCAAGTTCAATGCTTTATTTACCTTTTCAAATAAAGACTGCATTGTCATGCTTTGAAGCATAGCCTTGAAAAGGAAGGACAAACAAGAGGACATGTCCTTCAGAAGACTTTTATGGAATTATCAAAGTCAAACAAACTGAAAATCTTGCCCCTTTTTAAAAGTCCAAAAGACCATGTGCAAACACATAGAAAACTTCTGTTCACACGAGAACTACTCTAGTTAGCAAATGAATGTAATTTTTTTTCAAACTAGTGCTGAGATACTCTTGTGCACACCAGAGTCACAAACGAGAACTGACAGTGGTTTCTTCTGAGTGGTTTTCTTCTGGCAGAATGCAGGAAGAAACTATCTGAACCAAACATAGACCAAACAAGATCTAGTCCTGGTAATTAGTGCAAATGGGCTTGAAGAGGAGTTTGGGTTCCTGCCCTGATGATTTGTATCTAGGCTGCCCAGGTATAGTGTTATCTTGCAAGTTACCAACTTCACTATTTCACTGTTGTGGTTTTGCAGTGTTTTTGAAGCCAATACAGACACCTGGCTTTTAAGGTAGGTTTGGCACACACAGAGCAAATCTATCAAACTCTTGGGTATCTACAATTACTGCATACAAGGTGTTCAATTTGCACAGGCATAGCAGCTCCAACAGGTTTAAGTTTAATTATTAAGTCTACTCTGCAAACCCAGTGGTTCTACATGTGTGTGCTAATCATCTTGTGAGTATCTGCATTTTCAGAGCAGCCTGGTGAGAAGTTCAGAGAATCCCATGACTAAGACAGCATTTGGGGAAAACTCCCAGCAGGTTGAACAGGAAAACTACCACCCATAGGAGAATGCTAAGAAGAGGTGCTATTTAAAGTTCCTATCACACTGCATAAGAATAACACCTTTCTGGGAAGGGAGTAAGGGGGATCTGGGCTTGGTTGTTTGGGGTTTTTTTTGCAGCTGCTCTATGTTATATTTCAACATTAAAATTCCTTCCACACAGAAAATGCTACAGTCATAAAACTATGTAAGGGGCAGCATTTGAAGTTCTAGGCAACCAAACAAGGTGTCAAAAGAACTAATGAAAGAAAAGCTACTTGAGTCTTTGTCCAAGTTTTACTATAGCTTCTAGAGTCAATAAGAGCAAGTGAGTTGAGTCAGAGAAGAAAGGACAAAAAGAACACACACGGTTACCATAATTAGTAATTACTTGTTCTTATTAGGTTGAACAGCAAAATTAACTCTAATTTGAGTAACATATATGACTAAATCTGCTTAAGTCAGTGCCATCAGAAAACCCATGCTGACTCAAATTTAATTTTTATATGCAAAAACATTGCAAATAATCATAACTTAAAATACTCTTGTCACTAAAAATTATAATGAAGAATCAACGTGTACCGTGTAGTGCTTCTACTCACATTTTCTCAGCTTTCTCAATGTTTCTGCTGCAGAAGTCCAGCCTGATGGCAATCTCTGTCTTTTTATGAACCATTTCATTGTAATCATCCTTGATTATTTCACTAAAAAAGCGAAGCATTAGTCTATAACAAAAGTATTCAACGGCCATCCTACCAGCAATCAGTAATACACTAATATACCTGCAGCAATAATTGCCAGGAGGAATTGTTTTCAGTTAGAGATGCATTAACATAATCCTCACATAAAAATACTTTGTGCAAACTGTTCAATTGCATCTGCATGTTAGCAGAGGTTACACTTAAACTATACACAGAAGAAAGTAAATTTGCAAACACCTTAACTTTTATTTTTTTTTTTTTAAATTTCCTTAATGACAGGGAAAAAGGAGAAATTCAGCCTATCCTTACTCCAGGATAAACAAAACCTTCCAAAATATCAAGAGATTACAGAATTATGTATTGATAATTAAGACATATCTCAGTTTTTTAAAAAAGCATAATGAAATGCAATCAATTGCTTACATTAGCCATCGAATTCCTTTTCGCATCAGCTCCTGGTAAAGTAGCAAAGAACTGGCAACTCTACAGGCATAACATACAATACCTGTCACAGCCTGGAGGGAAAAAAAAAAACAGCATAAGTACTCATCTGGCATCCTCTTAACAATTGCTTCAAGACAATACATCACAACAAAGCAACTCAGATTAATAAAAGAAAGCAACACGAGGATGGTAGTCTAAAATGCGTAACTTGGCATAAGCTTTAGTCAGGCAACAACCAAACACTCATTATGAAGGCAGAGTTAAATATGGGTTTTCCAGTTATGCTGAAGCACCTGTCAGGGATGAAGACAAATCTCACAAACAAAAATGACAGAACTCACTACTTCTGTCAAAGTCACAAGTACACTTCTTCAATATTTTAGGAATCAAGCACATACACTACAAAGAACTTGTAAAAACTGACCCTGTTTTAATTCTAAGGCTAGAGACTCTCTTCATTTACCCAATTCCATTTTAGTTTATTATTTAGAATTGAGAACAAAGTTTCAAATATTATAATTTACAATACTTTAAATAATTAGCTCAACTGATGCTTTTCTGTTTATTAATTTTCAAGATTACTGGTATTTGAAGGGGCATACATTTTCAGGACTACCACATCTGAATAAAAGGCTCCTCAGCAGTCAGCATTTCACATGTATAAGTGGTTGTCACAAAGTCAAGCGTGGCTGTGCATACATTCAGTAGGTTTTAGAAAAAGAACTGAAAGAATGCAACATCCTTTACTTGTCTCCCACAGATTCTGAAAGTTTTTAAGAGGCAACAGAAATTACACCCTTCTGCAGAGTCCTAGAGACTCCTCTCTATTGAGCAAGAGTTATTTTTCTAATGTTAAATTTTGCACCATCAGAAGTTATGAAGCTTCTAACTTCAGGACTACCCAGTGTCCAGGCTCCTTTCCCCCAAGTGCTGAATTATACAGTAACAGAGCACTTTGAATTTAGAAGACTGGACTTTGGGTTTGGTTTAAAAAAAATAAAACCCAAACCATATTTTGTATACAAAGTATGGCTTTAATATACTTCTCGATCCTTTGTTAATAAATATACTTCCATCAATCAGAATCCTCATTAAAATAGTTTTATTAACATTATTAACTTGAAAATTAAGTAGCTTTAATTTCAGTATCATTATCCAAGACAGATATATAATCTAAAATGGTAATTACTCACTTTAGCCATACTGGCATCCCCATCCAAATCGTAACGTTGATGTACTTTAGGAAGTAAAACTGAAACATAAAACAAGTATCTGTATTTTATTATTTTTGAGAAGAGACTTCGAAAGTTCAGACTGTTTTCCCTCTGCACCCTGTACACCACTTTTATGCCTTTAAATATCATGTGGTTCTCATGCACACCTTTAAAACCAGCCTTTGTCTTAATTGTTTATATAACTTGGTATCTTCAACAAATTGTCCTTCCTTTTCCAGACTCACTTCTGAACATGCTGCACAGGACAGAATTCATGCAGGTCTCCACTTGCAATCTCTCTCCATGGAGAGAGCCAACTATTTCTCTCTGTTCTTCAGCTCCATGTTTGCCCACACAGGAGACTATTCCCTTTTTATCACATGGTTGCTTATTTTCATTGAGGCTCTTAAGGGCAGCACTTCACCAAGGAGTTTTCTAAACTTCAGATAGCCCCTATCACCTGGATCCCCTTTGTTCTCATGCTCACTGGCTCCTTCAGAAAGCTCTGTGACACAATATAAAGGCCCTGTTGATCCTTCCCCAAACAGCTCAACTACCCACACTCTTCAGCACCTGTCTGTGAGCGCCAGCTGGCCAGAGCAGTCAGTATTTAGGACATACTAACAAAAGCAACACTGACCTCTCAACTGCAGCCATGTCCTCCAGCTCATCATTTATAAAAAAAGGGCTCTGGTATAAGCCCCTCTAAAAGCCTCTCAATGATAAATAGAAATTCAAAACCTTAATTTCTTTTTTCTTTCCCGTTATGGTATTACCTTATCTTTTGAGCAAATGTACATTGTAAAGACCTGCTCTGTTAACTGAAAGGCTAACCACATTTACGACAAATTTTAAAAAAAAGTAAAACTTGACTTTCCACTGAGTGAACAATGGAACAAAAGAATCGGCTTTGAGTTACTTTCCATAATGTTTTCTTCTACTTGTTAAAATTGTCATGCTTCAAAAAATTCGTAACTCCATAAGCACCACTACATCTCAGGACACAGATGTTCAGGTTCAAGGGACTTGGAACAGTACAAGCACCTATTGTTCCTGTAAAAATGTTTCAGATACTCAGCATTGGACTGCATGCTTAGAACTTCAGATATCAACAAAAGAAAATTTCCAACACTATTTCTAAGACGTAACAGACATAAAACAATTACATTAAGTAACCCAAACTATTTACAAAAGATATCTGTGAGAAAAGGGGAATTACTTTCATATACCTTCTTCATAGATCAATCCAACAATGTTCACAGCCTCCCTGCTTACTACAAAGATAGGATTCTCCTCAGTTGTTCTGGGGAAGAGCTGTGCCAATCTGCCAGGCTCTAGTATTAAGCGCCGACCTTCATATATCAGTTCTTGATTCTGAGATGGTATTTTTGTCTGTTTGTAGACCAATTCATGAAATATAGCAGCTCTATAATACAAACAGTATAATCGGTAGCAGTTAGACTCACTACAATAGTTCAACAATTCAGAGTTTGTATTATTTAAATAAAAATTGCTTTTATTTCTGATTCATTAAAAACTGGGTTTACACATAAAGCACTTGACTTTTAAGTAAAAAAGAAGTAGCACGCTGCCTAAGATTCCAGGTTGCTGTGTTACAAAAATAAATCCTATTTCTTGCAAAATATCAAACTTCCTTTCTACCTCTGATTATCTGCCAAAGCACGTCTGTCTAAACAAAATTGCTCTAGTCTGAAAGTCAGTAAAAACAGGCAACACCAGATGAGGGGAAGGAAGCATACTTAAGTTTTCTAAGGCATACCCTTTTCTTCAAAGGAGATAGATGGTCTCTCCAAAAGAAAAGTCTGGTGTTTTACATGTCAAAAATTAAATTCAGCCTGTAAGCTAACAGATAGCCAAAAAATTTCCTAAAACAGCAGTGATAAGGAAGAGCAAAGACAGTTTGGAATTTTATTTACAGCAATCAATAGATACAAGGATAAGAACTTATAATACCACCATACCTCTTCCCGCAAGAAAACTGCACCACAAAAACCTACTACCACAACGGCAACCAAAAAACCAAACCAAAACTAGCAAAACCTCCCACAAAGAAAAACCTTCAGTACACTAACCAGTTTGCCTCCTGTGGGGCACTAGTATATTACTGCTTCTTAATACTACAGCTAGTTTATCAATAATCATACATGCAAATAATAACAATAAATAGAAGCAAGATTTCTCGGTAAAAACAGTATTTGGGCTCTCTCAAAAATAGAAAAGAAAAATTGAAGTGGACAGAACTGTATTTATAAATTTGACAAAATAACACTATGTATCCGTGTATTAGAAATTAACACATGCTCTGTATTATCTGTAATACAGCAGAGAAAACACATTTATGTTCGTACATCTTACAGCATTTAACATCAGCACTTCATGGCCATAAAATGAACCCCATATAAATCAGGATCCTAAACTGTACCAATTACCACTTCAGAACCCCTGTGAGAGTTTTACATCAGAGAAAATGCGTGCATTTTGTATGCTTGAGGACGAGACGAGCAAGAGATGAATACAGTCTCTAGAAAACTACTTTGTAAATAAGGAACGTATACAAATGTGCGATGAGTTGACCTCTGTTGTGAAAACAGACATGTTATTAACACATCAAGGATTAAGTCTGTGTTCTGTCATGAAAAAAACCCTAAGTTTAAGATCAGTTGATTTGACTTCTAATGACTTTATTTTATTTTTGGTCAACATGCTTCTATATGCACTATGACTATGGAGGAGAATTGCATCCTTTCACTTCCTCAGATAAACTGCCAAGAAAAGGTTGCTGAATTTTTAACACTGGTGACACAAGGTCACAGTGCTGTTAGCCTGAACAAGAGCAAAGTAATGAAAATAGAGAGAGAGAACACTTACGTATTATAGTTGTGAATATAAACTTTGTGCAAGGTCATCTGCTGTAATGAAAAGATGTGGATTATTATTCGGTGCAGTATGTCACTCGTCTCTGCAAAAAACTGGTCAAATCCCCAGCATTTTTCCTGGTCTGCTTCAAGAATATTCGCAAGGACAGGTGTGAGCAGTACTTGCAGACCCCTAGAGGACACCAGGAAGAGATGAGACAACTTGGTTCTACTTGGAATGTTTTACCTTGCAACCAATTGCAATAACTCATTTGACTTGTCTTGCATATACACACCTATTATCCCTTAGAGAATATGTCAGTACCTTTTTTCCTACACTGAGCAACAAAATGTTCAATAGCAATGTCCATTATTTTTTCATTAACACACATACTTAAAATAAAATATTTCATTTTTAGGCTTAACTATCAAGGGGGTTGTGGTATTTGAGAAGTTTTACTCACACTGCAAAAACTACACAAAATTCACCAAGCCTACATTGTAGAGCTAAGGCCACTTTCTACCACCCTAGTGGCATTTTACCCAGTTCACACCACAGTGTATCACTTTGAAGGAAGCTGCTGCTATCTAGGATTTGCTGGTGGTGATGCTTGTGTTAGCACACTATGTTGCTTTCAATCAAAGTCAGCTGGGTTAGCAAAGACTCATTATTTAAATTGTCAACACTAAGAATTCATCCTGATTGAGGATGAATACTAAATAAGTATGCTGCACATGCAGCTTGAATGCTGCAAATAAACCTGTGCTACTCATTTCTTTACATTTGTTACTATTCTAGGAGAAAGGTCAGTTTAAATTTCTTGCATTTCTAACCTGAGCATCTGAATGATGAGGAATTTGTGGATCCCACTTGTGCATTACCATAAACAGCTTCCCCAAAATTTTAACACTATGTACACATCAAGCCTGAATTCAGCAGTAGAACTGGTAATTGATTCTGAAGCAAGGTGCAGTGGCTTGTAAGCACACTGCTGACCCCATTAGAGGTCAGTGGATGCTGTGCGCAAACTCACTTTAGTACTAAACTTAAAATACTAAATACTGTTTGAATGCTACTTAAAAGGATAACTGTGAACAGATGTTTAATGAGAAAAAAACCTGCTTCCTTTATCATTTCAAGCAGTCAATTGTACAGAATAAGCAGAGGAACAAATGAACAGTAAAATGAAAAACACATACAAATTACAAGTTCTGCACATTCTAAACTAATTAATTCATATAAACCAGACTTTGATTCGACACCCCTTAAGAATGTACATATTTGGCTTTCAGAAAGTTTGCTTCTACAGTCTTTTCACAGAACAATTAATTTCCTCATTTACCATGAAAGATTAGTAACTTTAAAGTACCGAAGAAGTCTCAGGAAGGAAAATGGGTAAATGGGTTATGGGAGGTGTTTTCAAAGACATACCAAAATTAGATCTTCCATTCCTACAGAATATTATGGACATACGAAGCAAAAATATGATGATAAAATTGAAAGGATATGAGTATGTGTTAAAATGTGCCGACATGACCTTTTTCCCAGAAAAAAAGTAAGCCTCTGAATTGTCTTTGCTTATCATTTCCTTCCTACTGCTAATCTTCATCACGTCTGAAGTCACATTCTTGCAAGAAATGAGGGCCATCAAAGTTATTGATTCTTCATTCCCAAGGGTGGAAAAAATGTAGTAATAATATTTCTTCTCAAACCACATCAGATGTGCCCATTTAGCAATCATAAAACTATTTGGACAGATGGGAAAAAGAGCCCCACTTGATAACCAAATATCAGACGGTACTGGTGTACAGAAGAGTTAAAAAAAAAACAACTGTGTCAGACCTCTACTCCAAAGACACAATCCCAGAAAATAACTGGAAAAGCCCAATCAAGTGGCACTGAAACATTTTGTGAACATTTGTAAGTTCAAACTTACTTTGAAAGGCTACAAGAAACAGGCATCTCCCAACTCCACTCAATAGGCCCATTTTCCGCTTTCTGGATTCCAGAAATAGCACCAGAAGGCTTTCCAGTGATTATTTTATACCTGCAATATATTACAAAACAATGGAAACTTCAACTACTGCCTCTTATACACACACAGGTCTAATAACTAATCCTCAAAGGGGCAGCAAAAATGCAAATTTAAATGACAGGTTGGCCTAAATTTGTAGATGGGGCAATAATTAGGAAGCTTCACTTACAAGCTGACAGAGCAGTGCTAAAAGGGTAAAGAACAAAAAGCCATGCTGAGAAGCAACTTTGTCTACCTCAGCCTTGCAGAAAAGTTCAGGAGATATTTCTGGCATACTGAAGGAAATCAAAGGTTTTCACAAGAGTTAATTAATCAATTTAGTTCAACTTACACATTAACATGCTAACTTCTAGCATGTTCCACAGCAACAGACAACATTTAGCCACCACAAAGTGGCTTGGGCACAGAGAAGGAACATCAAGAAATCTGGACACAATTTGGCATTAACTTTGTATTGCACAGGCAAGCATTTCTCAGACTTTTCACGACATGAATGAGGATCAACAGACTTTTTGCAACAGAATATTTCAGTTATGCTTTCTCTTTCTGGAGGACAAGATGCATACAAAACACCTCTCAAGCAGCTACAACAAGAATTCTTATGGGAAAAAGTCACAAGATGACCAATTTCTTCAACTAAGAAAACTGGAGTCAGTTCTACATGAAGTATCACAATAGAGATGTTATTGATGTGTTAGAGGTCCCAAGTACCACCTTGCTTTATTCTTAAAATGCGACACACAGAAAAACAAAATAGAACCAGACTAGGATGAGACAGGAATCAAATACAATTTTCACATCACAGACATATCTTCTGTTTTCCATTCAGGAGTCACCCCTGTTACCTTCAGTTGCAGTCCACAACTGTACTACACAAATGTCAGTCTCATTGGTAGTGCACCCATTTCAAGATTGATGAGTAAAGACCATCATTTAAAGGAGAACAAAAATTTGCAGCACTGAAACCTCATTTCAGAATACCATATTTTGCCTCAGTATTCAAGTTACATAAATGGCACTGCAACAGACCAGCCTAGTGCCATGCTGAAAGAAAGATGTGTGGAAAAACATCGGTATTTTGGGGGAGCTCAGTTCAAGTCTTTCTCCATTTAAATGCTTAATTCAGATCCTAAGGTGCCACACAGTAAAATCCTTGTTGAAGCAGAATGTTTCTATTGATTTTGGCTGGGATAGAGTAAAGTTCCCTCACAGTAGTGTATGGTACCATAGTTTGGATTTGTGACCAAAACAGTGTTAATAACACAGGCATGTTTAGCCATTGCTGAGCAGCGCTTACACTGCATCATGGCCTCTTCTACTTTTCTACTGCCCCACCAGCAAGTAGGCTGGGAGCAGGCAAGAAGCTGGAAGGGGATAGAGGACGACAGCTGACCCAAGGGATATTCCATACCATACCATATTGCTCAGCAACAGAAGTTAAGGTGGAGGCAAGGAAGAATTTGCCACCAGAGACTGACTGTGCATCAGCTGGCTGCTCATGAGCAACTGGGGATTTTTCTGCATTACTTGTTTTTCTTGGTTTTGTTTCCCTTTGGGTTTAAAAGGCAAGGGCTGATGTTTGTTGTGGTTTTTTTGTTTTGGTTTTTTTTTTTTTCTTATTAAACTATCTTTAACTCAACCTAAGAGTTTTTGCACTTTCATCCTTACAATTCTCTTCCCCATCCTACTACAGAGGAATAAGTGAAGAGCTGTGTGATGTTCAGCTGCCTACTAGGGCTATACCACAACAAAAGAGTATTTTCTCCTTAAATATTTTCACTGTTTTAAAGTTTACTATATGCGTGTAGGATTCCTTGGTAGAAAGCATTTCAAGGGCTGATTTAATTTACCAACAGGTAAAATTTTCCTTCTAAATTACCTACATCACTTCCTTGTTTCTACGAGGTCCTTCAAAAGGTCGGAAAGGCAAACTCCCTGTTGCAGCATGGTAAAAGGTCACCCCTATGCTCCACAGATCAACTGTTGCTCCATACTTTTTCTGATGCTCTTTTCTCAAAACTGCTCGTTCATACATATCAGGATGCTAAAGAGAAAAAAAAAAAAGTTAGAATTGCTTTATGAAGCCTTATGAAGAAAAAAACCCAATCTATCTTTTCACAGCAAGGTAATTTGTCAGTCTAAACTTTCAATTCTTTAAAAAAGAAAAGCTTGTTTGTATCACAGAAGTTGCTTAAGCTATGCTTAAGTTGACAAGCATCACTACATTCCCAGGTATGACTGTTGCTTTTATTAAAAAGTTTGCAAAAAATATTTTAAAATTCAGGTGAAGAGTGACTACTAGCAAAAAAGATCACTAAAAAAAAAAGAAGAATTTCTATTCAGTATTTCTCGAGATGATTTTGAAACAACTGAAATCAAATGGAAAAAAGATCCATAGCAGAGGAGAGTGTCAGTTATGATGCACAAGTGGGAAAACATGACAGGAAGAAAATTATACTAAGGTGCTTGTCTTATGTTTCTCTACCTGCCTCTCTTTGGTTAGCCAAGGTTTCACATGAACCTTAACTACACCTAACATCATCCAAGTAGCTCAAACACACACTAAAACACATCTACACAGATAAAGGCAAATATATCCATAATTAAAATATCGTTCCTCCTTTCACACAAGGCAACAGTTGAAGCTGGACCTGGAAATTATTTCCAGGCTGATGTATTTACATCAGCAGAAGATGGCATGACCCATGGTCAAGAAAAAGTCCAGTAGAAAGTTATAAAAACAATTGTAATACAAAGGTTTAAATACTAATACCCAACAACCTGACCTTCACCTATTCAACCATAATCATGACGGGCCTCAGGCTTCAAACATTTCTTCAAAAGAAAATTAAATCACATGAGCTTACTAAATATTCTTCTGTGCCATAGAGAGAAACAAATTGTTCATCATCTTCGAGTTCTCTTGCTGCACCAAAATCTGTAAGTTTGTAAACAGACTGCCCATCTTCACCAATAACACGCATTATATTGCCTGGCTTGATGTCACGGTGCACTATGCCATTCTCACGGAGATGATTCATTCCAGCCACTTCAATTGAAAAAATAAATACAGAGTTCATGTACACATTGTGACACAGACTGTGCAAACACTGAATTGTAACTGATGCTAAGATTGTAACTGATTGTAACTGATTGTAACATAAGACATGCTTATGTTCTCTTTGGGAAATGGGAATGAGAAGGGACACTCAATTAACAGAAAGACATGACCACAGATTGCCTTTGTTTTTTCTTTCCCAACAGCTAAATCATAGCATTTCTTGCTCTCAGTACCATCTTTCCCGTAAAGTAATTTTTATAGCAGGTAAATTAGGAGAAAAATTTTGTAGCAGGCAAACACAGGAAAACCATATGATTTTTCTAAGTAACTCTTCTAAATTATCACTAGAAGTCTGCTCAATATGTGAAAAATCATCTTGAAATAAAGAAAAAAATTACATCAATGTTATACAGAGAAATAGCTTCTTAATGCAGCTACCTATACCAACATAGACATAAATATGTGATTCCATATGACCATATTAATTTGTTCAATTAGTTGATAGTCATTTAAATTTGTCTCCTGCAGTTTCAAGATAAACAAAACAAGTATGAGTTTGTTTCAGTCAACAAATTAGACCAAAGAGCAAAGTCTACATACCCACATCTCTCAAAACAATTAAGAACTCAGACTCTGGCAAACCAAAGGCATTAGACGGCTCCTCTAAAACTGTGTACAAACTCCCACATGGACAAAATTCCATAACTAGTACTTTGTGTCTAGTAGTTGTCTGGAAAAAAAAAATCAAAAAGAGATTAAGAATCTGACTATTGTGACACCCCTGCTAGAAAGTACCTTTAACCACAAGATCTTACTTTCAAAAAAGAAAAGGAAAGTAAAATCTATAGCTATATCATAAATTCCATTCTGGTGATCTTCAAAGGAAGTGCAGGTGATTGTTTCATGTATTCCAGCTTGGAGAGGGGAAAATAACTAAGAAAGTTAGTTATTCAAGTTCTAGGCACTAGCAGGTTGCCAGCAGTATTGACAGGTGGACAAGTGAGAGACTACACACTGTAAGTGCTGAGAATACCAACTGTCCTTTACTCTTTACTGATCTTATCATCTGGGTCATTTCAACTGATCAGTCCCAGTTTCAGTTCAACTGCTCCAATTTATACTATTATACTAGTGTATAATACTATTCTGTGTCATCGTTTTAGTTGGTTGCAAAGGAAAAACATAAAATTGTCAGGATTACTGGAACATCTTCAACTATAAACAGTTCCATTATTCAACTATTAAATATTAATACATGTAGATACATTAAAAATCCTAATTCAAGATAAAACTTAGGACAGTGGCTTTTCGAGATGAAGAATCATAACCTCAGCCTACACACTGAAGGTGTTTCACGTACTGACAGCAAACATATTCTTTCAACAACAACAGCAATAACAGCAACAAAGAAAGAAAGAAAACCAAAATATGGTGGTGGTTGGGTGGGAGTATTTGTATCATCATATATGTTACCATTCTTTAAAAATGTAAGTACACACTCTAGTTATAGATAAAACAAAAAACCAGTTACTGAAGTTGCTTCCACACATCTCAGATCACAACAATTCATTACCTCTTCCTCAATGGCAAACAATTTGACAATGTTCTTATGATTTAGCTTCTTCAACACTTCAAACTCTCGCATCTGAACATCCACAGGACGAAGGAAACTTATACTGTTAAATACTTTGACAGCGTATAAATCTCCAGTTTTCTGTTGAAAACAAACAAACTATTCATTAAGCAGAAGCAAAAGATTGTAGATGCACACATAGCCATTATCCAAGCATTTTGAGATTTTCTTTTGTACATGCAAATATAACCAGACTAGAAATATTTCAAAATACTACTTTGTGCTAAGGTGGAAACAAAGATTCTGCTAAAAAAATTAAATTGCATTAGATTAATACAGACTAGAAGCAAACGGATTAGCAGAAATGAAACTCATTAGGTCACAAAACCTAAGTGTTTTTTAAAAAAAGATCAGTTAGTATAAGAGCAGCTACACATTTAAGCATTACTCATAATTTTAGCTGAAAAATATTTTCCTAGCAGGAGTTACTTGTACTAATCAATGAGAGGCACATACATACTTGGCTTGCTTAAGTTAAAAGAGAGTTTTTGGTAGCCGAATGCTGCTCTCTTTTTCTTTGCTGTTCTGTTTATACCAATAAACCAGTGTTTTGTTTTTTCAAAGGCAGTTTCGGGCACTACATGCTGCTCATGTAAAATCCTGAAGCAGTTCAAACCCACATAATAAGTGTCAGGAGCACAATCAGGAGCTTAATCAGACTTAAGTCCTCCAGTGGGAATAAACCCCAACATGCTCAGGCAACAACAGCACCAGCTGGAATTGCAACTCCAGTCCCTCTCAGGGCAAAGCATCTTCCTGTCCCCACTCCAGGAATAAGCTTGCACTAGCAGTTGGTGCAACAGATTATTTCTAAGGACACAGCCTTCCTGTGCTTAGACAAGGTGTGCTTTGCAGCACACTCACATGAACTACTGGTGCCCAGGTAAAAGCTTTCTCCCATTGACAATGAGCTGCAAGCCACAGGCTCAGACTAGTGAGGATGACGACAGGTGCAACCATGGTTTACAGAGGAATCATTCTGTGTTGAAATTCACTTACCCAGAAAAGCACATTAACTGCTAAATTACTGCTGAATGCTGTTTCACACTTAAATGTGGAACACTACAGAAACACTGTATCTTATAAATCACTTTGTACTGATTTCACACAGACTACCATTACTGTAAGGGAACTTTCACAACTACACTTACCTTCACTTTGTGAGACATACTGTGAAATTCACCAGAATAGAATGACCTACACAAGTAAGGTCATCTTAGCCCCTCACTCAGGTTTCAGCACACACATCAGTGTATCATTTATACGGCAAAAAAATTACTATTTTGCAGTGATAACTCAAAGCACGTCACCAAGAAGACATTTAAAAAGCATTGACTTACAGAAAACAACTAACAATAGCTTCATCCACTACAAGAATATTTTACATAGAAAAATCATGAAGATCACCAAAACAGGTTTTAAAAGAACTAAAGAAAACAATGAAAAGACTGTTTAACAAAGATATAAATAATAGGATCCTGTAATAAAAACTGGTAGGTCATTTGTTTCTATTCAGATTCTTGAATAAGGTTGATTTTTTTCCTGAAGAAATAAAACTGAAGAAAAAGGGATGAAGAATTACTAACAGTTAGTATTTTACAAGGAAAAAAATATTACAACATTAAGAACAAATCCTTAGAAATCTAACTACAGAACTCTAATTCAATGGACAAATATTAAAAATTAAAAACTAAGCATGAATAATTACACAGATACATTTGCTTTAGGCTTAAATCTTGAACTTCTGTTGTTGATTTCATGATGCTACTTGCATACAAAAATTCCTCACAAACCTTCTGTCGCCCCCGGAAAACATTTGCAGTCGCTCCTTGTCCTAGAATGTCAGACAACAGCCAGAGGTAATTTGAAGTGCTCTGCATCTTCGCTCCTAGATCAGAGAGTTTTCTTTTTCACCTTAAAAACAGAAGGTTCAATACACTGAATTATAATTTAGTAAAATACATGAAAGAGACTTATTTAAATTAGAAAGAAATATAAATGTCCAAATCCCAACTGTAACTCCAAAGACATGGAGAATTAAGAACAATCAAGCAGAGGAATAAGAGGTGAAACATGGAAACAAAAATAAGCCAAACAACCAAAACGAATGCCATTGACACAACATCTGTCTACATTTAAAGGCTGTATTCCCCAAACTTTGAAAAACCAACTGGAAAGGTGAAAATCTTATATTCTCTTCAATGTTGTACACTGTGTTGAAATGATCAAGCAACAAAATATATAGAAAAGAGTGCACAAGGTCTTCCAAAGGTAAGCAAGACCTGTAATTGAATTCCATTATTCTGTACATATGCCAAAGAACAAAATTAGAGATGATGGCAGATACGTAAACAGATATTTTACATCACTTTTATTGGGTATGTCACATCTAGAGAGACAACCTGGCTTGTCCACCCTTTCTGAAATACAAACTGTCAAATACTCAGGTCTTCACAGATTCAAAAGAAAGAGGAGAAAAAATGTTTGATTAAATTAAAATTATTAACATAAAATAAGACATTATAACTGCCAGACTTTCCTGTTTGCCAAAACAGCAGGAGCTGCAGGTGAATGCCTTTAAGTTTTTTGTTTAATTAACACACTGATTTTAGCATTAAACCTAGCCAAAGGCTCTAAAATCAAAGATGAAGCTTTCCAAACCTAAACAATCTCAAGAGCAAAATGGCAACTGGATCATGGAAGCTCCTACAGTAGAGGCCTTTGCTCAGCTTGGCAGGGGACACTGCATGTTACTTGCACGTGATACTTGACAGGAAACTGCTGACTGATACACAAAGAAGGAAGCCTTTCCTGTAACTATTGAAGAAGAGGCGTGACAGAATTTCCTGTTACCAGAAGGTGGCTGGCACTTTGTGAGAGCTCCCTGGTGCATAGGTGCCACAGGAACATCACAGTGCGCATCGCGGGAGAGCGCAGAAAGCCGCACGGCAGAGTCTCCCACCCCGGCCCGGCAGCCGGCTGGAGCACACGCCCGGGCACTGCTCCTGATCCCACCGTGCCACGCTGCGGACACACACAAGTTCTCACCACTCTGAGCACATTTCTCTATCTATAGTGACTACAGACTGCACACTTTACTTTAGCTGTTTGGTCATGTGAGATATGAAGCTTCTTGCAAAGCTGTCCAAAAACATCCAAGCAATGACACATAGCATACAGAATGCAAAGACACAATGCAAAGACCCAACATTACACTACAGTTAATTGAGAGTCTTGCAGCAATGCCATTTGCAAAATCTAGATAAAGTTCTTAATGCCCCTGGAAGGAACAAAAGGTTTTATGTCAAATCTAGACAACAAAATAAAAACCCCTAACACCACATCCCCAACTCTTACAATTCTTGGTTAACTCTGACAATTTGCAATACCAGAATAAGACGACTTCTCCCGTAGGCCAATTACTGTAGAAGCCAACGAGCTATGTACAATGCAGGCACAGAAGGTACGGAAGAGAGGATGCAAAGAAATAATGCACAGCCTGCTCTGTAAACCATCTGTACAATCTTCAAGTTAAAACACTCCTCTCATAATTAAACCCCTGCTTGTAACAGGCCAGCTGGCACATTACCAGTAAGCATGTATTTTGTGACTGACTTCAAAACAACATTCATTGGACTCATATCGACACAGAAACACGACGAATCCTTTCTAATCAGACAGAAAGCGCACAGAAATTCTTCATTTAAGTCTATTCAAATAAAACCATAAATCATTAAGCCCATTAAGAGACTGAATTATTACGTTTCCCAAAATAATAAAGATGAGGTGGCTTATGTACAAGATCAGCTCTTTTTCTTTACCTTCTTACTTTATAATTAAGTATGCACAAAGGTCAATGAATGAAAAAACAAAAGGACATGACTGCAACAAATGACCTTCAGAATCATTCAGTGGATATGAAGTAAAACCCCAGACCAGAAAGTCATTTAATAGGTTCTGAAGCTCTAGAGTTTTTTCACTCTTAAAACGAAATACAGATATAAATATAGCAATATTAATTCCAGGGTATGTATTAAGTGACATAACAAAGTATTGTGCTATTACCCTTCTTTTGTTAAAAGCGTACACTATTTTTGGCAGTCTTAAGGTATAAAGTCTCATTCAGCTTTAACTTTCAAATTATAATTAGACTGTATAACATGTTAGGCCTCCTTCAATACTTTGCGTTCTCTGACAAAGTCATAACTGATCTTTGCTAAATACTCAGCACCTCAAGTTTCCTTTTAATTTCTTCCACTATATTCCTAAATCAAGTTACTAAGAGTTTCTTATTAAAATAAAATTAAAAAAAAAAATAAAAAGAAAAAAAACGCTCTAACTGTATGATTGATGCTGTCACTAGACTTCATGCTGAACTTTCTATGTCTTCACATCTCACTTATGGTCATTAAGTCTGGTATTAGATGAGTCAAAAACTCCTCACATGCATCTAAAGAAATCTCTCCAGCTAGCAGTTTGATTTACTGGCCCCCATGACTCATTAGCATTTCAGGGGCTTCGGGGCTGCTTTTTAGGTGGTTTTTATTGAAGATTTTTCTGCTTCTGGCCATGCTACTACTCAATTTATCATCAGAGGAGATTGTAATAAAAAAAGACTGCATTGCTAATGCAATCTTTTTAAACTCTCAATGCTTTGAAGCAGGAGTACTGCTTCTAATTAATAGGAAGGAATTTTCTACTACCTCAGGCACACGGGATAAGCACACAAAGCAGGTATGGCTCCCCTGTTGACGGCTGCAATATACAGCTTCACCAGACAAGCAGAGACAGACGACGAAGTTAAAAGTGATGGCTCTTTCTATTTACAGGCAAGATCCTATACGCTAACAAAGCCAACAGGCAAGGTGGTGAGGTTCCAAATAAATGTTATGTACAGTCCGGTAACTATTAACGTTTTATACTTCCCTGTACGTCCTCTCTCAAGGTTTAGAAAATAAAGTTTCTCCCCCTAAAGGTTCCTACTTCCTACCCTTGCTTTCTTCAGCTATAACCTCCTTACGGGACTTTCCAGTCCAAGACCTGGCATCTGAGTCATGCAAATACCCTGCCCTTGGCCACACAAGGTGCTACTTGAACCCTAAGATCCTTTCAAAGGCACACAAAACAAATGGGAAGCCCGGTTTCAGTGCTGCTCATCACTCTACTCCAGGCACATCCAGCCCGTAATGCAGGTGGAGGATTCGGCCTGTCTGGGACTGAAGCTCCTGGAAACCAAAGGAGAGCCACATCCCTCTCTCGGAGGGGAGCGGGGAGGCACAGCACGGGGGCTAAACCCCACAGCAGGACGAGATTCTCGAGGTAAAACTTTAACAACTCCTACAGCCACGAAGGCGACGCCGCTTCCTGAGGCATATTCACGGGGATAGAAGTGACCGAGAGCGGGGCAAGGGCTGGGCCCCGGGCACGCCGCAGAGACCACGGGCCGGCCGCACCTCGTCCCTCCCAGACTGCGCGGCCGGGCCCGCCGCTACCTCGGGGCGCGCCGCCACCACCCGTGACCCGGCAGCTCCCCGGGAAGGCCCCGCTGCCGCCCCGGGAAACTGAAACCACCGCGCCCGGCAGCAGCCGCCTCCCCTCGGCACCAGCGCGCTGGGGGCGAGGACACGCTGCCAGCACAGCCCACCCCGGCTCGGCCCTCCACAGTCACCCCGAGCCCGCCCTGCCCGGCAGCCCCACGCACCAGCCGCCTCCAGCCGGCCTGCCCAGCGCCCCGGCCGCTTCCGGCTTCCTGCCGCGGCGCGAGGAGGCGGAGCGGGCCCGGCACCGCCCGGGCGGCGCAGACACCGCGCCCTCCCCGCCCGGCGGGGCCTGTGCGAGCGCCCCGCACATTGGGGCCGAAGTGGCGATACCCGCCCCCGAGGCGGTGAACCGCGAGACAGGGAAATAGCTGGGAAACACGGGAAAGTGGCAGTCGGGTGGTGGATAAAAGTGGTCGCTCCGAGTGTTTTCGCTGGCGCGATGTTCACAACGGGCTCGGAGCGGTTCCAGGGAGGGTTCCGTGGTGATTTTTTTTTTTTGCTGCGTAATCGGTCCGACGCAGGTTTCCTTTCTTCTGGCAGAGTCAGAGCTGCCTCTGCCCCCGCCCTGACCACGGAGCCAGAGCTGTGGGACCCCCGCCTCTCCACGACGGGCTCAAGGGAAATGTTTTCCCGGGAGAAATGTATTCCCGCCCCGTGTAATTTGTTTCACCTTGGTAAAACCTCACGAAATCGTGGCAGTTTTCACATCCCTGCTCCCGCTTAATTGTTAGTGTTATATTTTAAACCGAAGTTCCCGGCTGATTTATTCCTTGCTATGTGTTTTTGTCTGTGCAGTAGTGTTGCTGTTCCAGTAAATGTTCTGTATAATGAAAAATATTGATAACTTTATAATTTATGCATAATGTAGTCTGATCATTATAGTGGGAAAATAGTGAAAAGATGGTTTTTTTCATTCTAAGACGATCCATCTTTTGATGCTCTATATTTCCTGTTTGGAGTTGCCATCTTCCCCCAAATCTTGGAAGCCTGTTCTCTTGAGGAACTGACAGCAGTCTGTTGCTCATAGGCTTTGTTTATTGCTATTATCTTGCCTTTCATAAGTTTTATCACAAGTTCAGATTTTCTCTGCTTCACTTGTTACAGGGTACTAAGATTTTTCTGAAGTTCTCTGTAGTGAAACTGATAATGTGACTTTGATGCATTTATGGTCTTAATATAAATGCTTAATTTGTGTTGCCCATTTGTTGGCATCTGAACTTTGCTTGATAATGCTATATTGTAGAGGGAATAGTTCCCTACTACATTTGCATTCTGTCCTTGCATCTTTCAAAGCACTACAGTGGTCGTCAGAAGTTACGGTTTGTTTCTGATATCCTTTCCTCTGTACCCAACTTTGCAAGCTTTTTTTTTTTTTTTTCTTTTTTTTTAAATTTCTATCAGGTGGATACCCATGAGCCAGCTTTGTCCCCTTCAGAAATGTTCATGAGACTGTTAATATGGATTTTAGCGAGGGCCCCCACAAAATCAGGAAAACGCCTGTGAACTTTTCTTTGTGAACATGTATTTGCTTCCACTTTTGAACGAAATGAAACTGTTGGTTTAGTATGATGATGCTTTATAGAACTGGATGTGTTAAATCAGTCTCGTTCAGGATGGATGAGGTCTCTGGTCCAGTCACCTGCTCAAAGCAGTGTCAGTACTAACTTCAGACCAGGTTCCCCAGGACTTTGTTTATTTAAGACCTAGAATATCTCAGATGCAGTGTCACTCAGCCCCTGGGTCTGGCCACTGACTGCTCTCACTGCAGTTATCAGCCATGTGCTTTCTCCTCTTCTTGAAGGTTCAATGAAAAAGATTCATGGGAACCAAATGGTTAATTTTTGGGGGGTGTGTCTGCAAGTATAATCAGCGATCCTTATTGCACAGAAGATCTCTAACCTTTAAATGTTTCACAGCATGAATCAGAGGAAAACATTATGCCCAATTTAAGAATAGGAGAAAACAGACATAAAAATGGAAAGTGCCATTGCCGTTTCATTCTAGAATTTTTTTACTTTGCTTGCTTCCATTTCTTTTTAACATGTAAGTAAAACTTTTGGTATTTCTCACCTCTCTTGTATTTGGATTCTCATTCATGTTCACAAACTCAGCAGTCTGTAGCTGTATACTATTGGAACTGTACAATCCTAACAATATGGCTGTGGGAATTGCAGCTGAAGCTGGCATGTTGGAAACAGTCTTCACACTTATAGCTGTGAATGCCAGAACTCAAAAAAGAAAAAATGCTAGGGAAACAAATAAACAAAACAAACAAACAAAAGTCAGGCTGAACATAGTCAATCAGAGCTGAAAGCACTGAAACAGGCAAAACATAGTATGTTCTTCTAATCTTTTTCTTGGGACCCTCTGGGTAAGCTAGCAAAAATGAGGTAAAAAGAGGGGAGATGGAAATGACACTAGATAATTGCCAAGAAAGAATGAACATCCAATTGAGTTACTTAACTTAAAAAATTTGAGTGAGAAATAGCATTTTACCAACCTTACCAAAAGGAAAACCACTAACTTTACCATTAAGTGGGTGAGAACAGTAACACTTGAAATTCATAAGTAAGTTGTTTTTCCTGTATCACAAATTCCCTAAACAAAATCAAAGCTTTTGAGCTATTTAGTCCTTAATCTATTTTCTATGCTTTCTATACTTGATTTAAGTACTTAAGAGGCATCACAGCTGAAGCAGAATAAGCAAAGCTGTTCAGCAGCCAACTTCCCTTCTGCTGGAACTGCCTTCCATAGTTCCATGTTATTTAAGCCATTTTCTTCTGTAGTTTTGTGGAGGGAAGAGATGCAATTCCATGACATAAGGCAGCTCTTTCCAGCTTGCCACTAGAGAATGCATTCCAAAGTTGTTTACAACATGTACAGATTAATGTTCCCAAGCAAACCTCACGCTAATTACACTCTTCCTCTTGTCGCGTAGATACAAAGCCATCTAGGAGAATTCAGTGGAATAGTAGCTTGTATTGACAGTAAAAAAAATTCCTTAGATAAAAATACTCTTGCTCTAGACCCTGGGATCTCCTGCATTTCTGAAATGCCTGGTATATTGAACAACCATCATATGCGGGAAGAACAGAAAAACAGAAAGTGAGAGGTAAAAGCCTTCATGCTCAAGCAACAAATGCAAAACCTGTCTACCAAACAATCTTCACAATCACCAGGGCAAGAGGAAATGGCCTTAAGTTGCTCCAGGGGAGATTTAGATGGGATATTAGGAAAAATTTCTTTGCCAAAAGGATGGTCAAGCAGTGGAACAGGCTGCCCAGGGAAGTGGTTGAGTCTCCATCTCTGACAGATGTGTTGGATGTGGCACTTGGGGTCATGGTTGAGTCGTGGGCTTGGCAGTGCTATGACTTGGTGGTCTTAGACATCTTTTTCAATCTGAATGATTCTGTGATTATCATACTGTATAACATCTGTAATTCACATCTGCCACAGGTACCCACTGCATATTAAGTCAGAAACACTGTGTACAACACCCCAAGACAAATTATAGAAAAATACAAACTGCTCATGCATCTGTCACAATGAACGTGAGCAAGCAGAACAGCTGGAGAACAGAAAGATCCACTAGAGTAAGAAAACATTTCTCACCAAACCATCACTTGCCTCTGACTTCCCACTTCTGCTATTACCAGGGACCACATGAATCTTGACCTTGGCAGAAATACATTTTCTAACATGCCCAAATTTTTCTTTTGTGCCACTTTTTGCCACCAGCATGTTTCATAGAGAGGTACTGCCCTTCCTATTTCTGGCTGCCCCATCCAATTTTTCTCACTTATTCTTGTCACCACTTCCACCAAGTCCTGTTGTTTCACTTGTGCTCATCCTTCCCAGCAGTTCTAGTGTACTTAATTAATTAAAACCTGTTTGCTATTTTCCTTCACTCGCCTTTCTTTGGTTTCTTGTTGGCTTAACATACTGAAATGGCCCCTGACCATATGGCTACAGAGTGACACTACAGCCTACCAGGCCCAATGGCCAACTACTGCTAAAAGGGGCTTACTCCCTCCACACCTACCCTTTCCTGGCACCTGCTGTAGCACTTATTTCACCTCATAGTGAGAAAATTCCAGCAAAAAAAAAAATTGTCTCTGGGAGAGGATGGGGAGCTTTCTACATAGCATTAACTTTATTTAAGAGCAGTGAAGATTTTGAAAAAGCTGAAAATTATTTTGCAATACTAATAAATCATCTTGTTTTGGAATCAGACAACTGTAAGTGTGTCAAGAGGAGGGAAAAGGACAGATTGCCTCTCTGGACAGCAATTAGTTACTAAAATGTCTTCCCTCCATTGGGTAAGTTATTCGCCCCAAACTTGTCCTCCCGTATCAGTTTGCATCAAACTCATTGCACTTCACACCAGGAACAGTGTTTGAAGACCTGAAAGCTTATCAGTCTTTAGCCATTATACCAGCTTGTAAATAAAATATACCATCTCTCTAGAAAAGGTGCCTCATCTTTAATTATGATTTGCAGTTGTGTTTCCCATTTAAACACTCTTTACAAGAGGAAATTCGTCTTACTCACTAGAGAAGTTACCACCATGATGATGATCTTAAACATCTTCAGTCTAGATATAGGGGTATTTTGACCACAACAGTGTTAAGTCATACAGGAAAGCCGCAGGTGGTTGTGTTTGGTGCAGCCTTTAAATGAGATCATTAACATTTACCTGGAAAAGGATAAATTGTGATTTTCAACCTAAGCTCTCTGTGGAGTGCTCTCATTTATCTCTTCCCTTCTATACCCCACAAGAAATACCACAAGCATCATAGAATATGCTGAGTTGGAAGGGACCTACCGAGGATCATTGAGTTGCAACTTATGGCTCTGCACAGGACCATCCCTGAGAGTCAGACCATGTGCTTAAGTAGTTTTTATATGATGTTCAAAGTATCTAAACACGGCCGGAAGAATCTAGTTCACACTCTATTACAAGGTGCATCACTAGACTTCTCTTTGGGGGTAAGTAGTGACCTTCCTGGTCCAGATGCTAAAAAACATGCACAGCAGGAATCCACTTCTTCAAAGTAAAGATACAGAAACCCAGCGATTGTCTTTCTAGACCTTGATTCTTTGCAAAGAATGTTACTAGGCACTGCATACCCGCCACAAACCCAACTGTGAAATAGCAGCTGCAGACCTACAGTCTGCACCACTGAAGGAAACTACAAAATAACCTGCTTGTAGCTTAAACATATAATTACTGATTCTGGCTAAAGATACAGAAACTTTTCCACAGGTACTGCTTTACCTCTCACGTTGCATAAGCCCCAACAGGACAATATGCCCATTGAACAGAGTCAAAGCATACAAAAGTAAACAACCCTTTAATTCTTCAGGCTGAACTAACTTACACTCTCTGAAGATCCAGACTACTCATGCTACAGGATACTTGTTCAGTGATGGATGGGAGGGCAGGGTACAAGTTTATAATAGAGGCGCACTCACATAATGGGTGCCACATGCAGCTCGCTCCTACGCTTGGCACGCTCTGCTTTATATCCGTTCTCACCTGCCACCATCAGAGCGGGCGACACACTGTGAGGGGGAAGTGTTTCTGCTGCTTCAACTTCCTGGGTAGCTGATTATGGGCACAGATGAGCTCCAGATTTGGCACAAAGGGACTTGTAGGAGGGGTGAAGGATGGTGGGACTTTGGAAGGAAAAGAGTCTCTTTTGGTAGAAGCCAGTTTGAAGACTTTCCTCATGAGGGTCTAATTTGGTAACAGCTAAATCATCCTCTTAGCAGTACTGCTCTTACTTGAGAAGGCAAAACCCTAATTCATATATAAAAACTAATAGTGACTCAAACCCAAAAAGCTTTGCTAAAGATGGAAGCTTTATTGTTCACTTCATAATCTAGTGAAACCAAGTGAAAGCTCTCCCCTTGGTGTGGTAAAGCTTCCCCAACTGTGGGGGAAGGAGGCCAGGTCAGACACAGAAGATTGACAGCAAATGCTCAGCCATAGCTGCAGCGTCAGCGGTGCAACCTTCGTGCTGGGGAGGTGCAGGAGAATGGCAACACCTGGAAAGCTCCAAGTCAGTGCTATGCTTCTAGTGCTATGGGAGAAAATGAAATGGAGCATTGGTATGGCAGCAAAGGGAGGAAAGCAGTACTGTGAAAATCACCACAAGTACTCATTCTGTGATACAACACATCAATTAACAAGAAATTTTGATTGAACAGATATAAATCAGGAACAAAATTTTACAGGAGTGATACTGTCATATTGAAGGCAGTAAAGGTACTTTCTTCTGTCAGTGAAAAATGAAAATGGCAGTATGCTTGAAACATCACACTGATCTGGATGCTGCTTCTGACCTGCCTTTCCATTTCCTTTTCAATTAAAGTGAATGAAGAACACAGCACCACAAGGTCTAGGAAAAAATGCTAATCTGATTATGCTAGAGGTAAGTCAGCTTTTTACTATGGACATTAGTTCATGAGGAAAGTATTATAAATCCCATGCATGGCAAGACTCGAACTTTCCCCTATGAAAGCCATCAAAATCTGTCATGTTACAGAATTAAAATACATAAAAGCAGCACCATTCTACTAAAAATCACTCTATAGACTCTTAATGGTACTGAAGTATTGCAGTGAATACAATTCTTTCTTTCTGGCAGCATCTTCCACATGCTAGACAGCAATACAATTTATTACCTAAGCATCCAAAAAATTGCCAGTTTCTACTGAGATGTAACAGCCAGAAGACTCAAGAATGCTGTAGCTTCTAATGATTCAGCTAAAATAATTCAGGGAGACTTAGACATTTCACTGGATCAAATTTTATTGTTTTTATAAAAAAAAGATAGAACCAGATGCTACTTTTAAGTGAAATCATTTATTACACCAATCTGTTTTATAGGAGGTATATATATATTTTATCGTTAAGACAACTTCAATAAAATGACTATCTACAAGAAGGACTTTGATTGTTTTATTTTCATGTCACCATACATGAACAAATGAATTTTATGTCTTATTAAAACATTTTACTCCGTATCAAAAATGTACACATTTTAATAACCATTGCTATGGTCTGAAGGTATTTTTACATTTAATTCATTTAATTTAAAAAATAAGTGTATTTTCATTGCTGTATGTGTTACAGTGTAAGCTTAAATCATCCTATACATAATAAAAGTTTGTGTATACAGAATTTTTCGTGTTGTCACATACCTTCATGTCTGAGACACAGGTGGGGAATTTGCATTTCTTTTTTGCAGGAGGTTAAAGTACATACTGATGTGAGCATAAAGCAACATTTCTTAAAAACAAAACCAGTTTGAATGGCACAAGAGTTAGCATTTTTATAAATTAATAACCAGAGTTCTGCGTTATGGAAACAGGTACATGAGATTCCAGTACTTTCCTTAGGGCTTGGCTCGCTGGAAAAAAACCTGTGAAAAATTATTTTTAAAAAATTAAAACAAAAGAAATTAAGACATGGAATGCTTGAGGTGTAAGAAAATTTGTTTGACAAAGCTCATTTTTGTGTTTAACATTCTGGTTGACACATTAGGTTTAAGGGTGTGACTTGTGCTATTTGGTTACGCTCACACCCTCAAAAATGATGCGTTCTGACACTCTACAATTATAGCATCACATTTTTGCTTTTTCAGCTATTAAACAAAAGCCACAGTAATATCAAACTACTGAGATGGCAAGGTGCTAAGCATGAGTGACAATTTTATAGATGTAGGTTTGTTATTGTTTCCTCTGTCTTTCCAATTAACTGCTTTACTACTTGGACATTCCCAATAGCTAAAAACTAATAAATAATTCAGTATTTTGATTTTACTTAAAGTCACTACTATGACTGAATTTTATGGTAAAGGTCAAATGGAACTAAAAGCTATTGAAAGAAAAAAATCTTTATACCTTTAAGTAATTTTTAAAAACTTTAGCGTCAGGCTGCTGAAGTGCTTGACAGAATTCCTGTGAGAGAGAACAAAGAAATAACTAACAGAAATAAGAAGCAACTAAATGAAGTAACAAAACAACCTGAGATACATTCATATGTAAAGCCATTGATATTCATTTGCATTTCCCTAATGTACAACTAAAGAAAAACATGTTATGGATAAATCTTGTAAAAGGCTCTGATAGTACAAATGCATTCTAGCGTGAAAAACTATTTGGTTGGTTGAGGTTTTTTTTCAAATACAGGATACCTGATCCACTTTTAGCTGAGGAGACAGAAACAGGACTATCTACAAGGATATCTTCAAATTAAAATTTGAATTAAAGTGGGAAGATTGTTTAGACAGTTACATGCACTGGACTTTTTCTTTTTCTGCAAGGTATCTTTGCAGTATCTTTACTCCTTATGATAAATTAATTCTATTCTCATATGCAATAACTGATTAAATTTTACTGTGGGATGAAAGGAGGTTAACTTAGTAAATACCCAATTCTCTCCATTTAAAATTTATGATTGTAAAGAGTTGTCCAAATATTCTTTTGGGAACTCCTACCTGGATTATCTCAGGAGCTACTTGCAAAGAAGGCAAATACTCTTGCTGAAGATACTGAATGCACTCAGGACCCTAAAGAAAAGCAGTACACATTTTTTTCATGCATATTTTTTTACAGATGGAAAATCATAGCCCTATACTGTATGGTGGTCTACATCACCATTTTACAGAAAAAGAATGCTTTTCAAATGTTTAAGTTATTCTCAGCTGTTATCAAATAAAAAGACTTCTCGATTACAGGTTCTACTGCAATTTGGTCTCTTTTGCTACACAGAAGAAAAATGCACTAAAAATTGCACTGAAATAAGAACTACAATAGAGCCAAACAGTTTGTTACATGTCAACTGTAAGAGATAGTTAATTATGGAGGCAGCTCTAATTTCACTATCTGATGTTTGGAAGAAATAAAATAATTGAGGATTATCATCTGCCTACTGCTTTACCATACTACTCCCTTTGCAAAATTCAGTAGCCAAGTGCAGATGAACACAGTATTTCTCCTCTTTTAACATTGACTATGTAATCTGCAGTGAAATAAACAGTAATAAAATGGTATGACCATACTTTGAGCAAAACAAACATTTGATTAACACTTCAGTTTTTGCTTTCTTTACCTACATTTATCAGATAACTTTCAGCACAGGAAGGATTACTGCACGAGCTGGCAGAATTCAAACATAACCCAAGAGATCTACCAAGGGAAAGTGAAGCAATTTTTACCAATTCACATCAGTTACCCTGGAACTAGAACAGTAACAAAGTGAGCAGATTTTTCTCCTTAATGAAGAATCAGTATTTTGCATTAATTTATCAAGAGGTAGAACTACTGGATTCTACATCCATGCACAGCATTACGATCATCCTGTTCTTTTATATAACAGTACAGTAGGAATTCATCCTAATAGGTATCTAATTTTTAGAAATTGATACAACCACTAGAAAAAAAAAAAACCTGTGACAGTTATTCCTTGTGAAGTATGATGAGGCTTACCCTTTTGAGATGAATTGTTTTTAATGTCACTGCACATTCTGATAAAGCCTGAAACATAATACAGATCATTAGACTGTTGCATTGGTCTATCGGTTCACTATTCGAAGCTAAAGAACCTAATGAGGCTCAAAACAAGGGCTAGTTCATGCCATTATCCCTTCATTTTCCTCTCACACAATGCCAAGTCTTGACCTTCCAGGTTTTGTTCCACTCTAATCAGATAAACGTCTGCACAGCCAAATCCAAAATGAACTAGAGAACAGCCAACTCTTGTGTTTGCTTTCACTGAACATTAGTTAATAAGTAATGCAGGTCAATGTTAAATACTTAGATCTCCAATTGATTTTGAGCCTAGGTAAACTACAGGAGACACTACCACAATATTCAATAATTAATCATACAGATACCTACATGTAAAAAAATCTCACAAAGCCTAAGGGATTTAATTTCTGAGATGACAATCTTTAATACCCCACAGCTATTGTTAGCTTCAATATGCCCCACAGGAATGAATACAAAAAATCCATCCATAATACACACCAGCACTGTCTGGGCATCTGCTAAGTCAAACGTTTGCTTCAAAGGTGCTAAGAAACATGCAGGAACAATGTGCTTGTAGACAAAGTCTGCAAAACCTACTGGTCCATCTTTACCTCCTAAAAGGAAAAATAATATTTCAAGTTCTATTATTGCTTCATGGGTAGTAGGAGATGGAAAGGAATTCTGGAAAGACATTCTTACCCCAGAGCTCCACCAACTTAGAAAGAATAATAAAACAAGTCTTCTGTGCAATAGGATCTGGGTAATCCACTGCTCCTTGAATGACAGTGAACAACACACGTTCCACATTCTCTGCACCTTAAAACACATTAAAATGAACTTGTCACTTCAAATTCCAGCCTAAAACGCTTTGGTATTCATACACTGTTTTATATAAATACTGACCTGGAAGACATGCTTCAACTTCAAAATAGCTCTTTTTTGCACAAATCTCAAATATTTTTGGGAAGTTTCCCCTACGATGCAAGACAACTCTTATTTAGGTTATAATTTTTTTTTTAAAGTTTGGAGATTTAAATTGCTCTTCTGGCCTTTAACACACACAAAGGTGAGAGCAGAACTTTGATCTGTTTACAAATACAAATTGTGTCTTCTCTACCTAAACTTGGAGGAGGTAATTAAAACTCAGCAGCACTGAAGTAGTTAGCTTATCTTGCAACATATGACAAGGTATTTTTCACACATTTAAAACTTCTGTGCTGCATCTATGCTAATTTGTTTGATTCCTTTAAAAATTTCTTGGCCCATCACAACTACCAAGTGCCTATTTCAAGAAAGCGCTCACTACTTAGTGCTACTTTTTCCTTTCCCAGCAATATTACCACCATTTTAGGACAGGGGAAAGGAATTCTGAGCTTCACTTACCAGCTGAGTCACTTTAAATTTGCTGAAGTTCCTAGCCATTTTGATGGAATTCAAATAGAAAGAATCACTTAAAGTATCAGGCAACTAGATGCCTGACGTCAAATTCCCACCATGAAAAAGAACTAACTTGCATCTGGCCAGTAAAGGTGAGAAAAACTTGGTAACTACATATATAACTAAGTCACATGATGCCTTCTATCATAGATAAAAATATCAGGCAACTAATACAAGTTTACAGGATTTACTGATGTGTCCTTCCAAAAACAGACACAATGAATAGTGGCAGCTGTGAGTAGTCTTGCCCAGCAGTCTGAACACTGCTGTACATTGGTGTATATTGTATCTCCAATTCGCCAGACAAATACAATGATACATGAAAATGGATACATTGTTCTTGTCCTAACAGGCACAGTGATGACATTAAGCTGAAAAGATCAGTAGGAAGAATATGCCCGTAACAGCCGGATTTCACAACCTCAAATTTCTATACAGGTAATTTGAATTAGGCAAGCTGAACACAGTATTTCCATTAATCCATTCTACTGTAAGATAGTTAATAGTACTTGCCAGGAACTAGGCTAATAATTTACTTCGATAAAAAGTAGGTGAGAATAACCATAGTACTATCCTTTGAGAAACTGAATTCCTTACCTTGATTAGCTATGACTTCACTCATTCCACTGCCAGTTACTGTCTGCAGAAAAGCAAAGTAGCTCCTCCGTAGCATTTGTTTTTCTAAAGCAGCAGACTGGTCATTTTCTTCTGCTGGAAGGAGCAACACCTCAAAAATAGCATGAAGGAGTGGCATAAACATCTGTTGCAGAAAAGGTGAAACCTGTGTCTGCGAAGATCAAAAGAGGGTGTCAGCTCAAAAAAAAAAAAATTGAACATTTAGAAGGCTTAAAACTTAAAGGCTCGTTAGAATTCTCAGCTTGGATTAACTTTTAATGTTAGTAATTTCACATAATTACTTACAGTAAGTTGCAGCAGGGTCACCATGAACATTACTACACCTTTGCTTACACACGACCTATTTTAATTCTTTTGCACAAAAATAACTAGTCCTGTCTAGACTCATTTTGTGAAGTAAAAGGTTTTTCAGGATTTTTCATCCTTCTGTTCAGACAGACCATTTCAAATTTCATGAAATACATCTCTAAGACGTTAAAACTGGCAACAGGCCAGCTTCTACAGAACTTTTCTTTAAAGCATTACTAAAGAAACTTTTCCTACTGACATTAGAGAATAAACTTGTCACTTAAAACACTTTCAGTGAGAAATATATGTAAGGGCACTAAATTAATTATGAACTGAGAAACTGAAGGTGTGTGCTATTCAGTCATGTCAGAATTCCACAAAGAGGCACCTCATATTTATATAACTCATGTAAGTTAATTTCTTAATGCTTAAGCAAGATTTTATCTTCTCTTTACTATGCCTTTAAAGTATTCAAGGTGAGACTATAGAAGCTAGGATCTTTATTTTACCATGTTATAACAGAACTGTAATACAAACGTAAACATTACACCTGAACATGGTATTTGTCCCATCTTGCTCCTGTGACCTTTTCCTTTTATGTTCCTCATCTTTCACAGACTAGTTTTAATTATCTACTGTTATCCCCAATATAAATCTATATGCCCCCTTACACCCATATTGGATATTTCTGTATCTTTATCTTCTGGAAATCTCATTACGAAAGATAAGAATTCATTTCAAAGCTTGTGTATTTGTAAGTTAATTCATAATATTAGCTTAAAACTTCAGCAGAGGGCATGAAATTAATTGTGTCAATAAAAAAATTGCACTGCAAGTAGTATTTTAAAATATCAAATCCAAAAAAATTAAACACAATATAAACATTTAAGACTAATCAGAGAAAAAATCAGTCATTTAAACACTGTGAGTCCAGCAATGTATGACTGTGATCAAAGACAAACGTTTCCCAATAGCAGCCTACAAAATATACTTATTTATTAATTTTTAGGAAGGGTTCTAACACAACTGTTTTTCTGGAACTAGAAAAGATCACTCAGCAACACTTTGACCCTGAAAAGCTTATGCAATACCATACCTTAAACTTAGCTGTAATTTGGTTTATAAGAGGAATGAATTCTTGAAGATCTTTTGCTTCACAATCTTTAAGCATGTGTTCAGAGGCAGAAGGAATGAACGGAAGAACTTCTTCCTCTAGGCAAATAATCATGCGGTGAAGGAAAGTGCGGACACCACTTCTCAGAACTTCCTTTTGTAATGGGCAACTGAGAGCTGGCAGAAATGTTTGTAAGCAGTCCAGATAAACCTCTGAACATCCACATTGTTTTACAGTTTGCTTATTGCTGAAAGCCTTGCTGGTTCGGCTGTAGAAGCACACATCAAGTTTGACATAAGTTCATGTTTCAGTACACTGAAGCAGCAGTAACACTGAGAACAAATGTTTTCCAACCCAGGCACTAAACTACAATGCTCCATTTCATGAAATGGGAGCCAGACAGTGGAAGTAATGAACAGAATATTTTCTTACTTCTTCTCATACTTCACTACTTCATATGAAGTAGCATCACTTTGACAGTTTCTGAGAACTAAATTCTAACAATTTACCAATGACATATGATTAGATTAGCTCCATACAATTCTTTGAGCAAAGAAATAGATGCTGATTCATTATGAACTTGTTCAATATTCTCTGTATATATATCTAAAGCAGACTCTTCAAAGGAGGCTGAACTTATTTTCTCAGCTATCAAAAGAAATGCTACAACCACTGATGATTTTCTAGGTCAATAAAGTAAAAAACTCAGTCCCTTCTCCCAGTAAACCCTTTGTATTTCCTGTTTACTCAAACCAGAAACATACAGTGTTACTGTGCTGTACTTACCTAGCAAACCCAACAGCGTGATTGAGGCAGTCAGCCAGTGCCATCTGTCTGTCCTCATCTTGTGCCATCATCAGTTTTTCTAACAATACTTTAAACTTCTCCATCAGCGGAGTCAACAAATTCCTCATCAGAACCTGTTTTCTTTCTGCAGAGTATTCACTGTTAACTATTAACACTCCAGCTGTTTCATAAATGAAAAGTTGATCATCACTGCTTAACAGTGCCTGGTAGCCATTTTCCTAAAATGGAAGATAAGAAGCATAATTCACCAAGTGTCCTCTTTCAAGGCTGTCTTCTCAAAGTTTATAGCCTTCTATACATACCATGTCTACCCTATACTCCCAGAAACCCACACAAGCAAGATTATTACAATTAGGTACAAAGTAAGGTGTGCAAGTGATCTCACACCAAAAAAGCAGGATAATAATCTGTGCTTAAATGTCTGCATGCTAAGCTTACAATTCAGCAAGTACTCGGGTACACTGATAAGTGCAAGCCTCACTCATTACAAAAACCTACTGCAAATACTCACAGGAGGAGAAAGTTCCATCAGGTCTTGGATTCTGTTCAGAACATCTTCAATAAAGGGATTCATTTGCTTACTGAAGTAAAACACAAGTACATAACACTACTTAGAAGCACACTAATTTTTACAGGTTCAAAATATTTTATTGAAGCTGTGAAGTTAGACACTAATCTGCCTTCTCCATATAGGGATCCCCTTTAAATATCAAAGCACTGCTGCAGAAAAATCTGGCTTATGGATATGATGCTAGTGGTAGGCCAAATAAATACATGGCATAGTGGGAAATAATCATTTCTTTCTTTCCTTCATGTTTTAAAAATATACATCATTTAAGTGAAGTATTTTGAAGAGTTGAAAAATAAAAGCATATTGAAATCTGAGCCATCTCTGAGCTGCTTCTGCCTCTAAATGAAATACATGCCTGTGAAATAAGACCAACAGGACAGCACTGTTAAAGGACTCATAAACTGAGTAAACTTCATCAGTATAAATTCTAAAACTATTCAAAATTTAGTTAGGGACAGGGAAGAGTTACTCTTGAAAGTCTCCATTTCCACTCACACGCAGTTCTGCTTACTGAGAAAAAGTAGAAAAGGCATTTATATTGTTGATCAGCTTTAATGTCTGTTCAAAATAAACTAGGCATATGTGTTCTACTTCTTTGTTCTGTGACAAATATTTTCACTGCTACCTTAGTATTACACAGTAGAACAACCCTGCTAGAGCAATGTTTTGGTATTTTACCTCACTGCAGTCCACCTGAAGCCCAGACTGTTCCAATGACAACTGGGACATACAGAAGTGTTGTGTGTAGTAAATTCAGTGCCATTTGTACACGTTTATTTACTTACTTAAGAGACTTGACAAATCTGGAGAAGAGGTAAGCTGTTCGACTCCGTACTTTGGGACTTGTATGACGAAGACCACGGTGATCTAAAAATGCCATCTGCAATCAATAAAGCATCTCAGTTTTAGAATGCCTAAACAAGGCAGGGGGAAATCTAATTATTCAACAAGTTAAGAAACCCAGCTTCCTTAGGGACCTTCAGAGAATAGTAAAATTTCATAAGTCTAAAGAACTTATCTAGTCTCACCTACTTAAAAATGTTAAATGAGATGAAACTTACTAGTACAGTTGGAATGTGCTGAGGTTCAACAGCAAAGAATTTTTCATATCTAACCACTGTTTCAAAAAATTCCAGGGTCACTGATGTGTGTTGATAGGCACTAACACCAGAAGTCACCAGCTACAAATAAAAGCATTAGCAAGTTAGCATTTTAGCTGTTTACAAAACCTAACTGCAACATAAGTGACATGCTGGTAATTAAGATGAGCCACTTGAACTGACACATTACAGTCTTTAGTGGTACTTTCAAACAGCTCTCAAGAAATGCTCACCGTTCTCATCATGTCTTGTAAAGCTGTAGCTTTAGTAACATCACCAGAGAAGTGAGCACCATGAGATACAGGAAGAGCCTCAGCCAACATATACAGCAGCCTTATTGCCACTTCAACTTCCATAAATCGTGTAGTCTGCCAGTTCCTAGAGAAAGAATATGAAGATCACGTTAGTCTTTAGTACCTTATGAAATAATCACAATCATACCACATTAATATTTTCCTTTGAGCCTTCTTCAGATGTACACCATAAAAAGAACAGATTTAAACTAAGGAAAACACTAGGAGGCCTAGGCAGTTATTCAGGATGGTTCTGAGAGAGTTTATCCTCTAAAATACCACCTCTTCATCAGATCACCACCAGCTTTATATTGCCAGTTTCAGCTTGAAAGCTACAGATTTCTACTGTGCTTATTTAGATACAAACCTACCTACTATGACACAAGGACAAGCCATTCAGCTTCCCATAAGAGGCTCAGTTAAGGTACAAGGTAGTCACAAACAATACTGGATTTCTATTTGTATACATATAACTCTCTCCTCCTAGCCAGGACACTAGTAATGTTTATTTACTTGTGTGCAGGATTAGATCTATTTTTTTAAAAAAAACCAAAAATACTTCACTTAGATTTTTTTCCCCAATCCAACTTTGTTTTTCTGATAAAAAGTACTGCATAATATTCACACCTCAAGGAAACTCTTATGAGATGTGGCAAACTGAACACCTCTCCAAACAATTGGTGCTGTGTAGGTAAGTGACAAAGATCAAGAAACATCCATAGGAAAGAAAAACTGTCATTTAAAGTTAAAAAAGGAAGCTTTTCCTTTCTAAGGAGCTAAGTAACAGATTATACAAAGTCATATTTATCATTAAGTTATAATGAACTCATTCTATCAAATGACTTCACCTTGCTGCATCACATATTTCACCACAGACTGATGGTTTACAAAAGGAAAATAAAGATGATGCTACTACTGCTACAAACCCCAAAAAGGCATCACACAAAACAAGTTATAAACCCCAACTTACTGAAGTGTAGTGTTAAAAACTCTGCGGACAGATGCCAACAGTAATTCTGGTGAAACCTGAGCAAGTCTGTCCAGCAACAACTTCAACTGTTTTCTGTACTCCACAAACATTGCTTCATCTTCGCCCTACCAAAAAAAAAATATTCACATCAGTAAAGTCCTTATTTTCATGTTTAAATTAATCCACAACCATTTTAGACAATTATACCTAAAGTAAAAACATGTACATACAAAACCAGTATAGCACACTCAGAGAATTCAGTAATGCTCATCCAGTGCTCTTGCAACATAACAGCAGGCTCCTTTTATGGCTGGATATAGTATGTTGAGATCCACTGCATTCAGTCCAGAAACACACTAAAAGGCTTTCCAAAATGAAAACCAGCCAAAAGTACAAGAAAGAAAATGCTCTTGGCAAAGCCTTATTGACCCAATTCTTAAAAATTGACTCACTCCTCAAAGACATTCTTTCTTAGCTTCTAGCTTAGTTTTAAAATTGGACTGACACCATTTATGATGGACTGGATACAGTTTAAGTTAACCCTTTTAAGACTATAACTCCCTGAACAGCCTGGGACAAAGCAAGTCTGTCTCACATACTCAATCATTACTGTTGGCTGACAGAGATGTTAAGCATTGAACAAAAATGAAATCAAAGACCCTATGTCACCTTTAGCTTATTTTTGCAGAGGTTTGACCATCTCCAGTAGCTCAAGCAGCATGTCTTTTGAGAGTTTCATTATACAGTATTTCTCAAGTATTTTTGCAAGACAGAAGTGACGTGCAGAAACATGCAAATTTGCACTGAACAAGCCACCTCAACAGTTATGTTTAGTCATCAGCATAGCTGTATTTGCCTAGGAATAGCTCTGTACAAACACAGCCACAAATACTGTTAACTCAACTGGATTGGATATACCTCTATTACATTGTTTTGTCCTATGCAGACATGCCTAAAAGCTTTCCATATAGGAAAAAACCTCAGCCTACGGACCCTTGCTTCCTACCTTTAAATCTTTAGTCTATGAAAAATACAGAGTTTAAGTGTGAGCAAGTTTTACTACATATAATTAAGTTGCATATGTCTGTTTATTCCTACAACAGAGTACCTCATTTTCAAAATTATATTCTTCATCATATGTCAACTTCTTCATAACAGCCAACATGATTGCCTAGGATAAAAACAGAACAGTAAGCATAGCAGCAGACAAGTTATAAGAAACAATCATTAAAAATACTACAATAAAGACAACATTGAAGCTATTGTTATGTGCTGACAAATATTTTTAATCCCTTTTGAACTATTATTTTCCGAGGTTTAGCAGAAGTTAACAGTCCAAATCAAAACAGATGGATTATATCCAAAAAATATACAGATGCTACTCCAGACAGCATAGACATTTTGGAGCTCTCAGTCTCTGATAGTATTATCTAGCTTTATATCCTGCTTGTAATTTGTGCTGTTCAGTTGAAAACAAACAAGATGACTGAACCAGACAGATGAAACAGGTTGTCCAAGATACTATTTTAAAGGGATAAGTGAGCTTAGCTGTAACATCATCTTCTCTAATAGTTCACAGAAACTGGTATGCATAACATCAATTCTATTCAATAACTGTTTTGCCATTTTTAATATTGCTGTTTCAACACTGCTTCAAGAAAGAGTGTACTATACTGTAGTACATATAACTACTATCCACTGCATGTGGTAAATACTTCTGATTCAAATCTTTTGGTCTAATCATTATCAATTAAATAAATAATTTATATATTTGGATTGCCATCCTTAATCCTGCAGAAAGAAGTTGTAAAAAGCTTCAGTTACACCTACACAATCCTTTATACATAAACCATTGACTAAGTCTGTGAGAAAGACTGGATCCAGCTGCACCTAGACTCCTCTCTGAGAAGTTTAGAAAGCAAGGGGGCCCTTTCTGCACCCTGTCACTCAACGGGAGGGTCTCTCTACACCTCGTCCATAACATGTAGCAACAAGTTGTCAGATCGGAGCAATGACATGCAATATAATCTTAGTAGGGACTGCTGGGACCTCCTAAGGCAGCTATAAAGGCTTGACCTTAGCTCTGCTTAAGTCTGAATGAAACCAAATGAAACAAAGAACCTTCTGACAAATAAACCACGATTACTATTTTTCATTTAAACTGCAAAACCTGAAATTCATCAACACCAAAATGGACCAATGAATTAAATGGACCAATGAAATAAACCTAGGTTAGTGAAGTGAAATTCTTGGTCATCTTGGAGAAATAGATACTTTGACACCAAGTGTCACCACAAAGTGTCTGCTTCCCTGTAAGAAGTGATATTTAAGAATTAAAATAACTGCAAAATTTTAATACAATACACTTGTAGCCAAAAATGTTTAGAAAGACCTGTCATTCTAAGAATTAAAAATGTGATCCTGCTGATAAGAAAAAAATTTGGAACTTCAGAGGCACAAGAAACAAGCCCCCTTTTTTTTCTGTTCAAATAATGAACAAGTTGAAAATGCAACACTTTAAAGGAATGCTGCTAAGCACAAAATTTACAGCTTAAGATAAACAACAATAAGATCTAGACTATTTCCCATTACTTTCTTATTATGAGTTGGATGGAAGAAAAAGTTACAATTGTTTCTCAGTTTAATGTAAATCCTCAAGAAGTGCTCAGTAAAACTAAGAAATATTTGCAGCATGAAAATCTCCAATATGAAAGCTACTTAAACCAACATATTTCAGGACAGCAACATATTACAACTATTAGTGTCTTAAGTGTACTGCAGTAGTAGCATCATTTGATCTATAACAACAAAAGACAGTTACAAAAATAAAAAGATTCAGTGTTATAATCAAAGTTCTCATTTTGTGTTACCCAATTCAATTTAAAGAGACATTAGACAAAAGGAGATAAGATACTCTACATCAGTTACCCAAATTCAACTTTTCACGTTAGAACAGGTACAGAATTCAGTTTTCTTTGTGAAAGAAAAGGAATCACACCTGCTAGCTGTATGAACTCATGAAATTACACCAATCTAACCAGTTCAACCTCCAAATCAGCACATCTACATTGGTGCAGACTGGGCTGAAAAGTCCATATACAAGTTTACTACTTCCAAAACTGGACATAAACTTTATGTTTTATATATAAACTTATGATTATCTACTTGAGCTTAATGTATATTTGATGGGATGGTTAACATAAAACTGCTCATAATTACAACTGTTATCTCTCAATTGTTGCTTCTTTCTTAACTTCTATTTCTAAGAGTTATATTTATGACGATCCTTTGTAGACTTCCTCCAATCCTTTGCAATTAGGGCAGGTTTTAACAAAAAATAAAAACTTCAAGGAAACAACTCTTCCATGCTGATTTAAGAATATTCTTTGAACAGTATAGCCTGCAGAGGAGCTTGCCAACATATACTTAAGGGTTGTTTAGGAAGACCAGCTCTAAAATAGCTTTCATCTTCATACACAATTCAGTATAGGTTTACTATTTAAAGAAACAACTGTAGTTACTTAGCAAAAGATGGAACACACTGTCCTTACTTTTAAGTCTTCACTTTTAATTACTGTCACATACACATTGAGGCATATAAATGAAATGTGATTTGTTTCAGCAAATTGAAATATTCTGATCTCATGTGCCCTTGAAGTATAGAATCTGTAGTAAAAAAACCCCTACCTCTACATTGGCTTTTTGTTGGTCTGAAAGTGCAGGAAGCTGGAAAATAAAATTCAAGTGTTATTTTTTTGTATTCTAACTCCTTCATTACTGTCTAAGAGAAAGACTTGCTCTTTTAACACCCATATGATCTGCCTTTCCCCTTACCAAAAGATTTAACTCAACTCCTTCAGATCTCTAAACAACACTACAGAAATAGCATGACCATAGGCATTAAAGAAACAGAATGTTAATTAGTCAAAAACTCTATTTTGCAAGTAATTTTGCACAAAGTATGAGACATTCACACAAAAATCCAATTAAACCATGCCAGAATTGGTGTTAAATTGAAGCCAGACATATTTACTTGTTTCAGAATGTGAAGGTAGTCGTAACAAAAGCCAATGATGTTTGAAGAGATGTCATCATCTTCATGAATTAGAAGTTGCAACATCAGGGACACTTTTGCTTCAATAGCTTGTAGAGTGTCTTGAGCACTTTTCATATCACCATTTTTTATCAGTTTAGTCCAACTAGTTATTAATGCTTGCCCCATCCCATTGACCAGCTTAGAAAATCTGGCCAGAAAATCCACATCATCCTCCTGCAAGAAAAGACATCTGATTAAAAATACTAACAGAGCTTATGTTTAAATAACACGAGACTACAAACTGTACTAGCCATGTCTAATACGTAGAATTAAACCAACACTTGTCTCTTATCTGGAAACTACCAACTGCCTACAATTGGTTCTTTTTCCCCTGGGAATGGAGAGAGAAAAAAGTGAAAGCAATGCCAGATTTGGCTGTCCTCCATTACACAACAGTAGCTTGCTTCATCTCTTCAGTTTTGTTTGTTTCTCTCTTTACAGCAATAAGCAGGTTCAAAATAAAAGCAGCAGCACATGCCTACCACAAGTTTTAGGCTGCATAAGAGGAAAATCTTTTTGTGGAAAAACTTCAAAGAATTACCAGCTGCAGCTCACTTCAGAAATACTGATAACAAGTACCTTTCAGTACTACCTGTAAGGGTGAGTTAATATTAAATACTTCTGGCTTGCTTTGTAGAAGTAGATTTATCAGAATCGAGAAATACCCCTAAAGCAGCCACCTCAAAGAGACGTTTTGGTCTCTGCCATAACTGTATAAAAGTGAGAGAATAACAAGTCTACCTAAGAAAGACTGAGGTAAGATTTTTATTAGTAGGAATACAGATTTGGCAAAGGTTTCAAAAGTAAAAGGTAAAAAGCCTTGCAACCTAAGAACTACAGCTTCCTAAGGACTGGTTGCTCTTTCTCCATAGCAGGTAGTGAACAGCTGTTCCTTTAACACAGCAACTGCCAGGCAATGTGTGTTTAGGTGGTATACTTTTCCAGCTTACAGATAAGTGTTTCAAGCCTCCTGTTTGATGGTGCACACATACAAAACAGCATATGTGTCCTTAAGAAAGCTCTATCCCCTACCTAATTATGTACAGAATTTTTTTGGGTGAGACATTAAATCAGCTATCTTGGCTACAATACCTATTACAGAAGCATTCAGGAGGTAAGATTCAAGACCAGGAAACACTGAAGCAGTATTAACAGTAAGCACAACATGCTTTAAGAGAGGAACAGAGAAGTTACATAATATCTTGCTTCTAGAATGAAACCCCTGTGTCTTCAAATTAATAACAAACAGTAAAAACAAGCTCTCAAATTTAAGTATGAGAAAACTGTAAGAATCAGCCTTCATGCAGTAGTAAAAGTATGTCCCTCTAATCTATGGACTGTTTTATAATTTTCTGTGCATCTGCTTACTTGACAACTGCCAGAAACCTATGACTCATTCCTGTTGTTAAAAATCAATGCACAAACCTGATCAATACTGAAGAGGCCAGCAGACTGCAATACTTGACATAAAGACTCAACCAGTTTTGTTTTATCAATTGGGTCCATTCCCTTATTTACAATTTCAAACAAACAATCACAGGCTTCTTCCCGGAGAACTTCCACAGACATGTGACCTAGCAGCATATTTATAAACCTTAAAAAAAAAATTAGTTTTATATGTACAAAGTAACACTGTATATGTTTATATTATATTATAATATTATTTGTGTGCATATTTACAATGATTTCATTTCACAATTCTTTTTCATTGTACTGACAAAACTCAACATTTTATACATTTTAAAGAGAATACAGCAAACTGAGTAGTGTTTAATTTGGCCATTATATCCGCTTGGCTTGCAAAAACAATTAATCACTCTCCTAAAAGTCCCAAAACTCCAAAGATAGAATTAAAAACCATCCTTGAAGGACATATATATTTCATTCTCTACAGTCAGCACACTACCAAGGTGATTTTTGCAAGCCCTTTCCATCAAAACCTTCTTACCTTTCATTGGCTATCAGGCTCAAATCTATCCAGGATACATAAGCTCCAACTACTTCAAGGCACTGGCATGTCAACTCTGAGTTATTGTATTGATAATTTTGTAAGATTTGGTACCACGATTCCACCAAACTTGGAATGCACTGTTCCCTCATAGTATCTTTTAATAAGGTGTTCCTACGAGCCTCCTGGTGATACAGAAAAAGGATAAAATCAGTCTTGTCACAAATTAGCATCTTGTCAAATTAGAAATTAGTAGCATTTTTGTATCCACTGCCAGACATCTAGCGTCATAATAAGATTAATTAGAAACCCAAAGAGAATGGTTTTTTTTCTTTCCAACAAATAAAACCAAAATATCCTAAGTTTTCCCTTTTATTATCCCAACACCCACTGAAAAAAAAAGGCAGAAAAAGAAGAGGAGTTTTCTAAATCATTAAATGGACTTTTGATGTTAGGACGCCTTAAAGCATGCACTAGAAAAAATTAACATTTTAAAATGAGTCAGTCTAGCATTACACTGGCAAACTCAGTTGAATAATTTTTGTTTGGAAGCTTTCAAGCACAAAAAAAAAGTTGAAAAGCCTAAAATCATAAAAAACATTAAACAACAAAGCTAAACATAGTATTTTGAATTTAAACCACCTCATGTGTCTAAAGCAGAGGTGCCACAGGAAAAAGGTGTATCTAAAAACCTTCTGCTCTGGTTAAAGTAAGAGAACTTCTTAAAATTTTAAAACAACTGTTAATGCAAAATAATAACTTGCCTCTGATGTATGAACAACATCCCGGTCCACCAGCTCAGCATCGACAGCCATCAGGATTCTGAGGTACATATCCACACCTCGTGGATTAAGGTCAACTACTGACAGGATGTCAAAAAAAAACTTGGGCCATTTTGTGAGATATTCAGTAACAAAAAGCAATGCAAAGACTTGTGCTGCTTTGTTGCGAATAAAAGTCTTCTCAGGCTGGGGACTCAGCATCTGGCAGAAACAAGACATTCCATATTCTTATAAATTAAAGAATCTTGTGGGTTTGTTGATCTCTCTGTAGTAGTCACTATACTGCCTCCCTTCCTGGCTGAGACCATCAAATAAACCCTTACATTTCCAAGGAATTTGAAGAAAAATTGGCTAAATTGTCATGCAATAGGGAAAATGCTTTCTGTGGGTGATACGGTCCTAAGCTTTTCATTTAGTACCAAGGTTTTAAGTGTCTCAAATACTAAAAGGTCATTTGTCAGTTTGGTTAAAGTTACAGTCCTCCCTCCTAGCTATCTTGTGCCTGTGTTAAATGTTAGTGGTAAGAATAGTAAGAGAAGTTCCTAAATCTAAGGCAAAAACATAAAAAAATCTGTCACTATCAATCTCTCCCCTTCTCTCCTTTCCCTTTTATAAACTCCTAAAGGGAACAGTTTGCCAGAAAGAGAAAAGCAATTTAATCCACGTCCTAATGATCTGTTCTTTTAAAAGTTGTTAAGTTTTCTACAGAGCAACTATGTTAATCTTCAGTGCAGAAGTGGAATGACAGCTACATAATGGCAGCTGTGGGCAAACCAGAGGATGGTTCTGCTGACTGCACACTCCTGGGTGGAGCTGACACTACAAGTTTGGCTACAGTAACTAATTCCACAAGAAGGAATGGCCCATACTCTGCCACAGTACTAACAGAGGAGTGATAAACATCTGCCAGCATTCTAAGTAGACAGGATTGCACTAAGTAGGGTCTCAGAAAAAGAATTAGCAGGCTTGCTCCTCTCCTCCAGACAGTAAGGAACACCAGGGATCTACATTATACCTTTCTAAAGAGGAACTTTTAATACACCTTATTTCACACATAATTGATTAAACCACAATCATTATCTGATGCAAGAGTTATACATTTAGTAGTAAGTTCGGGCATGGACTTCTTTACAACATTTGATTTTAAGAAATTATCACAAACCTTTAACAATCAGACACCAAATACCTTCAGGAAGCCATCTTTAAACTTGAACAACAGATTAAATATTTAGTCCACACTCAATGCCCTGTGTTAGGGCTTAAAAGCCTGACATGTAAGACTGCTGTAAGGACATACGTACCTGTCCTTGCAGCCATGTTATGAGTGTTTCCCTAATTAGCTGCTGCTGGACTTCAGTAAGTTCAGAGTATCTGAAACAAGAAATATTGAGGAGGAAATACAGCTGTGCTTCATGACAAGCACCAACACTCAATAAAGCAAAAACTCTTTCATATGGTATATAATGCTCCACATTAGTAAATGAAAAGTAATTTACAAAGCCATTTGCATGCTAAAATTTTGACTCAAAGGCAAAAATAACAAAAAACATTTTACTCATAGTAATGGATTACATTTTGAGGCATTACTGCCTCCTGTATTGGAGTAGAAGCCTGAAGTTTTGCAGGAAGGCTGCTCTATCAGGGACAGGACTTATGGCCCTGATAAAAATACACATTTGACCACAGGCCAAGGTGAGAAGGAAGAGACATCTGTATATGCTTGAAAGTTTACTACACATTGAAGACTATCACTATTGAGTATGAGAAGTCGTTCACTGGTCTGACCAAATCTACATTTACTATCAGACTTATGTCAAAAAACCCAAGGAAGTAATTCTGCTTTATGTCATACACATAGTCCTGGCAAATTGTGACATTATAGCCAGCCCACCTCAAATACTGGCTATACCTCTGCCAGGACTAGTGAAGCTGAGAATACTCTGTTGCAAAGAGAGTTAGCTATAGGCTTGTAGAGTCCCTAATAGAAACGACTTCTGAATGGGACTCCAGTGTTCCTGTCACAGCCAACTATGCATTCAAAAGATAAAAAATACACCCCACTGAAAATGTTTAAAAAAAATAAGCAGCAGGAAACAAGAAAAAACATACTGCAGGAAGCAGGTAACAGAGAAAAGTGGACTGTGAGATAAAACTGGGTAAATAAAAAATCTTTAACATTTGCACTCATACCAAACTGCAAAAACCAGTCACAAAACATATCTTACTCCTATCTATACACTGAACATCCGTTCAGTGTATTACAAGCAGTCACGATAGTATTCAATGATTCCACAATGCTCAATTCCAGACCAAGGGAGCTCAAAGTGAGGAAAAAATATAGTTCTGTGCAATGACATTCATATTATTAAAAAGTATTTTGCCCTAGAATTATGGTTCTATGAAACCACCACTGAGTGAAAAGACTAGTTTCTCAACATCTCTGCCACAGTTATTGAATGAATAGGCTCTGTCTGAAGTCCAGGACTCTGTACGGAGCATGGCTACAAAAATCAGTGAAGAGTACAGAGTAAGGCCTCAATCTCCAGACAGGAACAGCCAAGCTTCAAGCAGTCCTTGCTAACTGGGTCTGCATTAGCCCATACACAGGTGTTAGACTAGCTGAGAGCAGAGCATGCTGCTTAAAACCTCTCCAAGAAAAAGGTAAAGAAATACAAGATAGCTCTCTGCACCAGACTACAGACACCTCATCAACCACAACTAGGCAACAGATATCATTCTAAGTTTATTTCCAAGCAGAATAAAAATGGAAAATTAAATGGATATATATGGATGATGTCAAGAAAAATTACTCACTTGAACTTAACTTGATGTTCCAGAACTTGAAAGCAGAAGAACTTGATGTGATCATCGCTAGAAAAGAAAACTCTGTTACTGGAAGCAATATGGTACACATTCTGTGAAGAAAAAAAAGCCTCAAATATTACAATCAGATTGCCCCTTTGGCACCAGAAAAAGACCAACCTGCTGTTACTGTTACTTCAAAGCAAAAATGACAAATAGTGGAGCAGTTAATCTGGCAGAAATGAGCAACTGTTAAACTAATATTTGTGTTTGATATTAGTCTTTTTTTCTATAGCCACCTATATGTTATGGTTTGATTTCAGTATTGAACAAACAAAATTACAATACCTACTGTATCCTGCCCTTACAAAAATCTGTCAGGCTTCAATAGTATGTTCGAGGCCCATTACTACGCTAAGTGCAAGTTGTACTCTGCATCTTAAAAATCAAAGGTAAAGACAAACTGAAGTATAGATTAAGCATAGACATTCCACATGCTCTGTTATCCACAGGGCTTTTTCATCTTATTATCTAAAACTTGCAACAACCATAATGTATTTTTTAAAGATTATAATTTCTAATCTTATGTGGTTTTCATTACTGCACATTCTGACAGAGTCAGTAGTTTTGATAAATCATTTATAAAATAGCATTCACTATAAACTACTGCTGTTCTCCAGGAGATATGCAGCCCTCAATTTCCTTCCAAATTGAATTATTCTGTAAAACAGTGACAACCTAATATTTTTGATGTAAATACACAACTGTGTGCAAAAATAGTGGTGATTACACACTCTGTAGCTTGAAAAATGGGATGGCCTACTCCATACAAAAGGGGCAAGGAACTACTTATGAGATCATTGCATATAAAGTCTATAGTCTCACAATGGGCAATTCTCAGCCACTTTTTTTCCCTGGATTTCAAAAACCAGCAGTCTTGAGGCTACTAAATTAATATGGAGTTTAATTTATACATTGCTTTTCCTTGAAAGGCTTTATACAGAGGCCACAGATCAACTATGATACTAAAAACAGTATGAAGACCATATTAACTTTCAACAGTTTAGTTTGCCTAGTATGCTGCACAGCTAAATCAGACCCACATATATCACTCATGTAAATAAGAAATTATTAGTTACATTACCTGTATATACTCTGAGCTAATGCTTCTGCACAGACTTGCCAAGCATCCTGAGATATCTTGAGCTGCTCAAAGTAGGCTAGTGCCTGCAAAAATCAGGGTAAGTTTCACTTTAAAAGAACAAAGCACATAGCAATGCATCTCATTCACATTTGCCCTTGTATTTAAACAGCTCTTCTTCAAAAAATCAACACTATTTGGATACATTCCAGTGGCTCCCTAACACCCTTAACACTGAGTGGGTTTTTTCCAAATGTTAATATCATAGGAACCCTTTTCCACTTCACACTCAATACAAAGAATTTTGTTACTTGAATACAGAAGTCATAGAATCGGAAATGTTGAGGTTAGGTGGAACCTCCAGAGACAGAGCTGACTAGTCCAGGTTGCTCAGGGCCTTTCCATATAGGTGGAAGTTCACATCCAAGTAAAAATTCCTTCCACAAATTCTAAAGAAGTGGTAATTTAGATTTTTCACTTTAACAACTCACTATTTTCGTTGCACCAATTTGCTTGTATTCAACACCCCAAGCTCAAAAAGCATTCAAACACTGACCACCTGGACAACTGTCAACTGGACAATGTTCTACATAAATCAAGAAAACTTCTACCAAATTTTGAAAAATCACATTACTTTTCAGGACTTCCAGACAGCTTTTGACAACAGTTAATTTGATTTAATTGCTTTAAGGCTCAGCGGCCTGCAATACAGAACAGTAAAACAAGTTTTGAAGCAGAGATTAGGTTAACAACATTATTTCAATTCTATGAATGCATTTGTTTCAAGGGAGAGGTTTGGCTGTTGGATATTTTTAGGGGCTGCTTTTTGCATTAGTTCATAAAGGTTTCCATTTACCAAAGTCATCTCCCAAAGTAATTATTCAGAACTAAGCTCTAAAATAAGAATTCACTTCCCATAGTTTGTACTAGTGATACTTAGTGATACTTTTCTTATACTTAATATATCCTTTTACTAGAATACTTCCGTTATGTAACATCTTACACGAGGTCCCCTTCTATGAAATATTTCAAAACTGGGCAGACTGCATAGTTAAAAGGTTAAATCTAAAGGCATCCAATTTTAGTGATATTCTACCGACAAATCACTAAAGATTAGCTATATCTATCCTTTTAAAAAGGACAAATACCCAGAACCAATATATGTAACAGGCTACTTAGCAAATCAAATCACATTTATAACTGTTTTAAATATTTAGGATTTGTTTTATGAACACAAAACCATGGTATAAACATCCTCATTCCTGAAAGATTTTACTAGAAGTTATCTTGTAGACAGTTAAATCAACATGGTAATCAGTTAGCAGAGATAATTACTCAATAAAAAGTTATATAAATATAAATGCCTTTTCATAGGAGCATCTCTTATGCAATAAATGTTACCCACATCCCATGATTACTTTCTTAACCTACTTCACAATAACACAAGCTTCAATAAACCTACCCATTTCATTTAAAAGACACTAAACCTAGGTAATCCATTAAAATTATAGTTTAAAAACCTCTAAGAATCAACATGCTAATTTCAAGCAAATTGTTTTCTGTGGTTGATTTTCATTCTATGGTAATCTATGTAAGGAGTTGAGCAACAAGTACAAAGAACTGAAAAAACTTAAACAGTCAGTCAGAAAATAAAAAACAGAAAAATAAATTCTATGCATGTTAAGTGCAACAGAATTGACAATACAAACCCCTCACTTTACATACTTGCAACATGACTTTGTTTTGTACTTGCCACCACAAATCATACGCATTGGCTCACAAAACAAACTCAACAACCCCCTGTCCCCAGCCCATGAAAACATGACATTTTTGCACTGCAATACCACCTCCAGTTATTAGAGAGAAGAGGAAATTAATTACATACTCTTTGTCTGAAGTCTGCATCAGCATTTGGGTTGAGCCCTAAAAGGGCTTGTTCATCCATCTCTACTGCTATATTCGTTGTTTCCTGTTCCTAACTGCTTTGCCCACTTCTTCTTGAGGGCAAACTACGATCATCTGCAAGTAGAGAAAGAGAAACTTTATTTCTCAGCAGAACAAGAAAAATTAAAACCAGGACAGCAACAATGACACAAGTTGGCCCACAAATCTCAAATAATGTACTCCAACTAAACACGAATGCACACGCTTCCAACACAGATACCAGAATTCTAAGTCCTTTAATCAACTTTTTACTGTACTTATATTTTGCACTGAATAAGGAAACTTTAAAGTCCCCAAATATTTCACTTCTCTTGAAAAGAGAACTTAGTTAACAGAAAGATGGCATTATGTATAGTATTCAGCTGAAAGGCTTAAATTCAAATTTCAAGCCTGCAGAAGTTTCAGCAAGATATGACATAAGCATAAATCTACCCCTTAAATGAAAGGCGACTGGTTTTTTTTTCCCCACTAGAAAAAGTCTACTCAACTCTGATACAGCTAAGATGCTTCATGTAGCCACTTACAAAGTATTTCCCATGGTGGGGACAAAGTCATGGGAGGTCTTTCTTCTAAAGCAAGCACACACAAGTGTCTTAGAAATTAACCACAAAATACACCACACTGAGTTGTTAACAAAAGTTTTCTGTTCCTACTGATGGGTGCTGATTTACTAGCAATGATTTTTATTTAGAAAATTCAGTGCAAAATAAACAAGTGAGCTAGATAAATGTTCTAAAGATGGCTTGCCTCTATAGGCTGTTCTACCATGCTCCAGCAAAACATAGAGAATTTAAAAAAATTAAAACTTCTCTGTCAAATACTAGGATGCTGTTAAAATAACAAGAGGGGACAAAAATCCATCTATCCTTCAGATCTCTGCCCTGCCTCTCCCCCATGGTAACATAGTTAATTAGGCCTGAAATCAGGCCTTGTTACGTAAGTATGTAGGAGGTAGGGGAAAGGAAGAGACAAGAGGAAGAGATGAAATACAAAGGAGCTGTGGTTTGAGGCTGCCTACATACCCACAGGTAGAACTTCTAATTTCTTAGTATTGTGGCTCATGCACACTCTACTGTTCACCCTCTCCCACAGGAAGAAAGGTGGCACAGTCACAAGCAAGAGCAAGCAGAACTGAAAAGGAGCACCCAAAATTTAATGTGATAACAGACTTTTATAGAAAAGTCAAGATAGAACACACTATGCCAAAGTGCATAATGAAAAGCAATTTAATAAGTAAAACTGAGTTCATACAAAAAAAAAATCTGCAGGTTTCGGCAGTATAGAAACCAGAAAGTCTGGAACAAAGCGATGACTCCTGGCAAAAGAAGCCTCACAGACTGCCTTAGTCACAGCGATCCCCCTCAGGGGCAGAATCTTTAGGGATTAAATTTGCTGTGCTGAGTCTTCTCCCTCTGCATCCCCAGCCCCCAATCTGCCTTCCCCATAATCAACATCCAGAAAAGCTAGATTAAAAAAAGGTTAAATGGTCTGGGGAAAATGAATTTTTTTTATTGCATCTTTCAATTAGAGTCTGGCCCAGAGTTACACAAAGGTTTGTTTTTTTTTTTTTTTTTTGCATATTTACCTGCTGATATCAGTACATTACTATCTTTTGGTCAGATGATCTATACCTGTGTGACAAATTTTGCTAATAAAAATAATGTGACTCAAACATGTATTCTCTTCACTTATTGCTAACAGCAACGCCAATCAGATCTACTAATTTTATAAATGCCTCATGAATGTATTTAAAATTGCAACTTCTATCATACAGGCTTTTCTCAGTTTCATCTTGACTAGCCAACTCTAAAAGACAATTAATGGGATAAAATATTTGAACGAGCCTCTTGAGAAAACTAATAAAATAGCTTTTCATGCCTCACAGTTTTACTTAAGCAGGTAGCTTTTCTACCATGAATCTCTTCTACCACTTAACCAGTCAGTTACATTTCAAAAGCAAAACCGAACAATGATTTTAATAGTACTAGTAATTCACAAAATCCACTGCAAAATGCATTTGATACCTTGATGTAAAGCAAGTTTTATCTATAAAAACAATTGATAATATTAATAGTTAATATGCAGCTGTGCAGAAAGTATTGTCTCATTTACTTAAGAGATTATTTTTTGTTAAGCAGTACACCCTGTTGGGTGGCAAATTCATCTTACAGTAATTAGAAGGATACAGCTCCTTACCAGTGAAGTCAGGCAGGGATGTCTCATCAAAGTAATTTACTCCCTTTCCTCTACTAAATACTTAAAAATCCATTTGATAGTAAAGATTGTTTTCATCGTAGAAAGGGGAAGGAAAAAAAAAGCCAGCGCACTTCAAGTGGGGAAGACTGCTCAATTAACAATACAAACGTGGTCAAAGTGTGTTAACTTCGATCCAGCTATACCCCAATAATGAAAGCATTCAGAGTATTTTAACTATAGATGCTAACCACAGGAACAATCATCAATTATAAAAAGCTTCATGTTCAGCAATCATTTTAAGTATTTACAAGATGTGGTAACACAGGGAGAGCCAGTGGTGTGCCTCATTTGAATTTCCTCAAGTTCTCACTCTAATTTAAAAAAAAAAAAAGACATTAAAATTCATCTTTTACAGTATTTTTTGTGGTTTTGCTTGATGCAAACCTTGGGCATATTTACAGCCTCTTTGGCCTCTAGAGCCTTAACACTGACCTAACACGCGGTTACAGCCGACAGCTGTGTAACTACTGCTACTTCGACAACTTTTCAACAGGACTAGAAAAGTTTTCTTTCGGGAACTGACTAGTCTTAGTATTATGCACAATTTTACTGGCAGGAATTCCCGGTAAGGAGCAAGGCCTTCTTGTCCCCGCTCCAGACTCGCCTGGAGCCCGGTCTCGTGTGGCTGGGAAGAGCCAACACCGCAGCGCAGCCGGGCCGGGCGCTCGGGAATTCACAGCCCTCCCCGTGCCCAGCTCCGCGGCACAGCCGTCGGCTTGTCCTTAAACCTCCGTCCTGGACCGGTAGGAGTAACCCAGCCCCACCATCCACGGCGGGGATCCACGGCGGGGATCCACGGCGGGGAATCACCGCTCCCACCACGCCGCAAACAGAGGAATATGGAGGTGCGAGGAGGTCCCTCCCCCACCACTTGCTGCCGTCCTACGATTTCTTCCTCCCCCCACCGGAACCATAGCGGATGGACAGCCACTCAGGCGGCAGCTCCCGCACCGCAGACTGCAAGCGTGTATTGGCAGAGAAAAACACAAAAATTTTTCGTGGCACCCGCAGGGCGGGACCCGGCTGGCTGCAGCCCCTGCTTCCCCAGCAGCGGGGCCAGGCGGACGAAGCGGTGCCTCCCCCCCTCCCCGGAGCCTCTCTGCTGCTGGGGAGGCGACCCCGAGTTGAGGAAACCGGCAGGGGACTCGCGGGAGCCCGCAGGCGCCGCCAGCTCAGCCCACACTGCTCCTTCCCCCCCGGGCTGAGTCATCCGCTCCGCGTCCTGCCCGTGCCCCCCCGCCGGTACCTTCCCGGTCAGTGTTCCATCGCCGCCGGCTCCCGCCCACCCCCACGGCTCCGCAGCCGCCACGAGCACAGGGAGCGGGCCGGGCCGGGCCGCCTCGGCTGGCGGCGGGAGGAGGAGGAGGAGGAGAAGCAGGACCGCCCCTCTCAGCCAAGCCGGCCTCCTGCGGGGCACGCCGGGATATTCCCCGGCCGCGGGGCAGCCTGGGAGTCGTAGTCCGGCTCCCCCGCTCAGTACACCTGGCTCAGCTGTAAAACCGGTCGTACCGGCGGAATAAACTACGGCTGTCCCGGCCCGCCCCTTAACTGCCTCTAATATCTGGAAATCGTGCTGTGTCAGTGGCGGCGGGGCGGGGCTGGGCCGCCTGAGCGACCTGCTTGGGGACGCGCACAAGGCAGGGCCCGGGCTGGCTTGGGCTTGTCCGTAAGGAGTGATCTAGCTGTGTCTGTACATGTGGCACTGGGCTCCTGCGCACAGGGCTCTGCAACACAGCGCTGTGTACGGGGATTGGCGTTACCACATGCCCACGTGGCCTTCGAGTCAGACTTAAAACCGACCTAAACGCGAGCAACTGTATTACAAACCCGTCCCAGGTGCGCTGCTGTTAACAGTATCTTTCAAAGCATAACCCACGCCCGTGGCTATGGCAGCGCAGCTCTCAAAGGGCGTGAGGCGCCCAGAGCTCGAGAGAGGCTTGCTTGTCCTGCCAGCAGAGCTGCTGCCCACTCACAGTGCACGAGGGAACGAGCGCCCAGTGGGACCCGCCGCAAAAGAGAGGAATCTCGTGGAACTGAGTGCGTGGGGGCGATCCGCAGGGGCGGTAGCCAGTGGCGTCGCTCTCCCAGAGAAGGACGAGCGAGACAGGTTCCCCCGATAGGCCTCCGCTCCCGGCTACCGCCCTGAGGGGATTGCGGTGCCTCCGCCTGGAGCTTCCCTGCCACGTCCTGCCCACTGACGCCACCAGGGCGGGCGGGAGACGGAGTCACGCACAGCCAGCTCTCCTTCTGTCGGGACCACGCAGGTCCACAGGCTCGGTAACAGGAACAGGGGGCCCGGGCCGGGCTGCCTGCGGAGCAGGACACGAGCCCGTTGGGCTGGGCCACGCGGCGCCGCCAGCCCGGAAGCCAGGGCCGCGCGCGGAGACTGACAGCCGCGTGCTCCAATCGCGCTCTGCTCGTAGCCAATCGCCGCGCGGGCCGCCGGGGGCGGGGCTAGGTGATGACGTCAGGCGGCGGCGCACGCGGCCGTCCCTTTCTTTTCCGGCGGGCTGCGGCGGAGGAGCGCCATGAAGGCGTCGGGCACCGTGAGTATGGGCCGGGGCCCGGAATGCGGCCGAGGTGGCCGTCAATGCGGCCGAGGTGGACGTCAGGGGGGCGGCGGTGGCGGGTTGTAGCGCTCGAGAGTGGCCCGTGCGTTCCTGAACGGCGCCGCCTGGCCCGTGAGGCCGCGAGCGGCCAACATGGCGGCGGCGCCGCTCCCCGCCAGGTGCGGGCCCAGATCGGCGAGCGGCACTGCGGGGAGATCGACCTGCACGGCGCTAGGGGCTCTCTCTACTTCTGGATTGAGCTCTTCTTGTCGCTCTGTTCCTTTGAGGAGCGCGGGTTCTGCGCGGGGCGGGCGCGGCTGTGGTTCCGCTCTCTGTGTCACTCACTCTCCGGGCCGCCTGTTTTTCGTGTCCCTCTAGCTGCGGGAGTACAAGGTGGTCGGGCGCTGCCTGCCCACGCCGAAATGCACGACCCCTCCTCTGTACCGCATGCGGATCTTCGCTCCGAACCATGTCGTCGCCAAGTCCCGATTCTGGTACTTCGTTTCTCAGCTGAAGAAGATGAAGAAGTCTTCTGGAGAAATTGTGTACTGTGGCCAGGTAAAGGATTAAAGAGCTAAAAAGTGGGAGATTCTTATGGAAGTCCAGCAGGTGTATGTGGAGGGATTTTAGCGGAATTGCAGTTATGGGTTGTGAGATTGAAATCCATTCATGTTTCGGTTGCTGTGAAAAGGAGTGACAAGTTTGGTTTTTGAAAGCAGTAGTATATGTCATGTAAAGTAAATAAAAACTTAATTACTGCTTCAAAATTATGAGCCATGTGTTGCTCAGAGTTGCTCTCTCAGACTTAGTTCTTAGTGCAGTATACCTTTTTAAGAGGCATCTGGACATTCATAACCCTGGCAAAGTGGATGTTTGTTTGCTTACACTCCTCTACCATGATAACTTCAAGAATATTCTTTAGAGCTGAAATCTTGAATTTTTCTTTAAATTACTAAAGCTTTCTACTCTTAATTATCAAGACATAAATCCAGCTATGTTGGTAAGGGGAAAGAGAGCAAAGAGTTTTTTGACAGTAAGACTTAAAACAGTGTTTTCCTTAGAGCTCTGAAATATTTATTCTTAAAATTGTAAACCGGTGATAGTACATCATGTCTAACTACTTCCATGTTCTGGTGTAATTCCAGGTGTATGAGAAGTCTCCTCTGCGTGTAAAAAATTTTGGTATTTGGTTGCGCTATGATTCTCGTAGTGGAACCCACAACATGTACAGGGAGTACAGAGATCTGACCACTGCGGGTGCTGTCACTCAGTGCTGTAAGTATATGTAACTGTTGCAAGTGTAAAATAATAGGATCAGTGTACAAGCAGAAGATTGAATCTCAAACTGGGCATACTGACTTAATCCACGTAAAATAACCGAAACACTGGAAAATTAAAGGAACGGGTTGCAAGATATTCCATAGATGTTTATCTGTTATACATGTGGTATCTGACTTATTACTTATCTTTAAACAGTTTCTTTTCTCACTTCCTTTTGCTGTGTCATTCTACAATTCTAGTTATGAGTTTTGCTATACAGACTGGGAGTTCAATGACTTCTCAGGTGCTGTGTGTTTCCTGCACTGCACTGTTTCAAGATAATTGAATGTATCTTCCCAAGTCTTGTGAAGAGAATATTTCAGAGCTCATGTGGAATATACTGGCATCTGTCCTTTATTGAAGAAGGAAAAAAAAAATCACAGGAAAAAAACCCCTATTGTTACTCCAAGATCTCATTGCCTCTTTTCAGAGAGAATTAACAATTGTCCTAATTTCAGTCTGTTTTGTGAAATACTTGAGGGACAGATCATTTGTATAGCTGATGTTGTTGATACTTGACTCCCAAGTGTTACAAGCACTACAGATTGCACATAAAAACCCAAAGAATATTGTTCTTAATAATGATATTCTTGTCATGTGTGCAAATATTAAATGTATCTTGTCGCCTTTCAAAAGCTGAAGTGCTGTTGAAAGTGAAATTTAAGGTTCTACATTAACGTGCAGTAATCCCTGTTAATAAACAATACCGAAGGATTGCTTAAGAGACCCAGAACGTTATTTTTCATGTACAGTAGAATGAGTGGTACTTTTATGTTCAAGAATGATTGTGTCAGGTAAGTTTTTGATAGGTGTGTTAGATCTTCATGGGAAACACAGTAGTATTTCGAGAGACATACCTTGTGGAACTAGCTATGGATGTGATTTGAAGTCAGTGATGTGCACTGCTGATTAGAGGAATTTTCAGGTAGGCCAAATACAGATGCTTCCTTCTATTCAGAAAGCCTGATTATATGGGAACATAAATTCATGGTTCTATTGCTGGTCAATTTCAATAAAAGTAAAGATATCCTCAGGTCCTACTTTTACTTGTACCTTGCTTTCTGAAGGGAAAGTGTTCTGAGGTTCATGTGTCTTTTCAGTAATGATATTTCGGTGTTGATTCTGAATCAGGATTGTTTTTCTCTTGCAAGAGAGTAAGTAGTCTATTATTAGTCTATTATAGTAGGTATATTGTTTGTGTCCATGCGTACTTTCTGGAAGTTGGACAAGAAGAGTAAGATGGCTCTTCCTGTTGAGGAGCTTACTTAAAACTTACAGGAAGAATTTGCTGCTTTTTGTTGGTTTTGTGATATTTGTACTATCACTTTACATAATAAAAACAGTGATTTTAATTACAGCTGATCAGAAATTTAAAAAGTTGTAGATGGCACTATGAACATTTCTTGAACAAAAGGCTGTAAGATTCTTTAACTGAAAATGTCATAAAATTAATGAGTTCTATTGTTCCAGACCGTGATATGGGAGCCCGTCATCGTGCCCGTGCTCACTCTATCCAGATCATGAAGGTTGAGGAAATTGCTGCCAGCAAGTGCCGCAGACCAGCAGTCAAGCAGTTCCATGTAAGTGAGCCAACACTGTGTGTGCTGGTCTAAGGTTGGACTGGAAGAGGGGATCTCTCTTGTGTGGTACAGGTTTGCTTTGTAGCCAGAAATAGGGCAGGAACCAAACTTGGGTGCTTATGTTCACAATTACGGTATATTATAATCAGACTTTTACTGCTACAAGTATTTGTAAGAAAGTCACAATAAAGCAAATAACATGTTAAGGTGCAGAAAACATGCCTCTGACTGGCACTACTTTGGAAAAAATAGTGCACTGAATAGTCACTGAATACAGCTTGGCTTTTTATTCCAAACTGTTTTCTGTTGTTCATCTGATACCTCAATTAACATAGAAACTTTTTTCTTGCAGGATTCTAAAATCAAGTTTCCACTGCCACACAGAGTTCTGCGTCGCCAGCACAAACCACGTTTCACCACCAAGAGACCAAATACTTTCTATTAAATACGAATACATATTGTCAACTCTGTGTTGCAATAAAGGTCTTATTGGAACCTTTCCATCCCAGTTGTCTTCTGGAGACTCTGTCCTGGTTAACTAGGAGTCCCCCTTCTTTTTCTGTAAACCATTGGCAGCCTACTATTCATAGCCATGATTGCCTGGAACAGGTGAGTGTTTCAGGTGCTGACTTAAATTACTGAAATATCCCATCAATAAACCAAACTTTAATAAACAACTTTCCAGGTCAGAAAAATCTGTTGTCGAGCTGTAAAATCCTACATTTTGTCCCTTTGGCATATTAAGTGAACATTTTGTTTGTTTGAGTTCAGGAAGAAGGCAGCTTCTGGTGCATGCAGAATTGGAAGCTGGAAGAATAGAGACCTCGTAACTTCAGTTACATTTTAAGCATTTGAAGCCAAAATTTTAGTTCTAACTAGAACCTTTTCAGGGATGTTACTACTTTGAATAAGCTCAAGGATGCATATGAAGGTGTCTGTGCTTGAAAAAGTGATGAAGGGCTTGGCAGATTTATCCTTTTATATTAGACCAATGAACGAAAATTACAATAATTTTTATATCCAAACCCAAATCATTAGGCTACTTTGTTTACAGTTAAGAAGCTTGCAGGGACTGTGTGGTAGAGGTTTATTTAAAAGGTTTCATACCTGAAGGTGGTGTTTGCATCTGATGTCCATTTTCAATGAGGGAGTTTCCTGAGCAAGATGCAGTCAGCTACTTAAATTAGTAGGTCATACCAGTGTTAGGAACTGATGCTATGTTTTGTCCAGACGTCAGCTTAAAAACAGCTGCAGGTGCTGTTAGAGTGTAGGGAAATGCTGTGCAGACAGGAAACTGGGAATGTGCCCTTTTTGGGTTAGTTGGAGAGCTGCCACTCTATCTGGAGAGGTGCTGCTGTCTGTCAGTGCAAGGGCAGGTAGTTGTTCTGCGGAACTGGGGCCAGTGCAGCCACAGCATCCCCTTTTGTGGCCTGGGCCCGTGGCTCAGCCTTGCGCTCCTTGTCGCCTGCACGGAGAATCACTTCAAGCAGCTCTTCTGTCTGAAACATGAACTGAAGAAAATGGGATGAATGTGGGCAAGCCACAATCTCCCCAGTCGCAAGGGAGGGAGAAACCCAAAGTAGCTGGAGGTTCCTGTGCAGTCAAAAGAGGTGGGAATAAGGGCCTCAGAAAGTCATTGAGGTTTAGAACTTTTTTGACTGAAAGAATAATTTCGCAGGAAAGTGGGTTTCGCTTTACGCTTACCGCACGAAACGCAGTGCGGCCGGGCGGAGGCGCGCGGCCGGCAGGAGCCCGCGCACGGGAACGCCCAGCGCGAGCGGGTGGACCCGAAGTCTGGCGCTGTCGCGCGCTTCCGCTGCCCCGCCCGCCAGCGGCGCGAGCCCCAGCCCGTCACGTGATCCGAACCGGCCGCGCCCCGCCCCGCCGGTCACGTGTTCCCACGGGCAGGCGGGCGCCGGACCCGGAAGTCGCTGTCGCTGCGAAGGCGCCGGGCGGGATGGGGGAGTCGATCCCGCTGGGAGCGCCAGTGCCGGTGGAGCAGGCCGTGCTGGAGACTTTCTTCTCCCACCTGGGCATCTTCTCCTACGACAAGGCCAAGGACAATGTGGAGAAGGAGCGGGAGGCCAACAAGAGCGCGGGGTCCAGCTGGCTGGCGCTGCTGGCCGGGCTGGCGCACCTGGCGGCGGCCGAGAAGGCCTATCACAGCATGACCTTCCTGGGACAGAAGCTAGGTACCGCTTCGGGCAGGGAGGGACCGGCTCTCCCAACCCGCGCCGCGTCGGCCGCAGCCTGGGGGCCTGCCCCGCATTGGCTCCGCGGGTGCGGAGCGGGCGGCTGGGCCTCACCTGGCAGCCGCTGTCCGCACGGTGCCGCGCAGCCCAACTCCCTGGGGGCCCTGCCTCGGCGGGTGCGGCTGAAACAAGTGCTGAGTTAGGGAGTGTCCGTGCGCCCGCGGAGAAATCGGCCGTGCCTTTTGTGCTGCCCTTAAAGACTGAACGAGAGGACAGGTGCCGTGCAGGTGGCACGCTGGCTGTTGTGCCAGTCGATGTATCTTCACTGGCCGGCAGGGTACATACCCGTCCTTCCCAAGAATTAGCCAGAGGTGTTCCTGTGTTGTGATGCTCTGGCAGAGGTATAGGCAAAGATGGAGCTTACTGGGGTGACCAGAGCGTTAAAGCTTTTTCACCTTGTATTAGAGGTGTACATGTGTAAGTACTCGGGGCTGGAGATAGCATCCTAGAAGTTGTTACCCATGCAGGTACTACAGGATCTCAGCAAGCTTTGGCCATGATCTCAGCTGCCTCGTGTTTTGTCAGTCCATGAATAGAAAAATCCCAAACTGGCACAGGATGAGCTTTCATGATGCTACCCTCTGGGCAGAGCTGCCTATTTTCTTCTTGAACTGCAGATGGGTATGCAAAATGGATCAAAGGGTATGAGTCTGATGTATAGTGCATTAAACCATCAAGAAAATTTAGATTTGTTATTTAAGTGGTAACTTGGAACTATTTTTAAGAAGGTCTTTACAGCCAAAACTCTATAAGGCTGACTTTAAAGAGTGAATTTGGTGCTTGCAGAAAGGATAAAGATGATGGTAGAAGGGACAAAGTTTTGTTTATTTGTTTACTTCACAAACAACTGCAATAGATGATTCTTCCTCCTGCCTGTGTTTCTGGGGGGCTACTGATGTGTTACAATGGGAGATGTTTCACTATGATAGCAAATTGTCTACCCTTCTACCTCAAATGTCAATGGTCACCTTTGAACATTGTATGTATAAAAGGAATGTGGAAAGAGCTATCCAGCATTACAAAATTTGTAAGCGGTTTCAAAGTGGCACCTAACTTTGGAATCTTTAAAGGATTCAGACTCAATCCCTATGGTCTTTGCTCTGCTGCAGCTGTTGACTGCCAGAATGGCACATTAGGTTTTCTGTAAATAGAAACTATGAAATAAGGCTAATACAGTCATTTCATAATGTCAAAGTTAAGTATCTTTTACTTTGACCCTTTACTCCTGTCTTCTTTTCTTTTTAAAATTCCTCATAGTGTTGAGCAGGTAGAAAGGAGCACAGGTGCCTTCTTGTTCTCCCTCCTACCCTCCAAGTTTTAGTTATGGATTAACCTGTACTGTGGTCTCACTGGGAAAAAGTGTGGTTGTTTTTGCTTTGAATTCTGGTTTATATTGAGATTGTATAGGGATTAGAAACATTTGATTTGTACACACAGATGTCACATAGTTCCCATTTAAAGGTTATTTTGCGAATTTGAGTGTTTCATGATTGAAGAGGGATTGTTAAGAGAATTCTCTGGAAAACATCTAGAGTTATTAATAGGAGTGGAGGCTATTCAAATTTGATCAGTCAAGTCATGATGACTTAATTCTTCTGACTTCATAGATAACAGTATTTTCAGATCGTGTATCATAGCAGCAAATTTAACTGAACCCTGGGTTTCTTAAAAGTCGTGTCATAAGTGAGGTATCTGTGAAGGAGTTACTGTTTTGCAGCAGCCATTGGCTGCTGAGACATGAAGTAGCTTGCATGAAATTACATGAAGTGCTACTGAGCATATGCACTGTAATTCAGTGCAGAATTGCAGAACAAAACACTGAGTTTTGTTTCTTTGTTAAAAGAAGTACTGTAATTAACACTTAAAAACAACTAGATATATAAGTACAAGAATTTTCCAGTGTTGCTGTCTGTCTTTGCTGTCCCTGGATTTTGGTAATACCTCCATATTTATCTGAACAGGTGGTCAGTCATTCTTCAGCCGAAAGGACTCCATCCGAACCATCTACACATCTCTGCATAATGAGCTGAAGAAGGTGGTGGCGACGGGTCACAATGCACTAGGAGGAACAGCTCCTCACTTGGAAGAGCTGCTTTCTCACCTGTCTGAACAGCTCTGTTTTTTTGTTCAGGCTCGGATGGAAATTGCTGACTTCTATGAAAAAATGTACACCCTCAGCACCCAAAAGTTCATTAACTCTGAGGAACTGGTAAACATTTTGGAATCCATCTTAAAGAAATACAGTTCAAGGTCAGTGCATCTTTGCTGGCAGTATGTACTGAGACACGTGATCTGTAATACCTGATGTTGAAGTTCAAAGCAAACCTAGAGACTTTGCTGTCCTTTGACTGCTGAACAGCACAGTCCCTTCACAAATTCATGTGTGAAGTCTGTGTTGGCCAGCAGCATCAGGTGCATGAAGTTGCTTCAAAAAAAGAAAAATAACAAAGGGAGTCTGCTTATTGTGTACTAAGAACCTTCTTCCCTATGCCTTAATTAATGCTCAGCATGTTCATTTTCAGGAGAGAGGAAGAGTGATTTTCCTTTTATAAGATGAAAGGCTTCCTGAGCTTTTTCTTTGGCAGGGGAGAGGAAACAAGCCTTAATTTCATGTGGTCTTCAGTAAAGGTGACATAAATAAAGCAAATACATTGACTGTGGCAATCTTTCTTTTAGAATATATGTCTGCTTAGATCTAAAAGCTACATCACAACTATCTGGCCTGGCTGAGAGGGCTTTATGGTGTTCTGTTACCACTTTTCTCCAGAGGTCTTGGAGCCAGTAGGAGGAGCACCTCTGAGACTTTGGTCCTTGCCAATATGGTTTCTTGACGTTAAGATTTAATAGTTCTTGTTACAAAAATCCCAGGATGTTTCTAAACGGGGCTAGGATGGGTATTTCACATCTAACTTATGTGCCTTGAAAGTGATGGCAGTTTAAAAGAGAATTTTTGCATGCTTGTCAACACACTCAATTCTGCCTCTTCATTTTAACCAAGAAAGGTAGCCATTGTAAGAAGTCAACTGTCAGATGTGGTTGAATTTCTTTAAATTGTTGTTAGTGAAATAGTGTCTAAGAAGACTTGGGGAGAATATTCATAGGTCTTACTTTTTTCAGTTATGATTTTTACAGTGTTCACCTAGGAAAAATGAAAATAATTCAGTGCTGCTTTCTAATATTCCAAATTGAAGCACTGCAGCTGATTCCCTTATTTTTTTAGGGATACCTTTAGCAAAGTGCTATGTAATTTTGAAATATGAAAATCAAAACTACTCTATATGATCTTAGTAGTGGTGTTTTGCAATTCCTGGCTTGTGATCACATAAAATATCGTGGCTGTTAGTCCAATAAAAGCCTGAAATATAAATCTATTTTCCTTGGTGTGATAAATTTTAGAGAGTAAAGAGAAGTAAGTTTAAGGTTTAGGATGTTTTTGTTGCTGGCATTTTTTTGTTTAACTGCCATCTGTTCTGAGCATGTGCTGAATCAACAGCACTGCTAAAAATCTGAGAACCAAAATTCTTACTTTGGTGAAGTGGTTGGAGACTATACCTGCATACAAAATCTTTTACTATGCTATTTAAATACATTTCACGGGTACATTTGTATTTCTAAGGCATTATATGTTGTATAATATGTTTATATAATATATATTATATAACTATATATATTATTACATCTTAATAAAAAAAAGGTAATATTTCCCTGGAAAAAATACGGATGATCTTGCTTTGATTTAATAAGCAGTTTTAAGTAGGAGACAATCTAAGATGCTGTCAGAGCTATTTCAGTAGATGCAGTGTGCTCCTTCCCAGTGATGTACGGAATATTTCTGAAAAAAGTGTGCATAATGATAAATTCCTTTAGTCCTTCCTTTTAGTTTCTTTGGTTTCTGGGGTGTGTTGATATGTACTGGCTGCAAGGCATTTCTTCTTTATAGGTGAAAGATCAAATAAACTCATCCTTACCCAGCCTCTTCCCTCTGTCAATGTATTCCTCACTTGTAGCTGAGGATATGTGCCATTATTTCAGCCAGCTGTGCTAAGCCAGCTGGACAGGATGTGTGTTTTTTAGATGGATTCTGGCCTTAGTTTCTTTCCTTTACGTGTGAAAATAGCTGGTCAGATAACGTAGAGGAAATACCTGGTTCTAGTAAAGGAACAGCAGAACTGACAGTTAACAAGACATATTGTTTATATCTGAAATATCATTAATTCCTGAGCAGTTTAGAGCTATTTTGGTACTATTTTATTAGTACTTATTGCTGACTTGTGCATGGCCAGTATTCGACATTTTCCTTTCCATTTTTCTCTAGTATACATCTGGAGAAGTAACTTCTGAAATTTTTGACTGTTGGTTTGGATGGGATCTTAAATAATTAAAGAGCATCAGAAGCAGGATCCTTTAAAAGCTTAGTATAAAATGCATAAGTAACTATAGCACCTATTTTGATGTAATAATTTTTAAATGTTTAATGTTTTTTGTCTAGTCAGCATTGTGTAATATGTGCATGAATGTGTGATCTCTGGAAGTAAATAAAAAAATGTGGCATCTTCACAGTCTGCAAAACAAAACTACCATCCCTCTGCTTTCAGGAATGATTAGGAGGAAAAAAATCAAATTTCCAATGTGTTTTTAAGTTTTTGATGCTCTGGCTTATGAAATATTGTAAAAACTTGTCTGTTTTCCATGATACTGAGCTCAGTTGGATGCTCCTATGTTATAAAACTCATTTACAGCAGATATACTTAGTACATAACTCATCAGTTTATTCTGCCACCATATCAGTCTTCTCAGCTATGGCTGAGGTGTGTATTTTTGGATTAAACAGTTTGGCAAATCCTGCTGGACAGTGAAACATTAAGAAAGCCATGAAGCAAAGTAGTAGTGGGAAGGTGTACATCAGAATGTTAATCCAGGAGACTTTGGCAGTGCTGCCTTAATAAGGATTTTAAGATTGAAGAAAACTTTCTTGATCTGACTGCAAATGTGTTCAAACCACTGAGCTGTGTGTCATTTGAAGGGACTGCAACAAATAATGTTGCATAATGCTTTTTATACCCCCTTAAAATACTGCAACAACAACAAAAAAATGACAACAAAACTGTTTTTCTAGTGAGCACCAAAACCGTTGGATATATTTAATGTTGACTGTTAGAAATTGTTTTTTGTTGACACTTGTTTGTACTCTTGTTTGTTCAAAGAAGTGTAAATATGCTCTGGACTTCTCAGCCCGCCAAAGTGGCCAGTAAACACTGGATCTCTGCTATACCAGGTCAGCCTGAGAGTTGCTGGCATGTGCTGTGTGCAGAAGGTGCCTGGTCACCCAGCCAGGCCGGTTTGCCCAACATAGTGCATCTGCTGGTTTATGATATTCTTAATTTCATTTTCTTCAAATAAATTTGGACTTGCATCTTAATAACAAATCCTTTTGAGATACAAATTGTGGCTTCCAAAAAAAAAAAAAAAAAAAAAAAAAAAAAAAAAAAAAAAAAAAAAAGAGGTGCTTACAGATCAGTGATAAAATAGTCAGACATTTCTCACAAGCCAAAGGAAAAGTAGCGGAGAGGGTGTGAAAAGCCTGACATTTTCATTCTCTCTTCTGGTCTACAACAGAATGAAATGTTTTGGTCTTGAAGCAACTGTTTCTAAAATGGGTTGTATTTGTTCTGTCCTAACAGCTGAGAGGAATAATGACATTGCTTTAGTTCTAAAAGTTGGAAAAATTCTGTATAAACTTTACTGTTTTAAACCAATAACAAGATGTTTTTCTGAAGTGAGAAGATAAATCTATCTTTACTTAAATGACAACCTTATCAAGTCTTGTCTTTGAACTGTTTGTTGTTCTTTGTTAGACACCTCTTTGAATCCTAAATTTCAGTGAGGGAACACGTGTACTAAAAAGGCCACTTCTTTCTAAAGTTATACGTTTTACACTGTTTCAATTAAGTTATGTTATTGATGATTTTATGAATTTGTAAATAATATGAGTATCATGGGAAGAGAGATGGACTGCATCTGTATTTTTTCTAAATGTCAGGAATGAAAAATGAGAAGAGAAGGAGTTAATTGTGGTTCCAAAAAACAAAACCAAGCTCAGGTTGGCTTCCTCATAGCTCTCCTATGTGAACAACAGATTTATAACATAATTCCTTTGATTTAACTTGATGTCTTACTGCTATTCTGGAGCCATCAAGACATATATTACTGCCACAAGAGATTTTAAATTGGAACAAAATCACCTGAATTTGAAAAGAAATGGTGTTATAGTAGTTCATGGATTAAGATAAACTGTGATTGTTCTTGAACTGATGAAATATAATTCCCTTACTTGGATAGAGAAATGTCTGACAGGTGGTGGTTTTTTTGTCAGATGAAACACTGTTTGTTCATGAAAATATTTACCCTAATTATGAAAAAAGAACTGTTCTTTAAATTAAGAATAATATTTTTTGTTTACACTTTGTTCTGCTTTGATGTTTGATCCTTTGTCTGTTAGCTGGCAAACACTATCTGATTACTTCACTGTTGTGTACAGCAGTTCTGATGTCTTGACTAATGTTATGTTTTCTAGATTTCATCATCCAATCCTCAGTCCTCTTGAAAGCAGTTTCCAGCTGGAGGTAGATGTGCTTGCACACCTCTTAAAGGCTCAGGCTCAGATCTCAGAGTGGAAGTTCCTCCCATCCCTGGTCAACTTGCATAGTGCTCACACAAAGCTACAGACTTGGGGCCAAATTTTTGAGAAACAGCGGGAGACCAAGAAGCACCTGTTTGGAGGGCAGTCTCAGAAGGCTGTGCAACCTCCACACCTCTTCCTCTGGCTGATGAAACTCAAGAACATTCTCCTTGCCAAGTTTAGCTTTTACTTTCATGAGGCCCTTAGTCGACAGACCACAGCATCTGAAATGAAAACTTTGACTGCTAAAACAAATCCCGATTACTTTGGGAAAATTTCCAGCTTCATCCGGAAGTATGATGCTGTCAATGTTTCCTTAATTTTTGACAATCGTGGATCAGAGAGTTTTCAAGGACATGGTTATCATCATCCCCATTCATACAGGGAAGCCCCCAAAGGAGTGGATCAGTATCCTGCAGTGGTGTCTCTGCCCAGTGACAGGCCTGTTATGCACTGGCCCAACGTGATCATGATTATGACTGATAGAACCTCTGACCTCAACAGTTTGGAGAAGGTTGTTCACTTCTACGATGACAAAGTCCAAAGCACCTACTTTCTGACTCGCCCTGAACCTCACTTTACCATTGTAGTTATTTTTGAATCCAAGAAGTCAGAAAGGGACTATCATTTTATTTCTTTTCTCAATGAAATTTCACATTCCCTTAAGAACTCCAAAGCTTTTGCAGGCTTGAAACCTGGATCCAAAGGGTGAAGTTCAAACTACTTAAAAGTTGTCAAGGCGCTATGCCAGCCTTGAGGGAGCTGTAGCTTTCAAAGTTACATAAATATGTGAATCTCAGAGTCCAATTGAAAAAGAACCATTTTTTAAAATAAGTTGGGGTTTTTTGGGTTTTTTTTGTTGTTTTTTTTTTTTTGTAAGCTAACAGACACTTGAAGAAAAGTATTTTTGGGCAGTGCTCAGGGGGCAACTTAATTGTGGGATGCTGAAGGGCCACTGTGGGGTTTTTTGCTGTGGTTTTCAATTTCTGGTATGATTTATTTTTTTAGTCTACAGTTTTGTTGCCTGTATCAGAAAGGAATATATGCACTTTATCATAGTCTGATCATTGACTGTCTTCTATAGAGTTTATTGAAAATATGGTGAGGATGGAAGATACTGTCTTTTCAGAAAACTGCATTGCCTGGCAGGAATGATTTCTGGGAACTAAACACTGATGCAAGGGAATATTTTAAAAAGTGAACCTGCAAAGACATATTTTAAATAAAAAATATGAGAATCAGAAAAGTCACTTTTGTTAATTATAATTTAGTTTCTAAATGGCTTAAAATGATAATTGAGGTCTCTCACACTCTGTTAAGCTCACACTCTGTTAAGCACTGGTAATCTGTTCTAAAGGCCCTGTGTTGTAAAGCTTGGTCATTGCTCCCAGTCTGGGCTGGAGCAAGAAAAGCTGCAGCATTGGCTTGGAAGGCTGATATTCTCTGGAGTGCTGTGACAGTGTGACCCCAGCCTTGGCTCACACTAACTGAAGCAGACAAGCTGAATTAGAGCAGGTGTTCTAGAAGGAACAGCTCTATGGGAAAAGCACCAAGGCTCTATTCAATTTGTGCTTTTGTTTGGCTAACTTTAAAAAGAAAAAAAAAAGGCAGTAGAAAATGCCCTTTCTAAATGATTTATTGTCTGATGTGCTGTGTCAACCTAGATTTGTTTTCAGGTTTTTATAACTATTTTTTTCTCTCTGTTCAAACAAATTTTAAATAATTTCATAATTAAGCCAAAACACTTTGGGGATTTGGATTTAAATATATAGCCTATGCAGTATGTTTACCTCATTCTTTCACCATTTCTAGGCTGCAGGGTTGGAAAAAGTATGTTTTCTAGTTACCCTGAAAGTGCTTTAATTTGGAAATCAGGGTTTCCAAATACAATAAAGGGGTCAATTTGGCTTTGCCTCTAGCCTTATGTTGCAGGATTCTTCTGACTGTTAGCTATGCAGTTGTGCACGCACTTTCACAAGGGTTCAGGAGAACTGATGTATATATAAATGTAGTAAAGCAAGGTCATTAGTTGACACTGTGTAATGTATAATAACATCAGCAGGTTGGTTTTAAAAGGGAGTTTAAGTAATAATGTCGGTTTCTGTTAAGACTCAACTATAAAAGATACTTTTGCAAATGTGTCTTTTAATGATTCCCTTTCTTTTCTGCAGAAGGTTTTGGTAACTTGTCTTGCCTCTGCAAATGCTGACTTTTTACAATCATACAAGCATATAAGCACGTTCTGTTCTTGAAATACAAGCTCTGACTTTGCACTCTGTGCCAAATTGAACCTTCCTTGCTTTGTTCTAACTGTGTGTAGCCTGTTTTGAATATCTGTGCTACTGCCTTTTACCTGAAGTCTTCATCTGACTGCAGCAGCACTTGAAAAAGCTCAGTCTGCTCTTTGCCACTAGAAAGTAACAGGGGTTGCAAATATACCAGCAGCTGGAGGGCACCTATTTTTTGTAAGAGTGTTACCCTTTGCAGCTTGAATTGCATTTTAACAGGACAAAGTTGCAAATGACAGTACTCAGAGTTTGTGTGCTTCCCTCTATGGGACAGTGACCTTGTAATAAAGTGTAGTTTTGACTTCCTCAGCCTGAGTAACACAAAATAAACTGTTGCCAGAACCAATTCCCAGGCTTCAGCAGTGTAAATAAAGTGTTGTACAAAATCTGTCTGCCTGTACAGTACTTCCCTGTCATAGTATCTTTGGGGAAGGGGAGAAAAAACAGGAGGAAGAAACTGCATGGTACAGACACATTCATTTCTGAGTTGCAGGGGAGGAATTGGAAGAGGTGGAATGGAAATCTGCTGCCCTTTGAAGCAGACCAGCAGCTTTTACCTGTTGCTGAAATGGCTAGAGGCTGTTCCCAGTGGTTTTTATGGGGAAAAGCAGGTGAATGTTCAGCAGACTTGGTCACTCACATCACACTCCTGTCTGGTCTTGGCAAATGGTGTGTCAAAAGGGAAGGGATGCTGGGTGGTGTTTCCGTGCAGGAGGAGGTTGTTTGCTGCAGTTTTTTCTTCAGAGGATCTTGAGGAAGCAGTCACAGAAGTCTTGTGACTCAGGGATAAGAATTTCTGAATATTTCAGTTGTTGAAGAGCCAAAGGGAGCCATAACCATTGTGGTTATGTGAAGGTTATGTGAACTCTTGTGGTGTGTGAAGGGAGGGAATGGGAGAGATTTGCAGGCAAAGGGTAGAAAAAATTGGGTGCTGGACAAACTTGTGGGACTGTCTCTGAGTCTTGTCCCTGTGGCTCCTTGTAAGATCTGAGCATTAAATTAATATAACATGGGGAGCAGAAAACTCAGGCTGTAGGAAATGGCTGGGATTAAGACAGGTGAAGCTGAAGAGAGGTGACATACAGTCAGTATGAACCAATATTGCAGAGCTGAGGCGTACTGTGACCAAAAAGAAAATGTGAGGAGTGTGAGCATGTGGAATGGATGAATATTTCTACATTTGTCAGATCCATGAACACTCACAGCACAGTTTATTATTTGATGCTTTATGGAGTTTATGTTTTAAATTACAAATGACGTAATGGGCAGACTGCATTGGGTTCAAACTGGCAGATTAGATATGTGGAAGGAATTCTTGCTATGAGCATGGTGAGACATTGGAACAGGCTGTCCAGAGAAGGTGTGGTTGCCCCATCCCTGGCCAGGTTGTATGGGGCTTGGAGCAACCTGGTCTAGTGGAATGTGTCTGCAGCCATGGCAGGGACTTGAATGTAGATGGTCTTTAAGATCCCTGTCAGCCCCAACCATTCTGTAATCCTGTATCTATGATGTAAAACTGCCTAGGCCAGAAGTAAAACCTACATAATTAAGGGAGTGCGAGGGGGAACGTATCTGTGGACTAAGTGAAGAAACTCAGTAACTGGAAAAATATATATTCATTACTAACTCCATTACTGGAAAGATTGATCAGTGTCTTTACTATAAGAACTGGAAAACAAATAGACTTTTGCTGAACTGGGTGATACTGCATCTGCCAGGTTTTCCTCTACACCAATTTAGCTAAGATTAAATATGCTAATGTTCTTAGAAAGTAATGTATAAGTGACTGCTTTAAATGCAAGATGTAAAGATACTTATAACAGCATACTGAAAGCCATTGCTCCCAGACGTATTTAAACATTTTTAAAACAGGTACTGAGATTTGATATTCCCAGTGCCATTCAGATTGCTTAGAATAGCAGTGTTGAAGCTTATCTTGTAGCAAATTTCATGTACCTCATCATTTGCTTGAGTCCATGAGGATACTGGGGGAATATTTAATTTAGTATCCTTTGCCTGCAGTGTGATTTGGCAGCAACTGTATTCTAAGAATAGTCTTAGATATTTTATATTTATGTCTTGTAAGCTGTTTTCTTTTGCATGTAGTATTCAGGTTTTTTCTTGAATAAGACATTCTTTTATTTCTCTTCCCTTTGCATAAAGACAGTGCAGGGAATGAAAATGAGTATATTTTGTATTGTGCTGCAAAGGACTGCAATATATGCATAATGCACATAAATATTCAGGCTTTAATGGTCTAAAAGTAGTGGAAGCTCCTGGTATCTGTTTGAATGCTAACACCTAGTGTTTATCTAATCCACTTTTATAAAATATATTTTCACTATAGCAGAAAGTAATTTTATGGCACTCACACAGTTAATAACTGCTCAGGTCCACTCTTCTTCATATACAAGCCTTCTGTGACATTTGTGATCATTCTAGTGGTAGTTCTTTGACATCATTTATCTGAGGCCTCTTTGTGTATGTGCCTCAGATCGGCCTGCTGCTGCATTTGGCTGCACTGGGTCCCAGTCTTCTCATAGCCAAGCTTGGCTTGAGAAAATCAGCAGTGTGCTCTGCTTTATTCCTCAAGTCCTGTTTTTTAGCCCACTGCCTACAACTCTTCATCTTGCAGAAAGCAGGATGTCACACAGCATGGCTGGTCCTAGGCTTCTGGTGAGCTCTGTGGTTTCTTCCAGAAGTGCTGGCACTAAGCTGACTTAATTAGCTGAAAAGTTTGATGTTTCTGCCCTGTTTGCTCCAGAAGTCCTGTTTTCAGGCTCCCAGAGATGTAAGCCAGCCATGCCCAGGTGGATGCAGCGGAAGCCAAGCACTGCTTATTTACTTGGCCTCTGCCTGAGCCCCAAGAGCAGTAGGTCAGTGGTGTTGTGCCCACGGGAACAGCTGGTGAGTGGCCCAGCAGGGATGGCCTTTGGGCTGCAATTGTGCAAAGGTGGGAGCTGTTTATTGGGAAAAGCAGAAGAGGCTCTGGAAATGAGAATGCTGACAAAGTACAGCAATGCTATAATGCTTTGCAAACCTGCCAGAAACAATATACAAGTCAAATGCAAGATGGAACTGGACTCATTAGTTAGCAAAGGACTCATTTAAACGTGAAGTCTCCTTTGGAGGATAGAGGTAACAGGTTTTTGCCATGAAATTGCTTTAAGTACTCAATAATTTTCTCCAGGAACTGCTTCTTTCCCTCTCTGGTGCATGCATGCACTCAACACATGGCCTGATTTATTTCGGTCATTGCTGAGGAGCTTTTCTGGAGGAGTTTGCCTGTTTGAGTACAGTTCTCTTAACTTTCAATCTGGTGTTGCAGCCACTGGGTTTGTTGTAGGGTAACAGAGCTCTCCATCTTGCAGCTGGGACCTGGCTGTGCCCCAGCTGCACAGGGCAGTGGCAAGAAGTCCGAAATGTGGGAGAAGGGGAGAAAAGCCACTTACAAGATGGGCTTGGGCAGGTGACAGCTCTGGGAAAGAGAGGGAGAAAAGAGACATAGAAGGGCTGCATTGCAGATGGACCATGAGCAGAAGATTTTTGTTGGCCTCTCTGCATTGCTGGCCTAATTTCACAGGAATCTATATAAATTTCATGTACTAGACCCCACCTGTAGTTGCAGCTGCTTGTTTTATGTGACTTCTTTAAAATAACTATAGCCTTTCTAGGAGGGTGGTGTTCCATTTTTTGTACCAGCAGTCTTAGCAAAGAAGCTGGTTTTGGGCAGATGATTAAGACAAGCTTTGTGGTATCCTGTTATTAGCTGGGATATGCTGCTACAATCCTACAAGCTAACATCTGAAGCTTCAGAGCAGTGAAATGCTGTGCTTCATTTGTGCAGCTCACTGCTGATAATTTAAAATATTTAGCAGCACTAAGTTTTTGGCTCTGATGTATGCATCACTTCCTGTGAAGGTATTGAGAGGCTTTTTAGTGTATGCAAGTAGAATTCCTCAGAACAGAGCCATAAGGAGCCAACATCACCATGGTCCTGTACTGGAATGCACAATCTTGATCCAAGAATTGTAAGGTTCCTGTGGGAAGGATGATGTGATCCTTGGCAAAATGAGGCCCAGTTAGAGATGCTGAGGTTAGGTTGGAGGTGTCCCTATTAAAATGAATTCCCAGCCTCTTATTTTGTCGTGGAGTTAGTTCTCTCAGGGAACCCAGGCAGAGGGAATTGCCTCCCGCAGTGTGGAATAGCCTGATGGTCTCCTAAACATTTATTTAGTAAAATGTCATACCCAATATCAATGTTGGCTTTGACCAGGGGAATCCAGGTCAACCTCTCCCTCTTCTGTGTGGTTATGCAGATGTTCAGCAGATCCTCCAGGTATTTCCTCTGCTTTCTCAGGTGAGGCATAAACTTTCTTTCCCTGGCCCTGGATAATTCTCTTGGCAAATGGGGGAGGAGAGGTTAAATTGTCTGAAGAGGAGAAGCTCATCTGCTTTCTGGGTGGGTGCAGCCCATTCAAGTCATCACTGTGAACAATGAAGAGCAGCCAAAGGGCGTCGCTGCTTCCAGCAGATCAGTGGTGGCTGCTGCAGCCTGAACCTGCAGATTCTCCCGGTGAGGTTGCTGGGTCTGGTTTTTCAGGGACTGGGAGTGATGCTTCACCAAGGACTGCCTATGACTGCTGAGACCTCCATATCACCTAGAGGTGAAACTCTAGGAAGACAACACTTAAAGAGCAAAAACTTGGGTTATAATACCATGCCTTTCATGTGAGGGCTCTGCATTAGACTTGTAGTGGGAGAGCTGAGGCTGCTTTTGCCTGCAGCAGTACAGCTGGCTCCTGTCCTCAGTCTGAGAGATGCCAGCACTTGTCAGGGGGATGGGGTGAGAGACTGGGAGTACTAACAAGTTTAGCTTTCTGCTTTTAATCCCATGATGCAAATCTGCCCAAACTGTTCTGAAAAGTTGACAGATTAAGTCCCATTCTAGGTGTAGAGCTCATCTCTGAGTAAAGTGCCTGGAGCTCTGCTGAAAGCAAGATGCGCAAGCCAAATAAAAGCTGTCTTTCCTTTCTCATCATGCATCCCTGTCTGGAAAGAGCAAGAGCAAGTTACTTTCAAGTGTCATTGGTTAACAGCTTTTTGGGAAAAACCTGATCCTCATTTATTGTTACAGAAGCAGGGAACTAGTGCAATGAATCAACTCTCCACCTCAACCTCCTACACAATTTATCTACAATTTTGCCTGCAGATTCAGTAGAATTAGATGTAGCCATCTCCACGATGAAGTTACACTGTGTGCTCAAGCTGGCTTTGCTTGGAGGACTTCAAAATTTTGTACACTGAATTTTCCCAGCATTGGAGTTGGCTCAAGAGCTCAATTGCTTACCTTGCAGCGAGAAAAGGAGGAGGCAAATTTCTGAAGCTGTGTGTTACTCACTCTCTATCAAGTATAAAAATAAATGGGTATAAATCTTGCTCCTACCTAGTAGGATTTGTGGCACTATCTAATTTTTTTTTTGCTATCCCTGTAGACTGAAATGATACCCCAAATTCTTATCCCAGAAAATGTAAGGCTCTCAATGTCTAAATACACTGTAGGTGCCTCAGGCTCACCTCTGCTTAGGACTGATTTGTTAAAATGATGGCTTCTAAGTTAGGAATGGCTCATTCTAGTTGTTTCTATCTGAAATTGTCAGAGAACAGTTAAAAAATTCCACCACCACCTTATTGATGAATTTTTGGTATGTTCAAAAAGGAAGTGCAAGTCAAGAGATGGAGCAGTCACAAGCTCTTCCTACATCTACCTTTAAAGCTGTCAAGGAAAATATCTTCAGGAGACTAAGGTAATAATATGTTGAAACTATAAGGCTCATACTTCAGAGTGTAATTTACTCACCAAACACTGAGGAATTCATCTGTCTGGAACGTTATTCTGAAAATGTGCATTAAAGGGACTTTGTTGACTTACGCTTTTCATGGTAGCATTTTCTTAAGCACTTCTTTTTATATGTTATATTTGAAATGAGCCAGATACAGCTTTTTCCAAAGCTGCAGAGATTCAGAGGCTGCAGAGTGTGGGCTTGAAATTCAGTGCAGGTCAACAGATTACTGTTTGCATTTTTTGTACCATTTCTTAATGCATATGATTGATATGTTAAACCTCGGTTTTGCTTCAGTAAAGCAGAAAAAGTGCCACTAGTGGGTGGTATTATTTCGGAAAGAAAAAGGTATTTAGGAATCTCTTTGCAGAATAAAATAATTTATACTCACCTCGTACACATTTATAAACATGTGATAGATTTTACTGCTCTAGTCAGATTTATTTGAGTCTTACTGGCTTTTTCCCCCACAGAGTGATTTGTAAACAGCAATAGCAGGTACCTAGTTTCATACCTTAATGTATATATGAATACTAAAATGATGTTGTTTCATCTTCTCTGCGAGAAACTTTTTTATTGATTGTCAAAAAAATCTGTAAAAGAGCTTTTATGATTTTTTTTCTCTTGAAAATTACCCATTCACTTAAACTTGCATTCCAGTTCAGAAAAGACGAAGTGGATTTTTTTCTTTCCTTTTCTTTTTTCTTCTAAAACAGTGGGAAAATAAAAAAAAAAATATTGTTTACCAAGGCTGTGCAATATGACCTGTTAAAGGCCTCATAGGGAGCATCAGGCTAGGGTTTAAGTCTAATGCAAAGTAATGGGATTTTGATAGTCTTCTGTGGGAAGAGCTACTGTGGTATATAAGTATAAATATATATAGCATAACGGTGTGTGTATATGTGTGAGTGTATGGAGTGTGGTATAACCATAGGTGTGTGTATGGTATCACCACATACATCTGATCAATGGTTGTGCTGTGCCAACCAAAGCACGGCCAGAGCACTGGGCAGTGGAGGCTGAGGGCAGGGACGGGGCAGTGCAGGGCTGGCTGGCTCAGCCACCCCGGGGCCAAGGTCCTTGTGCTGCTTTGGGTTGTTGTAGAATCACAGAATGGTTTGGGATTTGGGGTCGGGAGGGACATTAAAGATCATCTAGTCCCAACACCCTTCCATGGGCAGAGACAGCTTTCAAAAAACCCACAAGATGCTGCTGGGTTTGTGCTTGGGCCCGAGGGCTGCGGGCTGTGCCACCCCAGTGCTGCCCTCGTCATGGAGGGTGGAGGAGTTCTGCCAGTGCTGCAGCCTGCACCGGCCCCAAAGAGAACCTGCAGGAGGCCGAGGAGGGGGGAAAGTGGAAGGAACTCAAGGGTCAAAGGAGAAACCAGCAGGGCCTTCTCTTCTCCCAGCTGTCCTCCAAGAAGAGAGCAAGCCGATTCCACGGCACTTTCAGCATGACTGATACACCCGCAGCACCCGGGGGTGCGGGCTTGCCGTGCCCGGGAGTCAGGGGGGGATGGTGTTCCCAGACAGCGACAAACACCTCCCAACCTGCTGCATCCTTTTGTGATGACAGCCAAGCTTATGCTCCACCCTCTGCCCCCAGACTGGGTCAAACCCCAGTAATAATCATATTTATTTTTCCTTCTTTGGTGTTGGAAGGTAGCTGGATGTAGACATTACGTAGCCACAGCCATTTGGTCTTTGGTGTGATCTGAGGAGCATCGGTGTGTGTTTCCCTGCTGCTGTTTCACATCACTGCACATGACGACTCTGCTGCCGGGGGCAGCATTGCAGCCTGAGCTGGAGCATTAAATGATGATCGCAGGGGATTTGGTGGGGCACGGTAAATGCATTCCTGTTCCATGACAATGCTGAAATCCTGGCTCTTCAGGGGACAGGACGGTGCCTTTGAACTGATTCTGCGGCTGCGTAGGATGCAAACGCAGCATGCAAAGCCACCCTGTGGTGCCCTGGATTAATAGAACAGATTTCCAATGAATCACTGGGAAGATGAAATTTTCTACTTGCATTTAATCTTAGCCTGATAAATCACTCAAGGGTGGGGGGAACACCACAGATCCGACAGTAAAATACATGCAATTAGTGCTCTGATGATGAGACAGACTTGGGTTTGGAGAGCTGACAGTGGTGGGGAGCTTGGCTGACGGTGTGGGGCTGGGGGAACATGGAAGAAGGTTGGATTACGCTGCAAAAAGACAGCTTGGGGTGTGAGCAGCAGCAGGGCAGAGCTAAGTGCTCTGGTGGCTCCTCCTCATTTGCACGCTGGCCATTGAGTGTATGGTTAAAAACTAATAATGTTCAGCCAGTTACTATAGCAATGGTATGGCACGAGTTGTCATGGTGATGGAGCAGAATTTTTCCTCACGTTCCTTCAGGAGGGTGATGGATGCCATTCTGGGAGGCTCTGAACCATTTCCCTCATATGTACAGAAACCCTTGCACCTGCTGCACTCAGTGAACATGCTCTTCCACTGTCATTGCCTGGTTTTCCATGTCCTGACGCTAAATTTTTCTTTCACATTTATGAAGTTAAGAACACTCTGATAAGCCATAAATTGCTGAGTCAAACCTAATTATGTCCACTGTTATTATACAAGGTGTTAATAAAACATAGTTCTGGCACTGGGGCTGTTCCCAAACAATTTGTGTGTGCTCTTCACCTCTGTATCTGCCAATGACACAACTCAATGGGGCATTAGATGCCCATTTGAAAAAAGTAATTTTAAGCTGCTCTACTTCAAATACTCCCATTTAACACAGGAAAAAAATATGTTGTGCATTGAAAATGCGTATTTTTTGCAGTTTTATTTGAATTGCCTTTGCTTTCTCTTACTCCTTAGGCTTTAAGAACAATACATTGTCTTTTTCCCTTATTCATGAGCTAGACATGAATTCCTCCTTGTCAAGGCCTTTTTCTTATACGTGTCCTACGGGACCAGTGCACTGTATATAAATAATATTGCTTTCAATGGTTCTTTCTTTAGGGGATAGGGTGTAATGCCTCTTTTACCCCTGTAGGAACCAAGAGCTTCTTATCAACTATGTTTCTGCCATTGTGCAAGGAAGCAACCTCCTAGACTGCAGAGCACATGCAGAAATTTGGTTTTGTAAGGATGAAAATGCATTCGACTTGACTCAGGGTGATGGCTATTTTAAAAGAACACAATATTCTGTTCATCAGCTGCTTTTAAGAATCCCTAAACCCTTCACCACATATAAGTTTCTGTGCTAAACCATACACTCCAAAATGAACCCTGATAAATGGCAGTAGTGGTGTTTCACATCAGGTCTTACAAGTCCTTTCATAAACAGTGATTTGCAGGCTCCAGGAAGTCCAGGAAAGGTAAAATCTGAATTTAGGGTGTACAACCTAACAGCACCAATATTTGATAAATCTCCAATTTCATTTTGTCCTGTGCTTTTTTGCAGTAAGTTTTGGGTGTGCCAGCAGAACAGTATGAACTGCCAGGGAGCACAGGAACAATATTGGCTCAGAAACATCCTGGGAGTTGGACCTGTGTAGTGCTGGGTAGGATTCTGGGCTATGCTGGAGGCTGTGTCACTTTGGATTTAGGAAAGTAATCACAGATATGTTTTAAGCCCTTTTTTCTTTAAAAAGCTCTGATTACTGTGTGCTTCAGCATTCTACTGACGTGAGGAGAACCACTGGCTGCATATCCTGGAGTACTTGTTCTAGTTCCTCTAAGCAAAGTCCAGCTCTTACAGCACCACTGTTGACATCTACAGAAGCCATGGGGTTTTTTTCTTTTACTTTTCCCCTTGTTTGGAGCTTTATAATTACTCCAGTAAATGATGTTAAACCCCTTAATCCAAAGAACTAAGTTTTCAGAAGTTCACTGAACTGTATGGTTTCCATGTACTAATTTAAGAAAAGGGAAAAAAAAAAGAAAAAAAAAGAAAAAAAAAAAAAAAGAAAGTGAGGCATCTGGGCAAGGTAAACTCTAAAGTACAGGTTACTGAGCTACCATTGCATGCTGGACCTGGTTTTCCAAAATACCCAGGATATATCTAAGAATCCAGTTTAGTGATTAGGTACAGAGCTACAAGGACCTGTGCTCAAACCCGGTGTAGCCCCCCTTGATCGACTTCTGAAGCTTCTGAGAGCCATTAGTTTTACAAGGAGCTGTGTAAAATATTGGGAAAATGTTCCGTCTCATTAAAGATCTGGCAAGTGTGCTCTGTTGTATCATCTCATTGTACTACCATTTGTTTGCTTTTCATACAAAATATTCCAAGCTTTTGCTTGCTTGAATCTTTCAAGTGCTGGACTTAAATCCAGCGTGTGTCCTTGGGTTGTCCCATTGACACTAAAAAATAATCACAAAGTGGGGGGCTTGTTCATCTGATGTTGCATCAGCCCTGGAAGCCTTTCAAAGCCTCTTCAGATAGTCCCTGCTCTCTGCTAGGATCTGCTCAGTTTACTTTTGTTTGGGTTAATGCAAGTCTGTGGTCATGGGGAAATTATTAATAAATGAAGTATGAAAGACTTCACAGGATCTTTATTTGGATATCTAGTCAGGCATAAACTGTGATGTCAGTGCAGCTGTGTCCCAGATCGGGTGACGCCAGTGCAGAAAGATTTGTGATCTGTGCTATTGTTCCTTAGGTATAATATTGTATATGAATTTTGGCAAGCGACCTCAAGAAATCTCATACCAAGGCGAGTTTTTTTCTACCTTATCAGTCTTTCTGATGATAAAAGAAAACTGGCCTTTGAAATCATGACTGACTCTTGCATTACACTGGTACAGACTAGAAGATTTGTGCCCAGACTTGTTGTGTACTCCCACCCCTCCTTCTCCCAAACAAAAGACAGTTTCTGTCACTGTATTTTGAGAGAGGTGGATTTAACTGTATTCAGCTGCTGAAAAGCCTTGAAGCTCGATGAGATGAAGGATACCGTTGGAAGTCACACAACTAACTTCTTACAGCAGAGACTGCTCACAGGATTAGAGGAGGTGCAAGTCCACTAATGAGTAAATTTGGGTTTATGAGCTCTGAGTAAACTTTTCAGTGATGTTAAATTAACTCTGCTAGATACTGTTAAACCCCTTGTCTTTGGGGAAAGTGTTTATTTACAGGGACAGCATTGGTTCAGAGATTTGTTGTCTTGCTAGAAGGAATATTGCTGCAAATATTTTAATAGGAAGTTCTGGTGAGGGAATGTTTGTCCTAGATATTTTTTCAAGATGTTCAACAAACTATTGCAGTTAATAAGTTAGAAGAGACTATTTTAAACAGAAGTAAAACTCCTCTGATATGTCTATCAACTGCTACATGGCAAGGAGTGTCAATGAGATATTGCAGCATGCTACAAGGAACTACCAAAAGAAATTGGCCGAGTGTGGCCCACTCTTTTTCCTCCTGTGAACAAAGTCAAGCAAGAGATGACAGGCTCTCTATGCTCTGCCGTGAATGGACTGCAGAACACTGCTTGTTGAAATGCAAAGTCCAGGAGGGAGAAGTTGGTATCCACGTGAAGGAAACAGGGATGCCCATGAACGGATTTTGATGGTGGAAAATACATGCAACTGCATCAAAGATGATTTCAACATGGGATATTGTCCCCTTTAGTTTTCCTAAATATTAAAATAGATGTATATTCATAAAACACTTGAGGAATATTATCTGTGTTTAGTGGGTCTGATGGCTTAGGAAAGTAATCAGCGAAACTTGCAAAAGCCTTTGGAGTGGGAAACATCCATCCTCCAGATTTGGGATAGGGCTGTGAAACCTCTATGCATCTGTGTGTTCATATATGTGTATAATGGAGACTGGAAGCAGAAACCAAGAGATACTGATTTTGTCCTTGCAGGCATCCAGAAGTAGTTGGACAATCCAGAATTTAGTTGCACAATAAATGGGAGAAATGAAAAGTGATGTTTTAGCAGTTTAATCAAGTGGCTTCTAAAAAAAAAAACGGGAATTATTTCTCTATAAAACACTCTAAGATCTCACCAAGGGACACTTGATGTTATCAGATACATATAAAAGGAAGAAGTCTCAAAACAGTAATGTTTCTGAAAAGTCAGTGGCTTCAGGACATTTGCAAACCATAAATGATTAACAGATGGGGTTTAAAAGGCAGTGAGCTTCCATCCCTTCCTGTGGTGTTCACAACTGAAGGAAACACTTAGGAAGGATCTTTAGGTAGGTAAGAGCTGACACTCATGAATATGGGGAAAGACTTGCCACTTATAAGAGTGTTAGGAAAACCTCAAATTATGACTTATACCTGAACTCCTCCCTGGGGTCCTGCTAAGCCATGGGCAGCACGGGCTGCTGGAGGGAGGAAAGCAGTAGGGTTTCAGTGTCCTCAGATTGCTGAGCTGAACTCCTTAAATAAAACACAAGGCTGCTAAATTTTTCATCTGTCTCTCTCAAATAGAAGTTCTTAGTCTGACAGCTTTTCCTTTGCATTCTTAAGTATTACTATTTTAATAGCAATATTTGGTCCCCTGCGCCCTGACTTGTACTTGGCTTTTCTCAGTGTGCCCTTGAGGCTTTCTCTGCCGAGGGAGCTGAGACATCCCAAAGCTGTTAGCCAGAACTGACCTGGAATTTTCCAGTAAGTCATCGTGCCATCAGGAAATGCCACTTCGTGAAGCTCAGGGTATTTCCTGAAGACATATTTCACAGCAATGTTTCATTCTAGAAAGTGCTAAAAAACAAACAAAAAGGCATTTTTTTTACATTAAAGCAGAGGGTTTTTTATACAAGATTTTACAATGAAATGCATTTATCCTATAAGGATGAAAAATGCAGCAAAGCATTCCAATAAGGTATTTCTTTAGGAACAAGTTACAGAGGTTCTTTTGTCCATTTTTATTATGGAAAATATATTTAAGCTTGCAGAATTTGCTGTGAAAGGGGAAATCCTATTAAAGCCAGCTTTGTTTTCTTTCTCTGTGCTGCTTTGCTTTGCTTTACGTCTTGTATTAACGAGGTGTTCAGCTGTGCAAGAAATAACGTTTTTTCTCAGTTTGTGGTTGACTTTTTGATTGTTTAAACTTATTTGCTGTTGGATACCTTTACAGTCCAAGCTTTTGTAATTTATAACTTAGGTATACCATACTTCACAAAGATACAATGTAGAGTTGATATCCTATATACAGAATGAGAGATGCAGTTGAATTTAACTCTTGGATCTCTTAAAAGATGGCAGGACTCTCTGGTTTGGTATCTGAATCTGAAAGAGAGCAAGTCACTTGTAAAATAGATTTAAACAGAAGCTATTCAAGGGCTGTTGGACAGTTTGGTTTAGGCCTTTTGGAGGATTTTTCCTTTAAAAAATTCAGAAAGTATATTTTGTAGTACAAGCCAATAGAGTAAGTCATATGTTCCTGTGTAGGTTAACTTGCTGGGGACTGGGATTTTGCTCGAGGCCAAATGCCAGTGCTTCCACCATGAAATGTGCATTCAGCTCCCCTTAAAAGGTAAACCCCATGGAAAACCCACACAAATTATGAGAAACTGTTATGAACTGAACCATGAATTTTTAATATTCAGTTACCCTGAGGTACAAGCTAAAGCTTAAAATAAATTGTTTTATATTTCATACTCTGAGTAATGCATGCAACAATACATGAAGGGAAATGAAGTTTCCAGAGGACTCTCTGCTTTGAGTTAGACAGGACAGCCTTACAAACAACCATTTTGGAGACAGAATTGTACAGGATCTGTCTTTAGGCACAAAATCTGGTGGTGCCTTTCATTTTCTGCCCATGTCTAGTGTCTCACCTCCTGCATGATCCAGGCTCCTTGCACAGCCTCAGCGTGGGCTGCCACTCCTGCCCTCAACCACATGGGCAGAGGACACAAAATCGCTTGTGGTGGTGGATAGGAAGCTTGACAGGAATTCAAGCATCACTTTTCACCTGAATTACAGTGACCTTTTTTTTTCCTCCCCTGTCTTCTAAGTGTTGAAACATCTGCAACTTCCCCCAGGCCCTGCTGCTTCCTTTCCCTGCACACCCACTCCTGGCAGCGAGGATACCCTGCAGCAGAATATCTCCAAACACTTGGGTATATGAGAATAAGTTGGACCCAGCTCATTGCCTCTTTGGCTGAACCTTTTGTCCCTGATTTTTGCCACTCTAATGCAGAATCATCTTCTGCCCAGTTTGAGAGCATCCCACACTCAGGTCCTCCCCCTTTCAAGCTCTGCCCCCAGTGGAGTGGGATGCCAGAGGTGCTGGGCAGCATTTCCCAGAGAAAGGAGTGAATTAGAGAAGCTCTGGAGAGAAGAGTACTATTAGGGTGCTCTTCAGACCCACAGAAGTTATGAACAAACCTGATTATCCCTCACTCTTACTCAGACTACTGCAAGCAACACTAGAAAATATTCCTGCACATAAGGACAACCTCTAAGTGATTTGTATTTGTTTTTGCAGAATTGCAGCACTTAATTCTACAAGCATTTCTGCCGCATACAAATGGGATTTCCCCCCTTTCCCTCTCTGTTTAATTTGATACTAGAATCCTTCCTTTAGTCAGATGAGACATGATTGTTGCCAGTGCTTTGAAAAGTGGATGCAGTGGGGAAGCTGAGCCACTGCAGGCACTGCAGATGTTTGTGTTGGCTTCAGCAAAGAGGGCAAAGAGCCTTGGGGATGATGTGTGACACTCGGTAGCCTTGTAGGGATGGCACAGGTGACTTACTTACCTCTTGCTGCTTTACTTTGACCATGATACGTGGGATTCAGGGTGTATTAGAGGAGTTGTATGGATCTGAATGCTCTCACACTTAGTCTCAGTCAGGTTAGCAGAGGGGAAAATGTCCCTCTGGTGTTGTGGTGACCAGGAGTGAGCCCTGGAGGTTGCAGTGCAGGGACAAGGGTAGTGCTGCCACCCTGCATGGGCATCCTCAAACAGGGCTCCTTCCACAGCTGATACCTGGAGCAGATGCTGCTAAATTTGTAAGGCCTGAGCAAAACTCTTTGTTTTATTCACCAAGAAAAGGAAACATTGGGAAAAGTTAAATTATCTTCAGGAACTGCCTTCCCATCGATTTTATTAACTAAGAATGAAAAGCACATTAGACATAACTGAATTATTCTATGACTGGTGTTACTAATAGAACTCTAAAAAAAATTGAGTTTGCTTCAAGGTAATAATAATTGTACTCAGTACAGGAGATGGAACTGTAGTGCACACAGAAATTGCATTGAAATGCTGGAGCCTGCTGGTATGCCTGTAAAGCAGGAAAAAAGTTTAAACAGTGAAATGGAAAACACACAAACCGATGGCATGTAAACAGAATACCAAGTTATTTCCATTGAGGCCAAAAAGAGACCCAATATTACAATGCAGATATGGAAGAAACTCAAGTTTTTGCACAAAAGCTTGTAAATTAGCTGCTGCTTCACTGAACATGCACATTTTCATGTGCACAACTCATGGATGTACATGGATACAAATGGCATTTAGGCCTACAGTACATAGGAAATTACATTACTTCTGAACTTCCAGGATTTGACAAAATTAAGTTTGAATACTTTAATACAGAAATAAAACATGCAGCAGGAATTTTGCAATGTACCTGGTCCAAGGCTTGCAAGAAATGTATTTCAAGAAATGATATATGCATACATATATATTTATTTGGTTTTAATTTGTAATTTTGGGAAGGGTATAGAGGAGAGTTCAGAATTACTATATGATTTAGCAGCCCCAGATTAGCCACAATTCTGTCTCTGATTGTAACATTGCATGTAAACTGATTTTGTTCAGAATAATTGACTTATTCATAAAATAATCCTTGTCATGTGTATGACAAATTTAAAAATTATCTTCACACTATGTCTGAAATTCATTTTTGACATATTCTTGTAGTAGCTTGCAGAAAAAAAAATAAATAGCTGAGAAAACTGTCCAGGTGAAATTCAGGTTAAACCTGTGAGTGTTGATGAATGACCCTGTTGTATTCACCTTGATGCTGTTTTCTAGGTGTGCTGGGGTGCTACTGTAATGTCTGTCTCAGAAAAGATTGTAGGCAGGTAAAAGCCCAATTAAAGTATGTGTTGCAGTGAGTTGTTTTAAGATACTTAGCAGTTCTAGATTGAAGTCATGAAGGATTTTGGGTATTTTCCACCTTTAACGCATTTGAATTCTCTGTTCATGACTCTGGTACCAACATGCCTGTTAATGCCATTTCTTTGCAATCAAAAACTCACTGTCAGAAGCCTGACCATTTAAATGAGTGTCTCATTCACCTCCAGAAGAGTGCTGGGCTGAGTCATTTGTCCCTCCTGGAGCATAATTCATTCAAATAAATGTAAATCACTAGTTTATGCTGTTTGGTCAGGGTTTATAGATGTCAGTGTACACTGCTGAAAGGGCACATGGCAGATATCAAGGGAGGAATCGATGTGCTTCACAGAGATGAGAACAGGCAGGGTTTGGTTTTGGCTTATCCATGGTGCTGCACTCAGTGCAGCAGTTATTGATTTTGATCCTGCAAATGTTTGACCTCCTTTGTACAGCACAACTTGTCTATATTTTACAGTTGAATTTTTTTTGCCTTGTACTTCATGTTCATATTCCATTAGTATGCTACTTGAAAAAAATGAATCGATGCAGTTTGTTAATTAAAAAAAGAGAAATCCTCAACCTCCATCCCTGAATCACTCAGCTGCTCTGATGTGTCTGTGGTGACCAGTGTGGCCTGACCCTGCTGGTAGATGGCAGTGACACAACTGGGGATCATTGAATCACAGAACTGTTCAGATTGGAAAAAACCTTTCAGATCATCAGTCCAGCTGTCAATCCAGCACTGCCATGTGCACCCCCAAACCATGGGTCCAAGTGCCACATCTACCTGGCTTTTACATACCTCCAGGGATGACGACTCAGCCACTTCTCTGGACAGTCTTTTCCTGTGCTTGACAACATTTTCATTGAAGAAATTTTTCCTAACATGCAATCTAAACCTCCTGTGATTCAACTTGAGGCCATTTCCGCTTGGCTTATCATTTGTTACTCGAGAGGGGAGACAGATGTGGGGCACACTACTTGTGCAGCTGTGGGGCAGAGCTCAGCTGACTGCAGAGTTACAGCAAAAAGTATATTCCTGCATTTTTAATTTGCATATATATATTGAGAAAGGTAAGAGAAAGCCTGCTGACCTGTCCAATTCAGCCAGACCCAGATCATGCCATTTAACTCTATTTAATCCCTCAGTTGGCATCAAATTGTGCATGTCTCCTTCCAGCCCTTGGGCCTGCCAGCTCTCACTGCTGTGTGAGAAGGTAAGGGAATACAGAGCTCTTCCTTCCCTTGATTCCACCTTGGTGCCACTGCACAAGTTCTGTTCTCTCATCTGGTGGGGACAGTGCCTCAGGCAGGCTGCTCCAAGGCCTGCCATGTTCTGTTTTCCTTTCCACTGGCTTTAGCCTTGCTGGTCAGTGGGACGGCTGGATGAGAGGAACCAAAACATTGTGCCAGGGCTACAGCCCTGCTGGGGCCAGAGTGGGTGTGTGCCCAGTGGGGCTGACTGCCAGGAAAGGGCTGAGGGGTGGCAGGAGCTGGGGTTGAGGCCAAGGCTGCTGCAGTCCAGGTGAGCTGCAGCACTATGGTGGAGAGTGAGCGACACCTCCGAGCCATGAGAGCTCCCTGGCAGGAAAAACCTGCTCTGGCTGGGTCTGCTGGAGCTGGAGTGCTGGCAGAGAATGGTGCTGCCAGCTGTGTGATCTGCGAATGCCCTTGTGGAAAATGCAGAGACAGGCAGTAGCTGCAGTTACAGTGGCATGTCTGAATGAGAGGTTGCTTTGCTTGCTTCTTAAACAGTAATTGAGCTGGTTCAGCTAACTGGGTTTTAGGATGCTAAATTGCTGATCTGTTTAGGCTTCAATATATTATAATAGGAGTATTTTTCCTTCAAGGGGCATGTTCATGGAAAAAGCAATATTCCTATGTACAAGAATGGTGCCTTCATCACACACCATCTCTAGTGAATGCTTTTCCCGTTTCAGCTGCTCCCCATGTATGAGTTCCATCCAGAATCATGTCAAGGCTTGTTCCATGGGATAGCAGAGACTGAACAGAGCAACACTGGATCCTTCTGGTCAGGGTAAGTCCATGTGAGCCACAGAGTAAGAAACAAACTGTGTATCTCTGCCAAGGAGAACTTAAAACCTGAGTGCATCCTCTGTGGTTTCCTTATGCTGTCTGAGGAGGTGTTCATGCGGGCTGGGGCAGTGCCACATCCTAGAGCTGCATGTGCCTTGAAACAACGATTTGCAGCAGTGGCCTGACAGCTAAACACTCTGCTCCCACTGCTACTATTTTTCTGTCCAGCCAATACATTTTTCTCAGCAAAACATCTCATCACCCTTTTGCTTTTCGAGCACCAATAGAGTCAGCAGTTCCTGAACCACCTGCCAAAAGCTTTGGCTGTCTCCTTGAGAGCTGGGCTTCTTTCCACTACAAAAACTGGAAGGAAGTTAGGAAGTCAGCACCATGCAGCACTGAAACTTATATTATAAAACAGGAGGAGACTCCTTTTCTTGTGTTTTCTTACTTATTTTAAAACAGAATAAAAGCCACCACATAAGCCCCTCCCCTCAGCAGTGAATGATCTGACTGTGGAAATTAGGTTATGTATCCTTTGGGCTGTGTAGGACCTTGAATAAGGAATGACCTTTGCTGTCCCCTCCTGTGTGCCTTAGTCAGCTTTTGTGCAGTAGAGGAAAGGAAGAAATGCCTGAAGTAGGTCGCTGGGCTCTGCGGTGCAAAGGCTGCTGCCATGGGCTGATGGATGAGCATCACGGCAGCTTTCCCAGCAAGAGGAGTGACAGCCCTGCTCTGAGCTGGGGGGGCTGCTGTGCCCCTTCCCCCACACTACCCCACACTGCTTGACATGGAAATCATGGCATGGTTTGGGTTGGAAGGCACCTTAAAGGCTGTCCAGTTCCAACCCCCTGCCAGAGGCAGGCACACCTTTCACTTTAAGACCAGATTGCTCGAAGCTCCATCCAGCCTGGCCTGGAACACTTCCAGAACAGGGCATTTGTCTTCTTCAGGCACAGGATGGTCCTCGACAACAACCAGGGATGACTGGTTTGGGGTACTTTTAGCAAGGATTGAGAATGCATTTCCAAATAGCTTTTCTGCCCCTGAACATCTAAGCTGGGCAGCACAGCAAGCCTATCTGGGCAGTTGTAGTTTGAGCCCAGGAATTGCCCTTGATAGCATCTGATCCATGTTTGGCAGAACATCTCTCTGCAGCTATCAGCACGACAATCAGAGATCCCCCAGTTCCTGGAGCCAGCTGGGAGGGTGTGTATTGCCACCATTTCTCAGACATAAGGTCACTGAAGATAACCCTTAACTGTGGCACTCTCCCCACCCCCTCCCAGCCTGACAGCATCTTTTCTTTTGTTCTAAGAAATATCCCTATTTTGAGAAATGTCCCTTTTAAAGTTCTTTTCGCTCTATTTTTAAAAAATGTAAGCTGTGGGGAGCAGGAGGTGGGGTGGCAGGGTATGTGGCCAAGTGGGCAGCAGGGGATTTCCTCAGCCAGTGTGAGCACGACTGACTACTCTTGATGGGTGCTCAGGTAGAACTACTGAAATTGGTGGCTCTTTGTGAAAGGTCTTCAGATATATAGGGACTTTTAAGCTAGGCAAGAAACCTTCCAGGAACAAGTGCTTCTACAGGCCAAGAGGGTGATAGCTCTTGATGCAGTGTGGGGTGTGGGTAGCTGTGGGATGCTGGTGTGCTGGATGCTCCCTTATGTGGGAAGTAGATCATCAATCCATGTTGGAAGATACGGTGGTTTCCCCAGCAAAACTACACACAGAGACAGAACTATCTTCTTTATTATAAAGATACACTATGAGGAACAAACTTGAATGTATACTGAAGCTTGTAATGGTACATGCCAAAAATGTACAGTACTATACATAAAAGTGCATTGTCACAACAGATTAACAGTACACTTCTCTTCCAGAACTGTGGATTTTCCATGTTTTTATTTGATCTTCAAGAGTGGAAGGAATGCAATGGGAATGCAGCCATACACGAACAGGAAAGTATGCAATGAAAATGCAACAGTACAAGAGCAAAGCTAAAGCTCCTCTAAAATTTAAAGGCACTTTCACATGTACATACTACAGATGTACATTGACACAAGTAGGTAACAGTCAACAAGCAGGAAGCTACCAGTACTGCAATTCATCAAACTTGACAGTAAAGGACAATACTGATTGGATTAGGTGTGCAGGAGTTACCCTTTAGTACGCCTGTAGATGTAGCAGTCTTTCCTGTTACATATCCACTTACTATGCTTTAAAGTATCTATAATAACCATCAAACTACACATTAACTGTGTGAATGCACTAAGTGGATGCATTCACTAAATGCACTGTTTCTAATATTTTCTTTTGCTAAACAATTTCTAATATAAGCATTATGGAGGAGTCCAGTACAGTTATTTAAACATACAAAATTCCCTATGCAATTTAAAGATACAGGTATCCATCTCAATTGTGCCAGGTGGGTTAATTTAAAAATGCTAGACAAAAACTGTATGTAAATGAAAGCAGAAATTCCAGTTCTGTTCCATTGAGTCTAGTAACCTGGGGATCTACTTGGAAATATCTCTGGTCCCAAACAAGTGAGCAGACCCTACAGACCAGCACTGGTCTGTGGCTGGGGCTGTCCTGGCTTAGGCTCTGGCCCTGGCATTAGGACCGGGCAGTACAGTTGACAAGGATGGAGGTTTGCTGACCCATGCTGCACAGCCCACTGGGGTGGATTAAGACTTTGCCTTTAAACCTAGATGTGTGTGAAGTCTGTGACTGGATTGAAAAGTGCAACTACTAGCAATAGTTTGGGGCTCAGAGACAGTTCATGGGGTACTTCTCACACCTGGAGCTTCACATTGCCTCACCTATGTAAAGAAGGTGTAAACCAGAGCAGGAGTAAATTGCTCCTAAATAACAACAGGAAATTACTCCTGTTATCTCAGCAATTACGTCTATCAAATATTGTCACTACTCTTTTCCTCCCGAGCTCAATTGTTTATGTATACTGAGTTGTACAATTTCAAGCTTTCCAAAAGTGAGATCTTACAGAATACCTGGAAAGACAGATCTTAATTACAGCCAGTGGTACTTCTGTAGGTGGACCACAAGAGATTTTTTTCCCCATTTTATTAATTGAAACTTCTTTTATGGATTGGATGCTTGAAAATATGTTCACAGAAATAATATTATGGCTTACTGTTGCAATGTGCAAAACAGCTGTAGGTTTAGCTCATGCCTAACAAAATTTAACAACAGAGCACTAAGTAAAGTTGACAGTCGCCACTCGCACGGACATAAGAAAGGTACTGATTTCTGTCATTAAAGAAAAGGGGAAGTGGAGGGGAAAGGGGTTATGGAAAACTTTAGTCAGCTTGAATCTAAGCAGTAGAAACTCAGCTGTCCTGTGAGTGACCCCTGCACCACTGGCAGGGGGTAGTCCCTCTTCTGAGTCCCTGTCTTGCTGCTGTCAGCACATCTGAGCGTTTGCGCTGTGCAAGGCAGTCAGCATGGCTGGGTCAGCTCCAAACTTGGACTATTGCAGCCCAAATCACGTCCTTAATTGGACACTGAGCAATAAAGTCAATGGGATACTCTTCTGAACTACTGTGTAGCTGATCCCTTTAATAGCCCCTCATGTTCCCTAATGGACCAACAGGTTCACACACTCCCCAGAGCCTGGCTTCTGCGAACTTCAAACTAATTTAGCTTTTGTAAAAAATGTGGTATCAGGGAATGAAGGTCTAGCTTCATGGGATAAGGTACACTACTACAGAGGGCAGCAAAAGAAGTTTCTAGTTACTATCCTGGAGATGTGCTTTAGCTGTGTCCTGGAATGCTGCTTTGCATCAGTGAGAGCAATGTGATGTCCAGCTCCATCAGCGCTTGCCTCTAGTGAGACTGCCAACAAGAAAGCTAAAACTTGGTGCCAATTATGAGTTGTGAGGGTTCGGTGATTTTTTTTTTTTGGTGTCTTAAATAAGAAATGTGGCCTGAGATGACTTAGACATTCCACACAGACACTTAATCCTCACATGCTAGATTTCAGTTCTTACTAACCTGCTTGAGATTTGGTTTGGTGACCCAGAAATGAGAGGCTCCATGTCCCCGGAACCCCCTCCCACCCCTTAGTTTTGTGCAGGATCTGTTATTACATACCTACAGTAAGACTGTGAAGTATGGTACAACGTGGCAAGCTGTTTGTGATCTGTGTTGGTTTTATTACAAATGGTGCAGCATCAAGGTTTCAAGTAAGTCTGTGTTTTTTAAAACTATGCACAATTGTCCAGTTTTTAGTTTAATCGAAACCATACAAAATACAAATGCCCATGTTAATGTAGCTACTTTCAGACAATACATTCGAAAACACTGAAAAACAAAGCCTCTCCAGTTACAAACATGAACAAATGTTGTTACGGAGCCCTGACTTCTATTGTTAATCCATCCCTTTCCCTAGCATACCCCAGCTGGGCACCGTGGGTGGCTGAGTTGCCTACATTGTGCAAGATTTGTCGGCTGGACCCTGGGAAGGAGGAGAAGGCCCTATGCTAGGATTTGTTTTTGGAAGAACAATAGGTTTTGGCCTAAGAGCAGGAGGTTTCAGCTGCACTCCCATTCTAGGGGCCACCATGGGCTTGAAAGTACTCATGGTGTCACTGGAAGAACTAGTGCTACGGCGGATCTGAGGCTCAGAGCTCCTTAACACAACGCTGTGCAGAGGGCTGAGCGACTCTGTGGAGCTGGCAGGGGTGGGGGTGTTTTTCATCTGCTCCAAGGTGTCCAACACAACATCAGGGGCATGTTTGGCCGAGCTCTGCCGCTCCAGCTCACGGAGCTCATTCAGCGCTGTGTTCATCGTCTCCTCGATGTCCTGGGTCAGAGCACAAGAGAGAGCAGCATGTCATTTGTGTGCTACTGAATGCCAGAGGAGCAAGGGAAGGGAGAAGAAAATCCATTCACTAATTCACCAACCATCCTCTAAAAGTTATGACAGTGCTAAAATCCATTTCCACCAGATTTATTTGAAAGACGTTATGGTATGGCACCTTTGGGGGGGACATTACAAACATTTAACCTTGTTCATATGAGAGAATCCAAAAAAGGTGTTACACCAAAATCCACAAACCATTTATGAAGTGATTTTCAGGACAATTCATGTTTGCTTAGCAGTGTTTTAGTGGTGAAGATTTGTGTTATCTCTTGGGTACTGACAACTGTACAGATTTTAGTCCATTCACTCACTCTTAGCTAACCGCTCTACACATCTAAAGCCTCAGGTGTTCAGGGTCTGTATTTCCCTCACATGGTCTACAAAACCTAGTTTTCTAAGGAAATAAAGTTTGTATGCCTACCAGCTCTTCTCTCCTCTTGTTTCACTGAATTAAATCTTAAACAGAAAAACCCTGTAAGATATTGGTCAGTATGCACACCTAAGAAAAACTATTTTATTCATCAGGATTTCAGGCCTGAAGGCCTGAAGGCTAAAAGAATGCACTGAGATAATAGTTTACTGCTTTTCAGTGGTATTGAAATACAACTAAGCTTAAAATATCGTGTTCCCTGCCTGCTCACACTGACTTTCACATAGTTTAATCAAAGTTTGGGGTTCTCTCACTGCCAAGTGATCACCAGTCTAGGCATAAAAAATAGCCAAACAGTGCTGTTCCAGGAAAGTAAACGAGTATCTTAGAATAAAGTAAAACAGTAAAAACACTTGCACTTTCCAACCCTAATACATGAGTTCTGACCTAAGCACGCCAGTCCCTTCTATTCCTCACTGGAAGCAGAGTCTGAAAGCAAGCATTATCAGTACATTAAATTTTAAAAGTGAGTGCCAGTGTTATTGTAAAATGCACTTGCAATCATAGAGCACCCTCGGGGTGCTCCTAGTAATCACGTTATCCTACCTAGACAAAATGTGAGTTCTAAAGACAGAGATATCTATTTACTCAAGAGCTGTTACCAGCTCAGTACAACAGACCAATTTGATGATCAGGGTGCTCCCTACTCCATTCTCTTCACCTCTTCACTGCCAGGAATGAGACTGGTGACTGTTCACACAGGTGTAAGATGGCCCACAATTCATGCAGTTGCGACATTTTGCACATCAGGTTCCACTACACGCATCGAATCAACACATAGTATGAACTGTAGGAAAACTATAAAATCGACAAGACCACGGACTGTAACTCTGCTTTGAACGGCAATGGTCACTACCAGCCAGTCAGAGCACCTTTCTGCTTACCACAATACTGAGACATAATCGAACACTAATTATGTGCAAGTCAGAATAGGCCAGCCTTCAACAGCGCACAGCGATCTATGTAGCTGTTGTAATACTGTCCTAGTGCTCTGTATGGAAGAGGCAATTTCATTACAGTGTAATGGGAAATAATTTATTTTTATTGCTTCTGCCATGTTTACTCCCCTTTGTGCTTCTTCTATTCAAGACTGCTTAATGCATCTTCTTTCACACACACTCTGTTTGGAAAGCCAAGCAGGATATTCCGCTGCACACACCTTCCCACCAGTGCACGTGCTTTGTGCGGTGCTATTCAACGAGATTTGCTGCTCAGAAAAATCAAACAGTGCCATAAATAAAAAAGACACAAACCTGAGCTATTGACTCTGGGTCCAGTGGTTTATGGTCATTGAAACCTGTGTACTGACCAGAAGATGTAGACCTTCTAATGGGAGGGCTATCGATCTTCTTCAGCGAATCGTGCCTGCTGATGTTAGTGAGGCTGCCGTGGCCAGGCCTGCGCCGCCGCTCAGGGCTGTCGGCGTTGAGGTTGCGATTCTGAAGGAGGGCTCTGGGACTGCAGTGAGTTGCCAGGTTGGAAGAGCCCAGCTCCAAGGCTGAGTTGGAGAGAGGGTGAGGTGGGTGCACTGGGCAGTGGCCGTCACTGCTCCTGCCTGGGCGTCTTAGGGGAGGTGGAGGTTCCGATCTCTTTCTTTGCCTGCACCAGGGGAGATGCGGTTGTAGAACAAGTTGTAGTGACCCAGCATAAGCATGTGGAGGAGCAGTTACTGTGTTAGCTGAGCTGTGAGCAGGACTACTGAAAACACGTTATGCTCAAGCTTACCTTCCTGAATACACATCTGAGTGACGGTCAGTAGGAGAGTTCATATCCTTCGATGATGACTTGTCCTCAGTTATGGGTCCGCTGCTGGCCTCACTGTCTGCTTTTTGGCTCAGTGTATCTGAGAAAGTATCATCCCTGAACAGAACACAGGTGGTGAGATCAGAAGTCAGGGAATGAAGAGTGACAGAGCACCTTGGCACTGTCAGATTTTAATCCCCTTAAGAAAAGCAGGCATGTTACAAATGCACTGCAGCCTTTGCACACCTCCCAGAATTGTTTATAATCCTTCTGTTTACTGAGCTCTTTACACTTTGAGTGTATGTAACCTTTCTGTAAAGGACTTTGTCATCCTTGGCAAAGCACATGCCTAATACTGCAAAGCAAGAGTTCAGGGCTGCATTTCCACACCTCTTGCTATTCTGAAATTAAAAGCCAGCAACTGCTACAAAGAGATAGTCAAATTAAGATAGGTGCAGCAGTATCTGTCTCTGAATGTATGGGAATGTATCCACAGAAGTAGCTTAGCCCAGCAGTAGTTTTTAATGGAGCTTGCAATTCAGGGCAGTAAAGACAGGTATCCTGCACAGAAGACAAATGTTTAATCTATCTGACCCTTCAAACCACTGACCCATTTGCAAAATACTGCAAAGCGCTTTAGACTTTACAGCCCACCAAGAACCCAGTGACACCAGACACTGCTTACATATCCTGCACCACTATGTACTGGTGAGGGACAAGGCCATCAATTCCATTGTGCCTTCCTTCCCACCAGTCTTCAGACGCTCGGTGATAGAGCAGAAGGGACGCTCCTTTCTTGAAAGAGAGTTCTCGTGCAGATCTTCCAACATAGTCAAACTTGGCAATAGCTTCTATGGGCTCGCACTCTGGGTGGGAAGAACAACAAATATCAGATTCTGTATCGCTCATTTTGGTTTCATAAATCCCATTTTTTTGCATTTTCTCAGTGCTCATTCTGACAGAGATCAGCTGAAGGCAGGCAGACTTCAGGCAGTGGTTACAATGTGTCCCTTACAAAGAAACATAATCAATCTGTGTCCCAACTATGAAACATTTGGGTTGATTCCGGAGCTGCAGAAAACAGCAGTTCAAATGTTACAACTCAAATGTTACAACTGCCTTTGGGAGAGAGGCCTCTGCCTCGTACTGGAAGGGCTCCTGCACGGCTGGAGAGCGGGATGGAGGCCAGGCAGTAAAGACTCCTGAAAGTAAAAAGAACAAACTCAGATGAATAATCAAATGGCCAAGGAACCAGTGTGATAAGGGAAAAGTAAATAAGGAGTGGTTTTGCCATCTGCAGTGGCAAAGGAAGGAAGACAAGATTATCCTGTGCATGAGTAGGGATACCCTGCCTAACTGGGCCATGGAATTTCTGTCTTGTACGTGACGAGCATGCAGACCTACTGAAACCTAGTGCTTTACAAGCACCAAAGCCTCATGCTTTAATCCACTTCCTTAATGCCCTTTTGGAGAGAGACAAGACGGCTCCAGACCACAGGGACAGTCCCTGTGTGGCCTCAAGTTGCTTAAAGCAGCTCTGCCTGCTCCAAAATCTTGAGCTGCCCTGGTTTCTGCAGGGGAGGCTGGTGTTTTCTGAAGCCAAACACTGGCTACAGCAGTCCTGCCTAATCCTCTGACAGAATGCTGGTAAATTCAGCTGTAGACTGGAAATGGGCTCCGTCCTGTAACTTGTGCTGGGATAGAGACCTACTGATGCCAGCAAAGGGGCCCTGCAGGTATGGCCAGAGCTGTGCCCAGGCATCCAGCAAACAGCTGTGATTTTAACAAGCTCTTCTTTCACCTGCATAAAACCAAAAGCACCTGAGCTCTAACTGATTAAATTTTGTCATCAAAGTCTCAAAACATGAAGAAAAAAAAATGCAAAATACAGGTCTAAGAATCACATACTCTGATGATTCCAGTAACTCAAGAGTCCCTGAAAAGAGTAATTTCTTTACATAATTAGAGCAATATTTAGATGGAAATTAACATCTGGGCTAATGACTAGCATAGCAACTTTCTGTCTGGTGCAAATTAAAATTGCTGAGGTTGTAATTCCCCAAAGGACCAGACTGGTAATGAAAGCCACTGTCCCTTTATGACAACATTTTGCACAGGAATGTCTTTTTTAAATTAACTTCATTCTACAGTGTGAAAACATAATGACAGCACCTTTATTAAGGTTATAGTTTGCAGCTCATTTTTTTAATAACTTGCCCAGCCTGCAGAAGACTGTCTTGTGCTTTGCTGCTTCTGCAGTCATGTTAAGCATTCCTGTCAGTGACAAACTGCAGTGTGTTTAGCAGTTACTAACTCAGAAACTTTACAGAGATGGAATACAGTGATATGGGGAATTCACTGTTACAAACACAAAAGTAAGGTATGGTGGCAGAAATTATTTCAATTATATAAATACAAATAACCTAGCAATAACAGTATTCATTCCTGAAAATCCATCCCTACTGGATGGCTGTAGAGGACCATATTCTCTTTTCTGTTGTCTTCTTCCTCTCTTTCTCTCTCTTGCTTTCTTTGTCTTGCAGCCTCTGCTGTGGACCATTGACACCGCAGCCACAACGTGGGATCTAATCACTGGTGTTATTTTTTGTTTTCTTCCCTTGCCTTGCCTGGGCAAAGCACAACTATCACATTCTACCCCATACTCTGCTTTGAAGTTTGTTGTGGGAGGGAAGAGCTTGTGAGCCAGCACTTCTGAATATCAAATGTACAGTGACACATGTGGTTGTGTGTTTTGGGAGTTGAGAACTTATTGAAATGTACTGTACAAAATTAAGGGCTTGTTCACCTCCACTCTTGTGGAAGCCTGTGTTAAGAAATTTAAGGGTGTGTCAACCAATACCTTTTGAGTCTCAATACTGGGCTGGTGGCTGAAGTTATGGTGATTGTACAATAAAACATAAGAGTTTCCTGACATGTGTCCAGTATCTTTGTTCAGCCTGATGAGAATTTGTAGCAAACATGACAGCCCCTATGAATGTCTTGCTAACTGGCATTACCTGGCGGGTGGGGCTGAAGGGTTTCTTGGTGTTATGTTTTTAAGCAAAGAAAATATAAAGTTGACATAGAAAGAAACATTCTGGAAAACTGAGAAACCTCTAATGGTGGTGTGATATTATGATATGCTACCCTGTTGTCATTCTTACAGTCTCTAACAGAAAATGAAGATGCCACAAAGCAACTGTAAGGCATAGGAAATGAAAAGAGGTAAAACCAAACATGCCTGTTTATCTTGCATCGTCTTTAAGAGGAAAATACAAAATGGCAATATGAAATGGCAATAATGTAACACTGACAAAAGAACACAGTTCTTCTTCTCCTATCATGTGCATTGCTTGTGGAACTTGTTATATGGAAATACTGTAATCAGGTGGGATTGAAAAGGAGCAGACATTTGTATGAACATGCTGATCTCAGATTACAGCTAATTTATGGGTTATGGTAGAGTTGGTCAAGAATTCAGAAATAAAACCTCCCAGGCTTTGGAGTGCAAGTCACTCACTAAGAGGCAATACTTTAAAATGTAAAAAAAAATTAAGTCAACCAAACAAAAAAGTTTCGCAGTAAGTCATAAAATCCCAATTTTCCTGCATATATTTTCCTTAGACAATCTCCACAGTTAACTGGTAATGCTCATGAGTACTGGATTGATGGACAAGCCCCTACACTGATTAGCTATGGAATTTCCTGTTTCTCTGCTGACTTTAACAGACCATACAGAAACCCACAATTGAGTATACAGGTCTTTTTATTTACAAATTAGTGGACTAAACTAGAAATAGTTCCATCTTGCTCAGTGGGATTATGCTCATCTAAGTGTGGTGTGCAGTGAGAATCCTGTTTATTGTATCCTTCTACCACCTGCAAGACTCACACACTTTCCCAGAGGTCTGAATGATATTGTCCCACTGGAACCAGCTGTATGAATTGTTAATGTACCCATAATGGATGTGACTTTTGAGATATGTGCCTCAGACTGCCTGGGTAACAAATCCCCCTTCCTCAGGGAGGAGTGCCCAGTAGATTTCACACAGATTTTGTGACGAGGACAAAAAATTAGTTCAGACAGGTTTTCCTACTGTGAAAGAGGTGTTTTCATTTTTTTATACACAGAAACAACTTTCCTGAAGCAAACAGCAGTGAGACTGCTCTTAAATAGTAATTCATCTTGTTACAGGTCAAGCTTTAATAGTGAAAACCAAATTACCATGACAGTTACTCCTAGACATAAATGCATTTTGGAAAGTTAAGCCATTTAATATCAAGGTTACTGAATGACAGATGACTATTTCCCAAAAGCTAAGGCAATGAAAGCTAAATCTGTAACTCAAATTCTGTGTGGTACTGAATGTCTAACAGTAAAATTGACAGCTTGGAGGGAAGTGTAATTGCACTGCTCTGTCCACACCTGTGGGCATTCACCTAAAATAGCAAGAAGTATTTGATGACATACAGGATCTCACCAGCTATCATCTCTAGTGAATCAGGCAATGCTATGGAAGTGAAAAATTAGGACAAACTGAGGAACTGTGGGAAAAACTTCTGCTGCTTGGGAGAGCAGAAAGGGGAGAATAAACATAAATGTTAGTTTTAGTTTTGGGATTGGAGCGCCAGATGTAGATCTAACCTCCCTACAGAGGTGATGGCACTGAATTGGCCCTGGGCTGCCCTCTATGCCTCAGGGCACAGGGAGTTAAGGAATGCAGAGGACATCATACCCTGCACTTTTTCTAGGGGAGTTGCTGGTCCTTTGCTCTGTACTTCCTCAGTTCTCCCAAGTGTACCCTGTCTGTTGGGAATAAATTATGTCCTTGAGCTCCCCAGGAAGATGCTATCTCCCTCGTTCTTCATCTTCTTCTGCATCTCATCAGAGAATAGACTGGTTTTGCAATTTCAAAGTCCTGCCCTCAGGACAACAGCTCTCTGACTGGGAAGAGCAAAAACAAGGAATTGTTGCAAGGTGTTGACAAAACAGAATTTGGCAAAGTGTCGATAACAGCATGCACTACTGAAGAGTAAAAAAATGATTATGTGTTGGGAACACAACAACAACTTACAGTCTGACACATCCCTGTAAGTTTTGTTTACAGCACTGCACAAATACCATCTAAAGTTTTATCCTAAGTTTATGAGATCTATGAAGATCTATGGTATTAATTGTATGTACGTTTTCCTAGGAGAACTCCCTCTGTCTAACTTCTTCAGGAAATGTTTACTTCCTTTGCAAATAGATCTAGTCACTCTTTACCATAAGACTGCAACAAGAATAAAAAAAACTCTATCAATTTGAAGGTAAAGGAAATATGCTAACAGCTGTTTCAGTAAAACATGAACAATGTCCTTTGAATCTTTACTGCAGAGACATTTTCAGATAAAGGTTTGTCTGCAGCAAAATTACAGATAGATTTTTTTCGTGTACTCATTTCGAGTACAAATGTTCTGAACTTCACAAATTAAATTTCATTTCCAGATTTAGGAGAAAGGAAAAACTTGTATCTTTTCCTTATCAGGGTACTTTCTGCATATCTAAAAAAAGCCCGAAAACACCACAATAAATTGCAGCTCCTTTTCTTTCCTGCTTCCCTTTCCAGTGATCAACTGAAATACATGAACATCAGTAAACTTAGGGAAAAACCCCACAATTTATATGCTTAAAATAAAGCAGCTATTAAGTATTTACATGCTCATTTATATGTGCTAGTCCTTTTCCCCCCAGTCTCCTACATTTTACCTCTGTGGACATAATGTAATTTTCAATGTCTTGTTTTATTCTGAATTATGATGAATATTTCTAGCACGACTGACACAGCCCCTACAGATGTGTTTTTTCTGGTAGGAACAGAGAGCCACTTGCAGTTTAACTTTATAGCAACAGTAAGTAAAATAAATCCTTTGGTTTGGATTGTAACCTTTGGATTACGTCTCAATGACCCTATAATTCCTGTGGGGTAGGCTGCTCGGTCTTATGTATGTGTACAACATTTTAGCATAAAACTAATCAGATTTTCAACATGAATAAAACCCCTTAGCATTTACAGAATCTGCTTCTTCCATGTCCTAACAGAGGGAACCATGTAAGTACCACGTGTCCGATCAATACAGCAGCAAAGCGGCACCTCCCTTTCTCTCTCTTCACATCCAGCTGGCAGTGATGCATCCAGCTTATAATCAATGAATCAATCACATTAAACCCCCAAAATACTCTGGACCCTGTAGTAGAAGGGTTTTTTAAATCCACTGTATGTCAATCAGTGATTCTCATGAAGTTCAATAACCAAAATGAAAAATTCTCACCTCTTCTCATATCTGGTGTAAATAATATGTTTTAAAAGGAATTGTCCAGGACACAAACACATGCATGTATGTGCAAAGAGAGAGTGAGTGCATTTAATTTAAAGTCTGTAACCTACATTAGAAAAATCTGCTATTACAACAGAAAGCCATATTAATGGAAATAAATGGTTTAGAGCTTGCAGGTTGGAAATCGAAGACCAACAGGTTTTGTGTGCGATCCAGGCTTGTTAATCTTCAGTTTTGCAGCAGTATTTACCTAGCTTACAAATATTTTTGTGCTAACAACTGTTTCTCTGTAAACACAAATGTCCGCTTCCTTTCGGCACTGAATTAATTAAAAAGGCATGATGAAGCAACTAGAATTAAACTACTGGGTGATCTGGTGAACACAAAAACGTCATGAGCAGTTAAATCTTTTAACAAAACTTTGTCCTGTTGACAGGTATTCTCTTCAGGGTGTGTCTTCCCCAGTGACACAGTCACAACCCAAGTAATACTACGACAGGAATGTGAAACTGGTGTAACAATGCAGTGGTGGGGTAGAGCCCATGATGATTGAGGCACAAATGATGCATTGTGTGATGCCACAGTCCTGCTTCTCTGAATATTGCTGATGTTTTCAGCTTTCCTAGGCATGGCTTTGAAGTAACTGCTTTCGGTGGTTGCTGAAAAGCTGCACTTCTTCTCCATGTCCACTGTGCCTTTGTCTCCCAGTTTGGTCATGGGACCCTGAAGTTGGCCCCAATATATTGAACTGGTGTGTCATCTACACTTCATTTGTGCTCTAAATGAGAGACAGGCAGACTTCCTCAGCTTCCACTCTTGCTTCAAACCTCCAATGGAAGAAGGAGTTCTTCTAAAGTATAGCTATACTGTCTTGGAAAAATAAGGTGAAATTACGAGTTTGTTCACACTGCTTAGAAGAGATGTGTTGTAGAAAGATGGTGGGTTTATTTGTACTGAGCTGGTCAAGAGGAGCCCATGCACAGCCTGTCTTGTAGAACTGTTGACACTCTCTGCTGCACAGGCATGGCTATACACCCAGGCAGAAGACCAAGACTTCTCTTCTAGTCTCAGTTTTCCCCCGTTCTGTAATGTTTGCCCACCCAAATGTCCCTCCTCTCCAAACAGCTGCACTGACAGACTCTGCCTGCCCCTCCTCACCTTGGCAAAGGGGAAGAGACAGACAATCTGTCACTGACACTTGTGTACGTGACAGAGCAGACGGGTACAGCTAGAGTGGAACTATTGTTTACTTTGCTCTGTGTGCAATGGGACCAGGGTAGCCAGATTTCCTATACATATACCTTCCGGTCTCCCTCCCCTACAGCAATTGTCCCAGCTCCTAAACAGTATCCCTTATGACATTATTTAAAAAAAAAAAAGTCCTTTTCTGCTGTAGCTCTTATCCTCCCCTTTCCTCTGCTCTGTCTTTTCCTCTTCCTTCCTCCACACATCCTCTGAAAGGCACAAGGGGAAGCTTTTGTTTCTACTCCTGCTAAGTGCACGTGTGCTGGTTGCTCTGTCTGGGTTCCCTGCTGCTCTTCTCTACGTGGAGTGTTATTCCGAATCCTTCACCTCTAATGAGCTACTAATTCTCACAAAAATAGTAGCTATATAACAATTTCGAGAATCCTTTTCTATCTGATAAATTTGCTTGAAACTTGGCAGAAGTTACTGTGAGGGACATCTGAAGGATGGTCAAGCTGTCACAGTCGAATACACATTTATGACCTGGATATAAAGAATTAATATAATAGAGTTGCATCAATTTTTTCATGGATACCTCTCATACCAGAAGTATATGTGATTGATATTTACACAAAATTATTACTGTTCAAAAGTTTCACTGGGGGGGATACACAAATGTTTTTCAGTTGTTATAAATACTTTGGAGAGAGCAGCTTTTAAATTCATATAAAAATAGAGCCTGAATGGCAAATATCCTCTAGCTGCAATATTTAACTTTTGAAACGTTTAGTTTCTGTAGACAAAAGAGTCATTAAAAATGTAACGTTATGTCAGAAAATAATATGTGCTGACTGAAATAGCTCCTCTCTTGCCCTTCCTGTAACTGGGCAAATCAGAAGAGAACAAGGAAACAGCTGGTCAAACACAGATGAATCAAGAGTGCAAAAGCACACAAACAGAGATTAAAGATTTGCTATAGAACATCAGGACTGAAATTTCCTTCTTTCAAATAAGACACAATTAGGAAAGGAAGAAGGTCTCCTGCCTGGAACACCTGTAGACCTTACTCCCATCAAAGGCACAGTAAAGTAACAGACTCACCATCCTCACTGGTGTGGGGCTCTGTACTGGCATCCTGGTCCACCTCCTCTAATGTACCATGTTCACTGTAGGGGCTGTCACTGGAGGCAAGCAGAAGGTCGAGCAGAGAGAGGAACCACATACATCAAAAACATGCTACCTCTGTGAGATTATTTTAAATTATTCTTATAATGTTACAAAGTTATTATTATCCTATGTGCTATGAATACATAATTAATAAAGAAGCCTATACATGTTTCCTTGAAACAAAATTCAGACATTAAGAAGCCCTCAGAATATTTGATTCCTTTATAAATAAAAAGTGTGTGCTTTTGCTGTCAAGGGTATGTCCTGGTTTTGAGTTAATTTTCATCCAACTAGCTGGTACAGTGCTGTGTTTTGTATTTAGGACAAGAGTAATGTTGATAACACACTGATGTTTTAGTTGCTCCTGAACAGTGTTTACACTGAACACCCCACCCCACCTGCAAGTAGATTGGAGGACACAAGAAGCTGGAAGGAGACACAGCCAGAATATCCGACCCCAAACACCCAAATGGATATTCCAAACCATGTGGTGTCATGCTCAGTATTTAAACTTGGGATAAAGCTGGTCAGGGGCTGCTGATCGGGCACTGGCTGGGCACCCATCAGTGATGATGAGCAACTGCATTGTGCATGACTTGTTTTGCACATCCTAATTATTGTTATTTGCCCTTTCTTTTCTGTCCTATCAAACTGTCTTCATTTCAACACGTGAATTATACTTTTTTCTTCCCAATTGTCTCCCTCATCCCACTGTGCGGGGCAGTGAGTGAGTGAGTGAGTGGCTGTGTGGTATTTAGCTACCTGCCCAGTTAGAGCACAACAAAGAAGAGGAGCATGTATCGTAAGCTGAAATTTGATAAGGTGGTTCACAGACAAAGAAACCATTTCCTACCTGCCTGTATGCTCTGTACACCCAGAATTCTATCTCTGGCTGGCTGAACATAAAGCAGGTTCCTCCACAAAATGGTGTAGGAAACCTCATCATAATTGCCTTTGCTTCACTTTTTTATACTTAACACTTTACCGCGTGGACCTAAATGCTCTTCTCATTTATCTTCATTCCTCTATTGCGTGCAAAAGGAATTCTGTATCACAGGAATTATCCAGATAACCAATCTAATGATTTTGTTTAGGAGACAGAAGGATAATATTTTGACTTACCAATAGTCATCTCCAGCCATGCATTTTTCATACACTGGTCCATCAAGTTCTTTCACATCTGGAAAAATAGCCTCATGATGGATGATGATGGTTTTGATTATCTCGTTCACATGTGCCTGACAAGACACCTGGTCTTGTATGTCTGGAACAGGCATCAGGGTTGGCCCAAAGCAAATGGCCAAGTTGTATGGATCCATCATGTTTTCATCACTGTACTGTGAAAGGCTGTTATAACAGAAAAATCAATAAAAATTGACTTTTCCACTGTGACTAACCTTATTCTGAAAACTTTTTTAAATCACAACTTAGAGATTTCTTGTTGCCATTGACAATCCCACATAAAGTAACGGAACAAAAATCCAAGATCTCTTCAATAGGTTATATACACTACAAAGTCAGTTTATACCACATAAATGTGTATGTACATGTATGTGTTCCCATGCTACCACGTTGAGTGTACGCTGACTTAATGGGCTAACATCAACTGCTGCTGCCTCTATCTCATCAGTGCTCCAAGTGAACTGGATGCAAAGTGGGTACACATTTCTCATTTGGACCTTGGTGCACCTCTTTCAACAGCTGGCTACACAACTTAGGCACACTGAATTGTTTTCTGAAGGCAACTATGTTCTTGGATCTTGCAAAGCCTCTTGTGACTTCTGGTTTCTGTTTTCACCATACAGCCTTAAATTCCTAAGCACCTTGTCTTCTGCCCACAAACTCCCACAACAGTTTCAATATAGAAGTGTACAAACAAAAGGCTTTCATTGTTCTTATTAATCAACTTTTGCAAGCCCTCCTTTCTTCCATAAAATGCAACGTTACCAGTTTTCAATTTTGAATGAGAAGTTGCTATCTATTCCCCTGTTTAAAAGCATTGGCATTTTTACTGGAGAAGCTGGCTTTTGAATGGTTCTATGCGGGGGCAGTCAAGCAGAACCTGAAGAGCTGAGATGCCCTATACTATGTTGTCCTGTACTCTGAAGCAGCATAGGAATTCTGATGTCTGGTTGTGTTCAAATGCAACATTGTGTTCCCCCTAGAAAGGGAATTTTAGACAGTGTTTTCCATGTATAAACAATACATATGCATGAGGCAAACCTAAATGGCTACCCTTATAACTAGCTTTTAAAATGAATCATGTTCACCCCTTTCTTATGCCATGATTTACTATCCTGTCCCACGTGTTAATCGGAGACATCTTGTTCTTCTGATTTATCAGGTGGCTCAGACTTTATACATGCAAAACTATAAAAGAAGATTGTAACTATCATCATGAAATGTGAAGTTCTGCTGATGGCTGTTAATATGCAGTGCTCCTCAGGGCTCAACAGCAAGGCTGGTACTGTTCAGCATCCCCATGAACGACCTAGACAAGGGGATGGAGTGCACACTCAGCCAACTTACAGATGATGCTGGGAAGGGGTAGGAAATATGCCAAAAGGCAGACACAGGACTACAATTTAGAAGGACCTTGACAAGATGGAGGAATGGAAAAACGGGAGTGCAGTCAAGTCCAACAAGGATGAACAAATGCAAAATCCTGCCCAAGCGGTGGAAGTCATTCCACAGCACTTGTGGCTATATTAGGAAGAGAAAAGCCAGCAGGTTTTCCTGCTGGGAATTTTTCCTTTTCTGGTGCTTGTGAAGTGGCACATGAGGTTCTGTGGCTAGTTTTGAGAGACTGACAAACTGGTACAAGCCCCAGAAAGGACTAAGAAGACGGCTGGGGAGCTGAAGCATATGAATTATAACCTAAAGCAGAGAAAACTGGGTTTGTTCAGCCTTTAGACAAGAAGGTTACTGGAGAATTTAGCTGCAATCTCCTACTATATATATAAGATTATACACAAGAGCAAGACAAACACAGGTGCAAAGAGATGTGAGGCACAACAAGAGATATTCCAATGAAAGCAGGAAAAAATTTCTTTACTATAAGAGTGACCAAGTACTGGGACTGACTGCCTGGAGAGGCTGTGGAGTTGCTGCTGTTTGAGGTTCTTGAGTGGCCAAAGCCTTGAGCAACTTGATCGAACTTTAGAGCTTTGAGCAGGAGGCTACACCAGGTTAGGTCTGCCATGAGACCTGATGACTTCATGTGGCTGACCACGCATAACTGTATATGCAAAAATCAGAATGGGATTTGCAGGAAGTCAAATAATGGGAATATTTTTCCTGTGGATGCACCAGGAGCAATTTGGAGGCAGTATGGCATTTAGTCTGCTCTCCAAACTGTATTCCTGTGGAGAGCACAGATGTAGCTAACATTACCACATAACAAGTACAGCCCCATACAACTCTGGTTGATCTGTGTGTCTCTGCAGAGGAGAAGCTGTGATGTAAGCTTTTAAGACATTTACATGGTGTCATTTTTGGGGGGTGGACTCAGTTTCAAATGAATGGTTATTTTCGTAAAACTTTAGATCTCTGCCCCTCTCTTACATACTGCTTGAAAGTGGTTCAGAAACTGCTAGAAGAGAGGAAACAGGAACAGCTATGACTACAGGCATGAACAAATAACGTGGCTCCAAAAGACCCTGTTTCTATAGGAACAGACAGGCTGGATGAAATGGGGAAGGTCATAAAGACAGAATGAATCAGCAAAGGGCAAATTTAGGAAAAAAGAGGAAAAAGGTGATATGAAAACAGATGTAACAGGAAACAGCCAAATTGACAGTAGAAAGAGAAAAGTTAGAATTAGGGCAAAGTGCATATAAACAAAATTTTCTGTGAAACCATTGGGGTCAGCAAAATCAGAGAGGGCCATGAAGGACTGGAGGGAGAAACACAGTTCAATTGCCCAACCTGTCTTTTATTTTTTCTTACAGGAAGAAGTTTTTTCTGGGATGATGAAGACATGAACACCACCTTCCCTCTCACACAACCTTCCTTCCAGCCTGTGTTTTGCAATGTGAGAACCAAGCTACTCTACATCAAAGCATTCACAGGGGATGTGTGTCCTCTCTACTCATACCCCTGTTATCAGAAAACAGAAGCAGCATGACAAAGTCACCCTGGCAATGCTTAGCATCAAACAGGTAGCATGTAGTGCCTGTGTTGCTTGAATATATTGGGGGTTTTCTCCCATCAGGAGAAATCAATTTGAGATAAGGAAGAGAAATGCATTTTTCAAATTGCATAAACTAGTTTTAATGTAGCTAGAGTTTGTATTTGTTATTTTTCTTATCGGCTTATTTCGTTGCCAGCCTTAATGCTGTAGACTGTACTCCCCATTTCAGACAATACTTTAACCTGTCTCGTTCAATTTTGGACAATTGGAATTTTAATTTGAATGGAATCCAGCGTTTTCATTCTATTTTCACTGCCAATTAGAAGATCATCTTTTGTGTTAAATGTGAATTCTACATAGAGTATGAGTAAACCAAAGCACTTCAATAGCAGCAAAGGAAGGCAGAGAAAGATGCAGTATCTGGGGTAAGTACTTACTGATTGAGGAAGGCGAAGAGGTATCTCATCACTATCAGGACCGACCTGGGCAAAGTAAGGAGGAGTTTGCGGATGTGAAGAGCCCTCTCATAGAGATTGTCTATTCCTGCAAACAGAAGAATTTTATGTTCCCTTGTATACATATGATTGTCTTAAAGAGCATTCAGTCAATTTACTCAATCTACTTTGACTCTTTATCATCACATGCCTCTAGTCAGTATTGTATAATTTTGGCCTAGCAGAAAAATGAGGTGTGGAAGTTCTTCTCCCTCTCATTAAAACCACACAGCTTAAAAGTAACAGTTTTTAATCAAGATACAAATCTGTCTAAGTCAAAGGCTGGCGACCTGCTGAGATTGACAGTTCACAAAACCACAAAATCAGTACATAAATAATCTGAAGGAACCATGGAGAGATGTTGGCCATTCCTTTCAAATACAGACGCATTCTCTTTATTTGAATGTTCACATCAGATATATAATCCAATCACCGAGCTTCTCTAGCAAGTTTTCTTAATCAGATGTCCAGCTGTAACTGTCTTGGTGGCAAAATAGGAGAAAGGCCTTATTTTTTTTGGTATGGAGCCAAGCAACACAAAGATTGCATTTTTCTCAAATGATTTTATAGCAGTCCATGAAAATTCTTCTGAAGTGGGAAAGATCATCTGATAAAAGTATCAGTTCCTAATGTCTTGTAACAAGGATGCACTATCTTCTATGTTGGTCAGAGAGACTATGTGCCTGCAAGTGGGGAAACGATGGGATAAAAGCTTGAACTGTTTTTCAGAACAAGCAGTATCTCAGTTTTTAACTCAGCATGTTTTCTGAGTCCACAGTAAATGATGCTGTTGGAAACAACCTCAAATTTCAGTAATGCTTTTTAGGTGAGCCAAGAAAGTATGGCAACTAACATCATCTAGGGGAAATCTTAGCAGACTAAGATGAGAAATCCTGTCCAGTGGCACTAAAGTGGATATTCAAAAATTTGGAAATCAGAAACAGGACCTGATTCCAACACCTGAAAAGCCAATTGTATCACAAAATGTGGTATTTAGGAGTCCACAATTAAAGTAATTACTTATGTAAAAATGTGGTAAGTTACTAGTGTATATTACTTATGTGCTCTTTGGTATTGCTATTTCAGTATTTATTTGAAGATGCAAAATGTGTGTTGACTTACATTTCTTCAAAGAAAACTGGTATCTAGTAATTGTTATTCTGGTATTAAAAACGAAGCCTTAGGAGAGCATGTTGGCAGCAAGACTTTTGGTTGCCACCTAGAAGTGTTATAGTTCACTAGAAAATGTCAGTGCAGCAAAAGGGTGTGAGATCTGCTCCCACATCAGCATTCACAGATTTCATTGGCTCAGCACCACTGGTGTGCTGGGAACAAGAGATTCTGGGATAGGGTCAAACTGGCCTCCATTAGAGTTTCTGCAGAAACAGAACAGCAAAACTCTGGCAGGAAGTAAAAACCTATTCCCCAGCAGAGACCCTGGACAGTGTCCCTGGTGACCTGCTGCAGAGCTGGTAGGAAAAGGACTGCTGACAAGCTGTATAATTTATAACCTAATGAGTCACTCTGAACCCAAAGAGAAGCTGGAAATCAGTTCAAGCCGTCTCAAGTGGAGCATGGGACCTGAAATTAATTTTTATGTTTCTTGTAAACATGGACTGCATGAGTCAAGAAGTATTTCTGGTTACTGGTTGAGAACTGGTGTCTGCAGCAGGCACTTGCTAAGTCCAGGAGCTGCCTGCAGACGGAGGATCCACAGAGCTCCTTTCCCATTCCAACGCATCTTTCAACACTCCTGCTTCAGCAGCACTGTGTGCTGCATGTGGGAAGATGGAGGAGAGTTTTGATGCAACCCTTCTGCATTACAGCCTTTCCTGGCTAAATGCCTTGTGCTACAGTCTTGCCTCCTCCAGACAATTCTGGAGACTGGCCCTGGGCCAGGTTCACTTATTGCTGAATTCAAATCAGACCTGAGAAATGCACTGGGCTGGGACCCAAGGTTGGTCCAGCAGCTCCTTCCAGAAGTGTGTGGCCTGTATGGCTGCAATAGCTCTGTCTAAACTAGTGAGCTAAACCAGGATGGGGAACACTGGCAGGCAACAACCATTCAGTAGTTATCACGCTCTCCAGCGTGCCTGTGGTCCCTGCCAACTACAATTCTTCCAAGCAATTCCTGGTCAAGTTTGACAGGATGCATGAGTTAGGAACTAGTCCCAGTAGGCAGTGCAGAGATGGCAGAGTAGGTACAGAGATTCTAGCTGTGTACTCATGTGTTGCACTATCTCAGCCATCCTACCAGGAGCATGATCACTACTAAGTACTAGAAGTGACCTGAACTCCATGCTGAAGCAGTTACAAGCCACACATGCTTGAACGTGCATACGTGTGTGTTTCCAGTACTTTCCTGGTAACCCGGACCCAGTTTCCTTGAAAGTGCATTTATTGAAAATCCAAACTACTGTCAGGTGGTAAATTTATGTGCTTTCCACATCATTTCAAGAGGCTTCTATTTTCCAGCACTGATTTGGTTTAAAGGAGCTAGGTAATGATGTAATGTATTTGCATGCTGCTTTTAAATGCAGAGCTGAATTCCGTCTTGCTTGAGTATATGCAGTACATAAGTGTTTGAGTGCTTAGGAAAGATGGAATGAATACTGAGCAATCTTTTTACATGCAGGCAGAAAGATTTTGCTGCTTCCCATGCAGAGGAAAGCTAAAGCATTGCTTTGCCTCCACTGGCTTTGCTGAACACAGCCTCAGGGCAGAAGGGCCATCCAACCTTTAAGCTAGTTGCTGCAAGGAAATACTGGCAAGCTCAATGCTGGAGAAAGCAGGACACGCTTCCCCTTTCATAGTCCTTCTCTTGGAGACACTCTTCTCATTACTCTGACTTTTTTTTTGCCTGAGTGCCTGGTGAGGTATTACCCATTTCTCAGCTAAGAAAACAGAAGTGCTTGATATCACATGATTTGTCCTAATAAGGCAATTTAACTGCCGAGCTGAAATAGAAATCAGGGGATTTGAAAACTGGTTCATTACTCTAATGATATGATAAGGCTCATATTCCCAAAGACAAGCAAGAGGACAAGCCTGCGGCAAGGCCAAATGCACTGAAAACTAATGTATTTTTTTTCTGACTGTGGAGAGAGACAGGGGAGAGAGATCTCTATGAAGGACACATGAATATCAACTACAAATCAAGACTAATGTCAAGTAAATATCCCACAGTGAAATGGTTATTATTTTCTGGTTCCCAGTTCTCAGAGCAAAGCAAAACTTTTGGAGCTCTGGTCTGACACATCTTCCTTCCAGACTCATCTCTACCATGGGGTTCAAATCCATAAGCAGGAGAGCTTCCTGTCAGCAAAATGAGAAGCTGTTTGGTGTGGGAACACTGTGCTTGTCAAAGCAGAGCACAGGAGATACTTGCAGGGTTAAACAGGAGGAGGGGAAGGAGTCAGATTCTGGAGTTCCATGACTAGAGCACTTTGTGGAAGAGCCACGCACCTGAGCCGAGAACTATTGAAGTATTTTCATCAGACAAGAGTGGAACAATGTATCCTAATAATATAAGGAATTTGACTTTCTGTGTACCTGTAACATTATCTAGGCATCTAAGTTTCTGAGGTGCTTTAGATTTAAGAAGCTTCCACTGCTTACTACAAAAAAAGAAAAACAGAGAGCTCAGAGGTCATTCAAGTGTACAATCTTAGCAGCCTCTGACTCTACTTTAATCCCCTCTGAGAGATGTCTGTTCAACTCGTTCACAAAATCCTCCAAAAAAAGGCAGATCACAAGCTCCACAAGAAAATCTGTTGAGGTGCAATCCTGCATTGCTCTTGGAAAAGATTTTATTTACTGATCTCACATGGACTTACTCTGCAAAGGCTCCATGTCCTTGATCTGGATGAAGGAATCCAGAGGAGGTTAATGTCATTGCATATATTTACCAGTTAGCTGCCTCTCTGTCAGCCATACACTAAGGACTGGTCCTCAATTGCATGAGATAGACATAAATCCCAGGCACTCAAGCCCCGAAATGTGTGATCTTCAAGAACACTGGAATCTTTTCTAGAGAGGCACTGTCACCTTCACTTACTGTAGAGGCACTGTCACCTTCACTTACTGCACAGACATACAGAAATAATGCATCTCTACTTTTCTCTTCCAGTTGAGAAATGACAGTTTTAACCACCTGGTCACTCACAATGAGGTTTTTGCAAAGGTAATTCTAAAGCGGAACAGATCAGAAGTAAACAGTCTACCACAGAAGAGTAAAGGAATCCTGAGAGGAGAGAAAACACAATTGCTAACAGAAGCCCCCAAACACAAATAAACAAAAACTAAATCAGAAATGAAAATAGGGGTATATTCATCCCAGATAAAATTAAGAAAAATGTAAATTAAAGTTTAATTAAACAATAATTCTGAGGTAGTGGAGCATGTAAAAGGCACCATACTCAAATATACAGGTGCAATGATGCAGAATACAAGTCTTTTGCAAGAGAGCAATTGCTGGTGGTTTCAGAGTACTTGGGGCCAACTGGACAGCTGCATACTATTCTGTTTTTGTAATTTAAAGAAGCAAAGGAAGCACTATACTTGGTGGTACACATGGCCTCTCCTGCAGTGGAGGTGAGACGTGGTTATCCAAGCGAGAAGGTTCAGCCTGGGAGCAGGCAGAGCTCAGAAACATCAGTTCTGCTTTGTGAATGTTTGACCAGCCTCTCTTAACAGCCAGCCTCCATGGGCCAATCTCAGTATGAACAACAGGACTGCAAACATTAGGCAAAGGGAAGAGATTATTGATCAAAACATACGGAAAGAGAAACCTGGTGTCAGCAACTAATGAATTGTGTTACAACTAACACCCAGTGGTGTGTAAGGTAAGCATACTTCACAGCAATGGTAACACAAAGGAGGAAGCAAACAATGGTAATGTAAGATGTCTACTTTAGGAGCGTGGCTTTGAAGGATAAAATCCAATGTAGTATCTCTTTGTAGGGGTTACTTGCTATTTCCACTTGGTGTGGTGCCTACCAGTAACAGAGTGAACGCCTAATGCATATTTTACACACCCTGTGAATGTCAAATGGGACTGAGTTACACTTGCAGATGTAATTTTTATGGTCAATTTGCAGCTGACAAGTTATCTACATGAATATGTATTAGTGCTGAAGTTAACAATTTGTGCCTCTTTTCATTTTGGTAGATGAGTCCAATCCAGCTCAAAGATATGTATTAACTCAGCAATGCCACTTACAGCTCTTTCAGATCTATTTAAAAAGGCATTACAGGAGGACAAACCCAGCAGTCTCCACTGTCACTTCAGGAAGAAAACACTGCTATTTTGTTGAAACTTTTTCATGGAGAGTTCACCATTCAGAATAGTTTTTTAACTTTTAAAGTAATGGGCAATACTCTGGAAAAGCAGTAAAATCATTTTCTTTCATAACATTTATGTCTTTAGGTAAACAGGCACTGCTGGTGGCAAGGAACTAAAATGATAAAAATCAGAAGGAAAAAAGATGTACGTTTTCATTCACCTTTCCATTTTTGTCTATGAACTTTAAGGCAAGGGAGATGAAACCATGAAGAGCCGTAATGCTCTGTGCAGATGTCTGAATAGCTGAGGTGTGTCTGCTGCTGGATGGCACAGCTATCTGTGTAAATGTGGACTTGAGCAAGCCATGTGTGTAAGAGCTCACACCAGGAGAGAGACTGCAGTTCCCCAGCAGTGAAGTGAATTACAGCTAGCCCTACTGAGCTCAGTTGTGCACCTTCTGCTTCCATGTAGCCCCTGTTACAAGTACTTTTCTTGTCTTTGGCCCAATGTGTTCCTACAAAGGGGCAGAAAGAAGTGCACTGTGACTCTCCTCCTTCCCACCCCAACCTTGGATTGTCATCTGGATTACAGAATGCTGCTGGGACCAAGAGCAGCCACTCCTCAAGAAGAAAATAAACAATTATGTCCCACAATCAGATGGATTCTTTATGTTCTGTTCTACCTTTCATGCTTGCTCTGGCCCAGAGCATATAACTTGGCCCAAATTTTATCTAAATTAGATCATAAGCCCAAACAGAACAACATTCTTCTCATGAGTGTAATTAATACAAATTGCCACAAAAATCACAGTAATTTCTCATTGTTTCCACTGTATTTACAAAATGGAAAGCATTAACTCACAATGCTCTATTTCATTTGGAAATATATGCATAATGTAAAGGAATTTCTCGGTGGCTGTACTGAGGAAAGGTTCATTTTGCAGTTGTAGCCTCAATTATGCCTGACATCCATAACTAAGTACTTCAGTTTCAAGGGGTTTTTCACTGACAACATTACATTTCCATATAAAATGTGTGACATTCTGCCCTTTTAGGGTTTTATGTGAACATTAACTTTACAAATTGCTTTCTCTCTCTCCCCTTCTGTAACAATTTCTGCCAACGATTAAGAAACCACACTGACATTTATTTTGAAAAACTCTTTGAAAAGAATGTTTATTCCTTTCCTCACTGTTTTTCAGATCATGAATGCAATATGAATTAAGAGTTTTAAAAACTCCTTAATTAAACATGTGAAAATTTTCTAGATTTTATGTATCAATTGTGATCCAAAGAAGTTACAGTAACCTAAGTTCTCACAGAAAAAGGAAGTCTAGCCCTGCTCCCATTACCAGGAAGACCAAGATACATAATATGTGAGGCCACATAAGCACAGAAAAAAAACCTAACGCAACTATGACTGATTCAAAGTCTGAAGTGAAGGAGAAATCTTGCCTAGATGATCTTCCTTTTTGAAAGATATCCAGTGTTAAGGTTAAAATATAGCAATGGAAATGCTATAAAATTATATAAAATATAGCAGTGGAAAAGTTTTAGGCCCACAGTTTATGACAGTATGTACCATGCAGGTGCTACATAGATTATTTCGAAATGTTGGTTTGTTTTGGTTTTTTTTTCCAACAAAGCATTCTTATTCCTTGGAAGTGGTGCACCATTCAACAAAGCACATAGAACAGTACACAGCTGTAAAAATACTCCACCTCAGGCTTCTCAGATAACCAGAAGATGCAGCCACATAGCCCCTTGATCTCAGCATATGGTTCTGGGGTGGCTCTGGGTGCAAGGCACAAGAGCTGTTTCTTTCCTCATACTTCATTCAAACTCCCCCCACTGTGACAACACAAAGTAAACTCACCCCAGTGTGCTCAAAGAGAAAACCCCCTTTGTCCCACCTTGGTCCACACTTAACTCTCTTCCCTGTGCTGAAAGCATTGATATGCCATTTCAGTGTGCCCCTAATGATAATCTCGTGAAAATCAACCAAACAACAAAATCACCCCCTCCATACTTCTCCCAAAACCTGTAAGAAAATAGATCTTGGACTCTTATATTATCAGACTAAAATCCTCTGCTTTCGTGTACAACAGCAAGAGCAGAAGTCAAAGCTAGCAGAGCTACTCAGTCATTACACCTTGTTTTGACAAACTGTCACAGAGATGACAATCCAGATTTATGACACCATCAGAGAACACTCAATCTAAACTGGGATCAGATGACAACATCTCTTTCTCAATAAACATTTTAAAATGTTGTTGTGAAAAGCAGTGACTTTGTTCCAGGCTACTGTTGTTACTGATTTCAGTTCTGCTGGATGATACTATTATTTTAGAAGGTTGTCAACTCTTTTGCAAGAAAATAATTCATTGCCTACTAGGAACATGCAATAGTTGGACATTTCCTATGGAAAACAAGATCTAGCACTAGGGACCTAGTATTCACAGACATTTTTCTTGAAGTATTTAACAACAAAACAAATACTTTTTCCAGGATAACTCAACTGGAACCTCTCAGACAGTGATGCTCTGAAAGTTTGGTGAATCTCTCCTGCCTGTGCAGGTGCCACATACATCTACCTGCTCAGCCCATTGAACTTCTACCCCTCTTTCCAAATACCTCATTCCCTCTTCAGCATCTTCAACGGTGAATGAAAACTCTGAAATCACCCAGGTTCCTCTTCTTAGAACATATTTAAAAGGCTGTTTTGGGCAAGTATCTTTATATCTCCTGAGCATTTACTTGTATAATCTCTGTAAACTGAACACTCATTCATGGTGTTTTACAATTTAGTTTACAATTGTACTTAAAGCTCTTCAACACAGCAGGCTGCAGTAACATCTTCACACATAAGAACTAATGTTTGTATTTTTCTTAGTGCTTAAGTCAAAATAATAAAGACTTTATAAAGAGATTGAATGGGCAGAATCTGACAGCAGAAACTTTGAGAAAGAAATCTGGTACAAATGTTTCATGGTGAAAATGATTATTCATTTGCACAGCTTATCCAAGAATGTGGTAGATTTTCTATCAACTAAAGCCACTAAATCAACAAAATTTTCCAGCAGATATGCCTTAATTCATCCAGAAGTTATGGAAACTGGCACAGGATTATTAGGTAAAGTTCCATCATCCCTGTCATGCAGAAAATCACTCAGTCAAAATGATCCTTTTTTAGATTTCAATTCCTATGACTTGCAGAGATTTTCTGGGCCAAGGCACCACAGTCAGTTAAAGCTGAACTGAAGCAGAACCAGGATTATGCTTCCTAAAAAGATGGCGTCCTCCTCAGCATCAGGGATCAGACTGCTAAACTGTGGTTTTCAGGTCTTTAGGACTCCTCAGTACTACCAAGTCTGTAAATAGCAACAGCTGCAGAAAACACTGCAAAAAAAATCAAACACAAAACACCGCACACAGACGTGGTCACGGTGATCCACGGATTTGTAACCTCCTGGAGGAATTATTGCAATCTTCCTTGTGTGGGAAGCAAACCACACACATTGTGTCCCCCAAGTTGGGAGCCAAAAACCACAACTGATCGCCAGCCTGGGACACTGCACCCATCATTTGGTGGCCCTGCCTGCTGGGCTGAGATCTCTGCCAAAATAACAGTTTGGAGAGCTTGACCTAATTAATATCCCAAAGGACTAGCTCTTATAACCTGTGAAACTGCCTCTTTCTCCAGTGGGTTGAGGAGGCAGGTTATAAAGGAAGGGTAGAAAGGAAATTCTTTCTCAAAGCTCCTCTGAGCACTGTGCCCACAGGGAACAGCAAGTCTACTGATGGCTGGCTTGGCCTCACCCCTCGACACCTGCAGGGGTCAGTGAACTGGAAGAGGTTTTGTGCATGTCAGGAACAATTCACTCATCCACTGACAACTTTCCAAGTTACTCCAACCTCTCTGTGTCTGGCTATGAGCACCAGCAGTGCCACAGATCAGGTGACCGTCCTCCAAGCATCCCATTACAACTCGTGTGTGGGAAGGCAGACCAGGCTCTCCCGCAGACAACACTCAGCTCTTCCCCTCCATCCCTGCACCAAAGAGCTTTCTAGGTTGGATTGGTGGTTTTCAGCTGAGCACAATAAAGGTCCAGAATCACACAATGTTGAGCAGTTAGTTACTTATTCACCAGCGCTGACCCCAAGCTGTGGGGCATGAAAACCTTGGAAAGTAACACAATCTGTTTGCATTTTCATGACTTCATGCACTTCTGGCTGCCTCAGTGCACAGAGGAAAACAATGGTTTAAATTTAACTATCCCTTGTATACCAAAAGATAGTCTTCCTGCCCTATTAAACAAAGAATTGTACTGTACATTAATCCCAATGGCAAAAGGGAACAACCACAGCTGTGGGTATGACTAACAACTGAGCCAGACTGCTACATGTGGCAAACAAATAATCCCAGGAAAATCTGTGAAGTTAGCTCTTTTTTCATGCTACTACTGCATATCTGAAAGTAAAATTCTATTGAGAAAAAAGAAGAAATTTCTACTTACTGATACAAGAAATAAGATCATTAAATCTTTCCTTAGGAAAGACAGGATTTTCCAGCCCTCGGAAATAGAGCTTCAGTACTCCAGCAACTGAGTTAATGTCATGGTTACTTTGGTCATCTGCCAAAGGATTTTCACCTTAAAAAGTAAATACAGTGAATGAAACACACATGCAGAAGCATGGAACAGTTTTACAAGTGAGTGACATTTTGGGCGGGTTTTGTTTGTAGTGTGTGGGAGGTGGCAATGCAAGCATTCTAGTAAGATAATAAACACTGATTTAGACATCCCAGGCTATGATTAAACTAAAAAAAGGCAGCCTAAGTAAAGCTTCCTTAAAATTACATAACCTAGTGATCTCTTAGGTCCTGAACTTCCAGCTAGGTATTTATGGACATGCTGTGATTTACAGTTAGTAAAACAAAAAAGCCAAATGCTCTTAATTAAATAGAGTTGTGCAGACTTTTATTTGGAGCCCTACATAAAACAAGTGGAGTTAGATCACTCATGAATGGAAAATGTTTCTTCAGTCTGAAAAGTTAAAACATCAGGAATCCATGCAACTGTTCTGTTGAAAACCTATCCGAAATCTCAGTCATGACTGCACTATTTTATTTATGTAATTTTAAAGGTCTAATCTTTATTTTGAAACACGTTAAAATGTATGGATCTTCAAGGATAACACTACCTAGGAGGAGGAGTTAAGAATAAGCAGATTTAAAAGCTGCAGAATGGATGGATGTGGCTTCACCTAGTGAGTGAAAACAGCTGCTTTATGTAACTTGTCAAAGAAAAGATCAGGTTTAACAACATATATATAACTAATACTGGGGAGCAAAATACTGTGCGTATTTTTTATGCTTTTAGTCACAAGACTTCTTGCTCCAAGGGTTTTGTCATTAGCAGATGATCTGCGTAAGTTTTAATTTTCCCTAGCAATTAAAAAACCCCAGCTTTTAAGACCCAAGAAAAAAAGAATGCAGGATTTAAATTGTAGCAAGTATTGCTTTAACACAGTTGGGGGATGGCTGGATTCTGGTGTCCCTAGCAGCGTAATCCTAGGCTGTGTTTTGCAAGCCACTGATACTGAAAAAGCTGGTTTTACTTTCTGGCATTTTTCATGTAATTCTTCCTCTGGGGCTGAAGTTTCCTTTGGGAATGAAAAACGGAATGACCCGTTTTTTACCCCATTTTCCTGCATCGTGATGCAACTTTGGCAGAGGAACCAGAAAGTTGAGCACTTGTATTCCAGAAGATCAAGCAACAGGACTTTCAAATTTCATTAAGTAGTCTCTTGAATCAAATTAAACCCATTACCTTTCTTTTATGAGGATCTTTAAAATAAAATATACAAAAACTATTATTGGCAGTTTACCATTAACAAAAACATCTTGTTTACAGTTGATATAGAAGAGTCATGTGTCTTGTCGAAACAAAATGAGAAAAACCCTTAAGCTCCTGGGACATAATGGGGGAAAACATTGTATTTCATGTTTAAGCATGTGATGGTGCAAAGTTTTAGGTGCAGTACACACAGTACAGACAACCTGTCTAAACAGCAAAGAAAGTAATTATAATTTAAAAGATTTTTAAATGTCAGATATTAAGGTGTTCAAATAAATGAAAATCCAATTACCTCTCTCAAATGAATTTTTAATGTCATTGACTTCCACCTGGGAACCAGACACTCTAAAAATTCCCTGATGCTGAAGACCTGCAGAGAAGATGGGAGACATGGATGAAAAATTAATTTATTTTTAAAGATAATTTAAATCTGTATTTTAAAAACAAAGCTGTGGTGTTAAATGAGTAATGTAGAAGATATACAAAAAAGTCAGGGCAATAATGAAATGACATGGTTTTTTTCAGAGCTTACCATATAAATTTATAAATCTGATACAGCTTTCCACAATAAGAGGAATGACTTGCCCTGAATCCTGCAAAAACAAGAGCAGAATGAGTGAGCTGCAGATCAGAAAGAGGAAACCTCCTTGCTACAGCCTCAATGTGAAAATGCACTTTCTTGGTCAATCTAGATGGACATACAGTGCTGGCAAAAAAACACCTAAGAAAAAATACCACTTCCAGCAGAGTTCTCTCCCCATGTAGGGAGGAAGGAAAAGGAACAGGTGAAGAATAGGATTACGATTTTTAAAATCATTTAATCGGGAAACTCAGTTCTCTGCATCTGTCACTGGATCTGGCTAACACTGTATGTAACATCTAAGCTGATGCATGCATTTTAGATTTTTGAAGCAAAATGAGTTAAAGCAGTAAATTTGCCTTTTAGAAAGATTATTATTAAGAATCATAATTCACGATGAAGATGATCCCTCTGCATCTATTTAACTGACCTTTCTTTTCCTAAAGAAAATCCTACGTGGACCTAATTACACAGGACCAAATTCCTCAATGTGTTTTTGTTGTTGTTGTTGTTTGGCAGCGGTTTTCTTTGTTTTGTAAAAAGAAGTTTATCACAAACAATTTACAAGGGGTTTTTTTGGATTTGCTGGACTATGAGAAACATTCTTGGAGCAGAGCCACCAATGACATTACAGGGTGTACCACAGTGCCTCCGTCCTGACTGAGAGCAGTGCTACGGGCTCTGCTGGTTTGTGCGCCCTACCATGGGGCAGATGATGGCCTGGCACGTTGTTTCTGGCTGCTCTAAATGACTGGTAATCCAAGGGTGGCAAATTGCAGCTACTTTGAGCTGAGTATGTGGTTCAGCTGCTTCATCTCTATGCACAAGGCTACTGGGAAAGGAGAGGTCACAGCCTGTATCTCCCCACCTGCCATTGGCAGAGCTCAGGAATCACAGCTCCTCATCTCAGCAGTGATACAGCAGTAGGTCTGTAGCACTTTCAGTTACACAGAAGTGTTTTAAAAAAGGATAAAAAGCATTTGTAATGGGAGGGGGAGAAGATGACTATACACTAATTTTCAGTGAGTTACTTGTCTTTTTCTTTTAAACTGCTTATTTTCCAAAAGAACCATTGGAAATCCTTTTTTTTGACAGTTAAAAAATGGGTATTTTAACCCCAAGCACACTAGTGACCACAAGTTATCAAATATAGATTAAAGACATAAATGATATAAGTTATTTGGAGAAGTTGGTGCTTATGCTGCAGAAATTACTGTTTCATAAATAATCTTAAAATTTCTTGTCTTGGAAGCTGTAATTTTTCTTTCCAAATGAATTTCCAACATGTAAGTGCTCAGAGAATTGACTAATTCATTTGGAAGTTTAGTATAAAATCAGTCTGAATTATAAAATCATTAATTCAAAAGCACCTTGTAACTCAGAATACACATTTCCTCTTACAAATTAGTACTCCATTTTCATGCTAAACTACACTAATGGGAAGTCTATGAATTAAGCTCAAGCAGAAAAAACAACTAAAAAGTTTGAAAAATAACATACAGTAAAGTAATGAAACATTGCACTTCCTGAGGTAACCTAACCCCCTAATCTTATGTGTACTCTGTGCTGTTTTAGTGGAGCTTGCAAAAGACTGTTATCACTAACTATGCTATTTAAATTCTGGCTTGTCTGTCTTTTAAGTGAAAACCTAGCAAAGATTGGCTAGCCAAGAACCAGTAATGATTGGATTAGCAGTTCCTCTTTGACTTCTGTCATGGTTCAATAACAGCTAAATAAAAAACCCCTTGAAACATGTCAGTTGTTAAACCCAGGAACATCGTCATCTTCACCAACAATGAGCAGTCTGGCTCTCCACAAAAGCAGAATATTAGAAAAAATGCACAACATGCACCCACATCTCCTGTTAGTACACTGGTTCATGCAAAGAATGTAAAGCCTAGGAAAAGACAGTGTTTGCAGTAAGAAATTACAAAAAACCCCCAAATCCAAATCACTTTCATACTTGGTTTTGAAAAATCTGTTCAGAACCACGTAAAACTTCATACTTAAGTAACACCCTGAAATAATCTAAACTAACAGTTTTGCCTTTTGGATCTAATCAAAGGAAAATAATTTGAAGTAACAATCTGTGTTGGTGAGTGTCGTGAACGGTGACCTACTGCTACTGTGAATTTAATCTGATGTGTGTAGACAGTGAATGTATGTTTGTGACTAGTTATAATTTCTTATGATGCTAAACTCGTAACAAAAAGCAGTTTGGCGTAATACTGTATTTCACTAGCTGTGCCTGTCAAAATGACTCATCCATATCAGGAATGACATGGTTTTTGGGCAGAGATGCTGTCCTAAGGTAGCTCCCACATTGGCATATCTGTCACAAGGCTACCAGCTTTTTTGACCTCTTTCCTTTTGAAAGACTATATAGGACTCCCCACTTGCAAGTAAGCCCTGCCAGCTGCACTGCCATGTGTTATGACCCTTGTGTCTGTGAGGGAAAATGATGGGGTACCATTTCTCCTGATTTGCTTTGTCCTTCTCTAGTCTAGGGGCTTTCATTGTGAGAATTTCTGCTTCCTTGTTTACTTTCACCCTTAAGCAAGAAACTGCTAATGATATCCATCTATTTCATCATGTGATGATTTCTCACTCTTTGCATGTCATGGCACCTCCCGTGTAACAATAAAAAAAAAAATTAAATAGTTTTTTTCCCTTTAGTTGTACTGGGGATGACTGAAAGTTTGATTCAAAGACAGCTAAATCAGTACAGTGCCACTAAGCACAGAATTTGTTTTGCAAAATGTTTGCCACTAGCTATACTGAACAAGAAAAAAAAAATCTGTGTAACATTCAAACCCAATTCACGGAGCTTGCAGTCGAGATTTTTATTCACTGCATTTATAAATGTATTTTTACAATTTTTGAAAGATTCCTTTCCTGTAGCTGTGTCAGCTAGAGTCCAGAGGCACAAACTGTGATGGGCGGGTCCTTGAAAATGAGTAAGGAAATATCCATCATTTAAGACTACAATCCCTCCAGAGTTCTGCTCTGGTTTACTTTTGCCTGCTATATTTGTACACTCATTTCTTAATGCAAACTTCTCCCTCCAGGTCTTTGAAAGAACTTATTTTGAGCCAGGCAGGAATACAACCCGAGAGTGAGGCAGAGTTGGTTCTCTTGTCACCACAACTATACCTGATGTCTCGTGTGAGAGTTCCTTCGGCCTCGGCTAGAAGCATTATTAGAAATAAAAGTATGAGAAAGAAGAAGATAGTAAATACAGCAAAGATACAAGATCCAGAATAGTGGTGATCACAATTTCACACAATATAATAAATTCCTAAAGTCATAGGAAATAAAAATCTGGATATCAAACCCAGGGAAATACTGCTTCTCCAGAGACTTTGAACACTGGATGTTATAAAAAGAGCAAGCAGGAAATTGTGGTAAGTTGTGGGATGTACTACTACATCCTATCTTCTACATGAAGCTGAGTTTCCTGTTAAAAGCAGACTGACAATACTATTCCTACTTGATTAACAAAACTGTAGGGAGGCTAATGTGAGAAACGAATCCCTCTTTCCCTTTGACTTCAGGAAGTATTATATTGATCAACCGGGAATGAAGAGCCCCAGGACAGACATAAACATAATGATCTGCCTCAGCTTTTGTGAGCTGGTGACCATTATAGTAAGAAGTGTTGAGATCAGCCACTGGGGTGGCTGGTGCCAGTACCTTGATGAACGACTCCAAATCACCATTAAACAACTTAGCACTATACTGTGATCGGGGTCTGGGCTTCCTGTGTTTCTGGGGCTTAGGGGGAAGATTTGGAGGCCTAAGGGAAGGGAATATGATTACTGAGCAAGGTAGAATTAAGTCACGCGATAAAATGAAATGCCCATAAGCTCATGGCAAAACAACAGAACATTGTAAAGGGAGCAATAAACACAGCACATATCAAATAAAGACTCTGCATCAAATTTAAGTGTAACACATTAAAGAGCGGTGAACTCCCCCATTAGAAAATTACTTATGGATAAATAATGACATTCTTTATGAATCCCTGTTTTGCAGTTTTACCATATGAATTTATTCCAAACATTGCACAATTGGAATGGCCTTTTTTGTTGTGGTCATGCATAAAATGTGTGGCAACCACTGGAATTCATCCTGCCAGCCACGGCAGAACACAGACCACTCCAAGCACATCTTATCAATCAGAAAAGTTGCTTCATGGTGGAGAAACTTTAAACACAAATTAAAGCTGCTCAGCACACTCCTAAGATGCTTCAAAACCAAATTGTCTGCGTTTGGTTTCCCAGCTAGAGCTAGGAAGGTTAAATAGCTTTAGCCTTGCACATTCAGCCACAAAAACAACTTCACACACAAAAAGGAACACCTTGCTAATTAGCTAACAGAATTAAAAGTATATCAACTTGAACAAAGAAATAAAACCAGCATAACACATAAAGAAGCAAAGTAAAGTAAACACAAAACTTAAGTCTGCAAAATTTTACCTAGTGTGTTACACATGTGGTGATTACAACTGAAAGAGATTACAGGAAATAAATACTGTTCTGTATGTCACAAACTACTTTGTGAATGTCATGTCAATAGCTATGTGCCAACAGCTTCCTTAGTTCTCCTGTACCAGCAGTTTCTATAGGTTTTTCTGGACTTAGCAAAAAATCAAATGTTTTTTGGGGATCAGTGGAAAACAATAAGGCATAGAGCACTCAGCAAGTGGGATTTTATTTTGTTTGAGTACTGTCTGCCATTTTAAACTCATCTTTAAAGATATCCTCTTCCTTTCTACAATTTAACTTTGACCTTAGAGAACACTTCTGTTTGCACGACTCACAGTCCAGAAACATAACTGAACCTTGGGGCAATGGGCAGTGCGCAGCCAAAGCCCAGGAGCTGGTGCTGAGGAACAGATGGGCAGGCCCCACTCCTCAGAGTATCTTTCTCTAAGTGACCAGCTGTAAGAAAATATGAGGTAAGATGGCTTCACTGCTTCCCCCACTTTACTAATGTAAAATCATTGCCTACATCCACCATCTCCTTTCAGCTGTTTACACAGCAGGGAACTTAGGATGATGTGAGCCTGATGAGTCGCCTGCATTGGAGTCAAGAAAGGAGGTTTTTCTCATTAGATATAAACTTGTTTTCCATGCATTCCTGAATGGTAGCACCCGGAGGCAGAGTTAGAGGCATAGTTGTCAGAATTAATGTCAGCAATTGGGAAGAATGCTTTGATTTGTAACCGCTTTTCAACTGAGGTCATGTAAGGAAAGTAGTTGAGTAAGTCCAACTTTACAGAGCTGGAAAAGAACATGGAGTGGTGGGAGAAAATCTGGTGTGAAGCCTGTAGAGGTGTCCTGGGAACACTGGGACCAGGAAAGACGGTTCTTGAAGGCACTGGGCAAGGATGTATTGCATGGAAAGGGAAGAGTGAGACCAAGCAATCTGGGCTGAATGTTCCTGCTTTAGCAGGGCACACTGCCTGTAGCAGTGATACACACAAGTGGCAGCTGCAAATCCAAGCAGTTGCCATTGCTCCCTCCTAGTCTCTGGGGGCTGCAGAGCTTATCAGAGTTTATCTGGAGGCAGCTTCAAAGGTGAAGCTTTTACACAACTGAAAAAGTATGCGCAGCCCAAAGCTGGGAGAGCTAACACTGAATCCCTTGTCTTCTGTGGATATCTAGAGCCATTTAAGTATGGAACACATGGCTGCTGGGGGAGGCAGGTATTTGTGTCTGGAGCTAGGTTATCAAAGACAGCCCATTGCCCAAATTGATCTTCCTATCCTGACCAAGTGAATTACAAATACGAGAGGCAAGGCATCTCTGACAATTAAAAAACATTTCTTTTTGAGCACTAAAGTGCCCCCTGCAACTTCCAAATTTGATGTGTGATTCACAAATATTTTTAAGGATCTCCCAGCTTGTCCCACCCTCGACACTGGCCAAAGCAGCTCACAAAAATGAGGAAGATGAACGGTCTGATCCTTTACTCATCAGCATGCTGAAACAGAAATGCTGAACGTTAAAACACACAGGGTCTGTACACAACGAATGTAACAACAGCAATAAGCCTTACAAAGTTGTTCTAAAATTTGTAAATTCTAAGATTTTACCTATTTTTTAACTCTAAACCAAGTCAGATAAAAAAATCTTACCTTGTTGTCATGTACTCAGCCCTGTGACCTAGAAAGTTCAATAAACAGAAAACAATGATTTGTAAGTTTTTGGTTGAAATCCTTGTATCTAAATTATACTTGGCAAATTATTTTTAGCCCTAACTTTCATACTACCAGCAAACAAAATACTATACAACAAACAGGGCACTGTAGTTACCTACTATGTCCATAGTTCCACTTAAAATACAAACACAACCCATGTTATGGAACAACTTTTAAGAAGCCTACCCAAAGATATAGAGCCACTTAATACTGTAAATAATTTCAAGTAAAATTCCAAACAATGTCTATTGCTGGTGCTCATGTGTTTCAGTGGCTAAATCAGTATGGAAATAGAGCTGTGCCAAGATTAGATTACATCTGCCCCTGTGCCTTGTGCCTAAACCTGTTCAGTGCTGAAAATGCAGGGCTCTAGACATGAGTAGTTATTAAAAGACTCCCTACTCTCTTTTGTCTGTGTATTGCAGGAAAAAAAGTACAACACTATCACTGAGAAATACCACAGAGAACTGCAGGAAATCATAAAGAAGCAAATATCATATTCCAGAAAGGCCCCATTGCAGATCATCAGACCAGTAAATCAGGCATGACTGACTCATCATAATGAAAAGCAAAATAATGAAACAGGACAAAGATCATGATATGGTAAGTTCCAATGAACCCAGCACTGCCAAAGGGAGATTGTGCCCTAATTATTTATTAAAAACCTTTGAACATGTCAGTACAATACTGGATAACAAAGAATCAGTTCAATTAATTTACTTAAGCTTTCAAAGGCCACTGATAACTTTCTTCACAGGAGGTTACTAAAGAAACTAAACAGCCATGAATAGAGTGGCAAAATATCCTCACTGATCAAAAACTAGAGAAGAAAAGGGAAACCCAGTAGACTTATACTGGTCTTTTTTCATCATGGCAAAAAATCTAACAGCCATTTACTCAAGCCTTCCCATTAGGACCCTTTATGCAATCCATAAGGCATTTTTAGTATCTTGAGAGATCACAGCAGCTAAGGAGGCAGAGCACTCTGAAGATGACTGAAATACTTTTGTATCAAATCCTGACAAAACTACGAAGCCCTTTAAAGGGATTAAGTGACACATAGTGCAAACAAAATTCACTATTAACAGGTTGAAGTAAGGTATTACGGAAGAATTAAACACCTACGCCAGAGAACAGAACTATAGATATGACCTCTGAAAATCACCCTGAGCTTCACTTGGGCTAGGTCTAAGTACACTTCCCAATTTGAAAGTGACACCAAAGCAGCTTTTCAGACTCCAGGAAGAATGAATAACAGTGATATGAAAAACATATTATTATGTGCCACTGTTCAGATGGTTGCAAAGTACTGCATAATACTGAAGACCCTAGTCTGAAGATATATTTTGCAGTACTAGAAAAGTGTGGATCCCCTCAAGGAGGCACAAAAAGAAAGCTCTGGGAGCAATCTCTGATAGTAAGACATGTGAATCTTGTTGGCATCTATTTTAGATAGGTGAAAAAGAGAGATCAATGAAGAGTATGAACAATAACTTATGACAGAAAAAGAGTAAGCCAGGGACTTCCCCCTACTCAGGCTACTAAGGGAAGTTCACTGAGATTAAGAATCCCAGTACTAAATGTTAGTAAAACAGAAGATGCTACAAATGCTGTGCCTGGGGGATTTAAAACACATCTTTGATATTTTACAGTTTAGGGCAAAAGGTCTTTGGGCCTTAGGGGCAATTTCTTCTACAATTCCTTGTTTTCTTTCTTGCATTTCCCTTTGCTTTGTTGATTTCCTCTTTCAATAGACGAGCCTTTGGATCAGGATGCACTGAGCATCAGTGTGCTTCCTGCATTTAGTATCAATTTCATTTGAGTGTTTCTTATTTACTTTCCAAATCTGTAGATGCAGATTCAGCACAAAGCACTTACTCTATCTTCCTTGTGCAGATCATGAATATGTATGTATCTGCTGTGTTTAGAACAGCAAGACTGTAGTAGGCAGGTGATGAACCAGAGTAGAAACCAAATGCTGTCAACATTGTGGACACCAGATGGGAACCTGGATCTATTCAGCCTAAATCCTTACACTATATAGTTTTGAATAAAAGCAAGAAAGTGTGCCAAAGGAAAACTTGTAGTTGAAACAATCCTCTCCTTCTTCCTAGCTTTATTTAACACAGCACAGTGTGTTATTTGTCTGCAGTCTTGCTGACATGAAGGTTTCCAGAAAAGGCAGTTTGAGGGGAGCTAGGAAGCAGTTCATGTCCTACAAATTCATTTCTGTATTAGCTACAGCAATTACATTCATAATTCCACTGTAATTCAATCCTCTCAATCCTCCCAACTCAAGAAACTTCCAGGATCCAGGTCCTGCATTCCAGGCATGGGCATTTTAATGCAGGACATGTCTCAACTGAAGGGGGTACTAGAACTTTTTAACCTGTAAAAATGATGGCTTTCCCTCCAAATATCAGCTTTGAATGTAAATGTGTATGTTTGAGGTACTATTTGTATGTGCCATGCTATGGTGTTGGGACAACAAATATGTGCAAAACCATTGTGGGCAACAGAGATTAACTATGTGGGGGTTACAGATGGTGTGTAGAAGGGAATTCTTCAAAAGAATGGCATGGCAGAATGGCCCAGAGCCTAATGGCAATTTATCACTTAGGTCATCCTGCTGAGAAGTTTTTCTTTAGGTTTCCTTTCAAACAATTCTTTCCTTACTTTTTTCCAACATGGTTTATGCAGCAGATTCTGTTGCCTTTTTTCTCCCTCCCTTTCAATGTATTTTTCCAAATACATTTTCAATGAGCTTACAGAAGAAAAAATATCCTCTTTTTTGACTAAAGTCGGCTGCACACTGCTTTGTGTGAATAAACTGCTCACCAAACACACATTCAAAATAAAAACTTCCATGACGAAGAGGGTAACATAGGTAGCTGTCTAAAAACAGCTGTCATCTATTACAGTTCAGTTTTGAAAGAAAATGCTGCTTATATCCTACTCCCAACCTCCATCACTCCCTGGAAGGGGCTTTGTTTGGGTTATAGCCACTGAACTGCTAATAGCTGTTCAGGCACCTCTACTGGATTTGGGGATCTGGGCTTTTGTATTAAAAGCAAGAAGAGATGTGATTAACAACAGATACTTGGCAGTAAAAAGAAATTAAGTTGACACATCTTTTAGAGTCGTTGTTTTAGCAAACAGGTTTCCTTTCTTGAGTCTGAACTTTAAATCACAGTCTTTAACCTCCAGAAGAGGATTTTTATCCTTTGTGGTGTAATCTCACTTCCTCTCATGTCTGTTCCACTCTGTGTGTCTAGTCCTCAAGGTTTGTACTGCAATTCCCCTTTGCCCTTCGGTGCATGAGGAAGTGTCTGCTGGGAGGGCTGGTAAGAGATAGGCTGGAGCTGTACATGGTGTGTGATTCATTACTGCCTTAATTCAGCTTTACTTCATTTGAACTTTACTCCTGCTGACTTGGTTTAGATTTTAAGATGTACTTTTAAAAAACTGTGGAAAGCATTAAGGACAACAGATAATTCCCTGCTACTGTAATTGATAATGGAATAATTGTATGTGCAGTAATGATAATCAACAGGTATAGAGCTATTCATGATGTTTTCATTCACTTAAGCTTACAATATGCAAATACTTAATAAAAAACAACACTAAATTACATCTGTAAGAAACTCACTACTGACATTACCGAAGTCAGTATTTCACCTTTTACCTTTGATAAATGCTCCACTGAGTTCTTAAGCTGCAAGAAGGATATTAGTGTTCATGTGTTAGAAATGCTGTACTAGTGAGTCCATTGTACAAGATGCATCCTGGATAATTCTGTATGCTTTAAAAAGATCACTCTCCCTCAAGTCTTAAAAAACCCTCAAGTCAACAGAAACCGGTAGGATGTAGAAGCAGTACATTTGTCACAGCTCTTGAATCAAACTGCACCGTGTCGCTCTCCTTTCAGACACTAGATTTTTTATTCAACAGTTCTGTTGCCAAACAGAGTCATTTGTCTGAACATCCATGCAGTGGAAAGCAGTATGTGTTGAAGAAATAAAAACAATTTACTGTGTGTACTCTTACCACTGCACCAAAACTGTGACTAATAAAAATCAAATCTATGTTTACTTGACGATTAAGCTTTAAGTTTTGTAATTTTTCTTCCTGCGTATCTTTGGCGTTTCAGTAGATTCACTGTATAGTTTGGAATTGCTTCTCAGCTTATTGTGTGATATTTACCTTCTCCGAGTGTCCTCTGCAGCAAGTCATGTTTTGCTTGAAGTTTTGTGATGAGATTGCTACCTTCCAGATATTCTCTGAATTTCTGTAGAGATGCAGATGAATCTATTATTATGCATGACACATAAATTCCAGGAACTTCTGGATAATGTTTACTTCAGGTGCTTGGTCTGCATCACATGAATGAGGAAGCAACCAACATACCATGAAATAGAATTGCTCTGTTTCCTGCTGGTTAGCTCTTCTTTTCGCAATGCTAGGCTTACTCAAGTATGTCTCAGAGACTGTTGACTTCACAGACTCTGTTGAGCGACTGTGCTGGAAACACTCTGATACATCATAATCTTCAATGGTGACCATATCTTGTATTGTCTGCAGGGTAGCCTCTGTTGTTTTCTTAACCTGGTATTAAAAAGCAGAGTTTGCCAAATGCCAGATAAATATTTCTAAGAACAGCTTAGAAGGGAAGCTCATTACTCACAGTAACTCTCTGGCACACTCCCCCAAACAAACTGTGTAAATGTGAAAAGTTAGGTGTGCTATAACAGATATCTATGTAACAGGTATCTAGTCCAGTTCTCTGCTTTACCATGGATTAACCCACAAACACCGATGTACTCTTGTGTTGGCTTTGTAGTGCACTCAAACACTTGTTTGAAATTAGAATTGAAATGTGACGTGATTTGATTAAGGTCCCTAATCTGGGAGGCAACAGAGATGATACATTACTGTGGAGGGTCAGCTCTCCTAAATGTGGTCAATGTGGTATACAGAACATGTACATGCAGGGATCTGGATCTGGCCAGAACAATGAGATGTTCCACAAAAAAAATCTGTTACTCCATACTGTGCAGTGCTATGATGAGGGGCACAGTGATGTTTAGACTGCACAAGTGGAATACATCGTTCACAGAGAGGGCTTGAGAAAGAAAAATTTACACCAGACTCCCAGCCCTTTCCACGACCTATGGAGCACCACTGTTCATAGTGGAAACCCAGGCATGGATGCTGTGGACAAGGGAGTAACTTCCTACAGTCCAAAAAAGTAACTGGTAAGATTCACAAGGATGGGATTTACCTCCCAATTTTGCTTCAGATGGAGTCTCTAGTAGAGTCAAACAAATCATAGACACTTCTACACACAACTCCAATAAAGGCAAATATCCCTTCCATGCCTGTCAAACATGATTTCTTCCCCTATGCCCTCACACTTCACTGAAAGAAATAATCTTTCTCCTTCTGTGTTTGTAACCTTAGAGACTTTCTGAATGCAAGTGGGTTTTTTTTCCGTAATACTACTGTACATGTCCCATGGACATTAGTACGTTGTTCTAGACATTCAACGTACAAACTAGAATAAGAAAAACTGGCATGCTAAAAACTTATCAGTAAAGTACATGAAGAAATCAAAATTATTTCTATGGTTTCCTTTAGGAACAGATTCTCATTTAAACTGAAGGACTTTAACATTGCCATAACTGTGATAAAAGTGCGTTTTATTTCCACTGCCAGAGGAAAGGAAAGAGAATAGCATAGTTTTTTCCATATTTTACAAAAAATGGATTTTATTTTGCTATGTGAGCTGTTCTCATCATAGGCATTCATTAATCATGTTTATAAATAGCTGTAGCTGAGAGCATAAGAGATCTTGACTCAGTTACCACAAAAGACAGTTCAAAGTCCTTTGTACTACAGAAGTAGCAAGTCAAGGACTGGACAGAGGGTCGTCACAGAAGACAATTACTGTTCTCAGTGGCTTTCTGTCAAAAGAATTTAAAAATATGTGCTCTAACAAGTTTACACTGCTGCAAAACATGGAACTCCATAATGTGAATGTATGGACAGGTAAAAGACAAAGTATTTCCAAACCTCTGTAAAGCAGGTGAGGATCTACCTTAGCATATGTGCCAGTATTTGATTTTTAAAATTAAAGCCACTTATACAGATTTGAGCTGCTTTGGAGTAATTTACATGCTTCTAGCAAGGTAGAAAACTCTGCACCTTCCCGAAAATTATGTTCAATGCTTAGCCCTTGTAGATATAGTTCTTACCTCCTCATTTTCAATTTTGAGTGTAGCCAATCGTGACTGTAGTTGTTGATACCTAAGCATAAGCTCAGCTTGCACAGGTTGCTGGGCAGTGACCTGGCAAACCTAATAAAGAATCAAGAAAAAGCTGTAAGATGCAAGTAATTTTAAAAAAACAGTCAATACTTTTCAGTTGTTCCTCTTAAAGCTAAGTGAATTCCTACCAAAACTATTAAAACTTAATAAAGCAAACAATAAAATGTGCCTGTCTAAATTTAAAGTATTTATGTGTTAAAAGGTATGGAAGTATGTGCTACAGCTTATGAATAAAGAGCACAGCCTTTTTGTATGTCTGCTTTTTGTTGCTTTTGTATCACACAGAAACATAAATCCTGGAGTTACCTTCAGAAAAAAAGACGTACATGGGTGATTTCAAAGTCTGCTTTGCTACTGGCCTTTGGTGTAGCAGAACAGGGCACAACTAGGGTACCCAGTATGCTTGAAATCTCCAGATGGTAAAACGGGGGATGAGGAAGGGAAAAAGGCTGCATTGCAGCGGCTCTGTAGCTGCTCTCAAATAGCACCCCCAAAGTCTGTTATGAACGATGCAGGTAGTAAAGACATAAAGTCACTGCTTACACTCCTGTTGGGCTGAGCATCGGTTGGCCAGCAAATTTATAGCAATGTCATTACGAGAGATACAGAATATAGTAACACATAACAGTTGTTACATGAGAACTTTGAAGTGGCATTGCTGCAAGCTTTGCAAAATGTTATTGCGTTTTGGGTACCTTTTACCAAACTCTTCATAAAAGAGTTTGGTAAATTATAAATTCCCTGTCCTGGTATACAGAAACAGTCACTGTGGGGATACTTGTCAGTGTACAGACCTCATCACCCATATGAGATTGGAACTCAAATTTCATTGGTGGACAAAAAGCAGTGGGGTACATTTCCATGAATCTCTGCTTGTCACTGCGTGGCTCCAAGCTGTCAACTGCATTTTCAATGATGTCTAATCCCTCATGCCTGGAAGTTTCAAGGTTATACTCTGCAGAAAGGTATGTTCTTAGGGCTCTGTTCAGACTAGCATGGTATCCAAGATCACAACACTAAAAAAAACAACAAAGGGAAAAGAAAACAAATTTAAAAGGAGGAATGCCATTCTAATATCACAATCCTGAAATGGTCACTAAAATTTTCTGTCCTGAAATTTTTCTATCTTTGAAGTATTTACCACAATATCTTGTAAATTAAAATATACCACTGGGGTCAAGACAGTAAGTATTTACTATCCTCAATCCGTTGCAAAGATGAATGGACAGTTTTAGAAAAGAGATCAAGTGTACGTGTGTGACAGTCTGCTTATCAGATACAGAAGGGCAGGCACTGTATTTATATCCATAAAGTCTGGGACTCCCCACACAAGTGGGCTTTGCAAATAGTATCTATAAGCCCCAAATCACCTATTTAAACACAGCCTAACATAACTATCATCTAAGTTAATGATAACAGCAAAGTGAATTTGAAGCAACTCCTGCTTACCATGCCTGTGCCCAAACAAAAACCTCCACAAATACCTTGAGCATAAGGAATCCATCTAAAATGCTTTTTGATACAACACGAAGGGTTTAACATCTTTTTCTCTGATCATGAAAACGTATTTAATGTAAACACCTTATTTCCCATACTCATACAAGAGCCAGCAATGTACATCACGTTACTAAATGCAGAAAGTAATAATTTATATCTTTTTCTTTCTACGAAATGGAATGTAATTGAAACCTAATTGGTAAAACACAAAGTTGTGTTTGTTCTTGAATTTTAAACATCCTCAGTTTGCATTATTCATGTTTTGTTAATATTTTAGAGAACAGCTGAATATATTTTAAAAATGTCACAGCAGTAGCATATCAACTGATTGTTTCCCTACATTGTACAGTAATTACCCTCAGTTTTTGCTCAGTGAGCCTCCAGGTAAGGGGAGATGTCACCTCAACAGTGGCACATCAGTTTGCTAACAGCTGCATACAAAGCAGTGCTCTTTATTCAAATGCGTGAGATCTGCCCCAACCAGAGGCCAGGGCCTGCTCAGAGCAGTCAGAGCACTCTGCTCTGGGGCACCCCTCAGTCCCCAGCCATTGCTCCTCCCTGCCCACCCACAGCCTAAAGTCATCCATCCCTGCAGGACTCGCAAGGTAACTACGGAGCTGGGTAAAGAAGGAATTCATTTGAATTCAGTCCACTGTACCCTACAAGCATATATTCACTGTTTATATGAGTACCTCCTTCACAGCTATTACAAACCCCACAGGACTCATGGGATCACATTCCCCTCCCTTTCCTCTCAGTTATTTGAAAAGGGAGAGAAATAGACAGAGAGGGAGACAGACATACAGTTGTACACACTATAGAGCTTTCAACCTATTTACCATACCAAAACCTGGGTGCAGAAGGGAATGAAACACTTCACTGATGAATAAAAGGGAATGAAACACCTCACACCTTGACTTAGGTGTAGTAATGACTTGTGATGAAGCTGCTCTCTGATATCCAACAAAGAGCTGTTTTATTCAGAACCAAGCTTTCAGAAAGACTTAAGTTTTCACTCCTAGCAAGTACTCCAGGTAGTGACTGCAGATGGGACAGTGGCTCTCCAAAAAACCAGATGCTAAGCCATTCGAAGAAAATGAAAAAGATGTCATGTTCAATCAAACACACATATGTTAACCTCTCTCTTTTGCATTTATAAAATGGAAATTTGTGTTACACTTACTTAAACAGCCCCTCAACTTTTATACTAAAGTGCATCCATATTGCAAAGAACACCAGTCTCAAAAATACTGTTTCTAAAAGGAAAAGTCTCTCGGTGTTTTTCTCTTGTTCTATGTCAAATCAGATCTCATATTTAATTCACTATCTTGGATGAAAAAGACAGACTAAAAGTCCTGATAAGAAAGTGAATTGGGACAGCTGTTTTATTTCATGTGCATTAGTTTCAGAGAGACCTCATGGAAGATTAAACTGAAAAGGAATTAGAAATAGAGGGCAATGCCAGGTTTAGCATTGCCAGCTACCCATGTGTTATAAAACTACAGCCTCAATTTTAGCTCTAGTGGATTAATCTGAGTATTACTAGAAAGCTTATTGATTTACAATTAGAGCTGTGTGGGTTTCTGATGCAGCTTTTTTACAAGCTGGAATGTAAGACTGGAGCCTTTATGCTGTCACACAACTTCATTGTTTAACCCTTAATCTACTCAGTCACTATCACCATGATCATCTTTGGCAAGTGATGACAGCTGACCAAGGCAACAAATACGGCTTCTCAGACAAGAAGAGGATTTTTCAAGTGAAGCAGAGTATCCTGCCAGGCTAGGGCATTTTCTTGCAATGCCAATGACAGCTGAGAAAATAAAAATTAAATGCAGATCCTGAACTAATGCCTTATCACAAGTGTCTCTTTGAATCGAATTAAAAACATCTAAATTTGAAATTTGGTTCAATTACTTATGTAAAAGCAGAATTTGTATGAGAGAAGTTATTTTTTTAAAAGCAAAACTAAACATTCAGACATCACAGCTCTTACTTCTGCCAGGCCTTAGCCTACTTTCTCCAAAATCTGGAGACAGATCATAACTGGGAAACAGCTCTGTTGCAGTATCTTGGCTACCCAGAAAGTAATGTACTGTTTTAATCTGCTGGAAAGACGGTTTAGAAAAGAGAGTTGTCTATATACACACACACACATGCACACATATTTACAGGATTTTCAGAAAAATCAGTAGAAAGACTTCTACAGCTCAAGTGAGGGACCACACTGTTCGCCAAAATAAACAGGAGTCTTGGAGGTTCACTAGTCAGCAGAGCAAGGGTCCAGCCAGGCTGGCCATCCACCTACAGATCTGCTGCCTGTCTGTGGGCTAGAGAGATGAGGTGTCACTTGGGGCAGTAAGGCACGAAGATGAAAAAGAACAGAATGAAGTCAGAGACTATGAGTTTGTGGGCATTTCTGGATTCATAAACAGTTTTGGTTGGGCAAAGTGAAGGGGGATGAGGGATGCATTTGGGATATGTGAAAAATTAATTTTGTAATTTGCATTTTATTCTTATTTGAAATTAAATCTGAAGCAGTCTCAAGAGCATTTACTGCCTTTATTGTACCCCAGAGTATATTTAGGCTTGAATAAAACAAACTGCAGTGCTTAGCATAGAGCTTCAACCAAACCAAGCTGCTCTTATTTAATTTTGTTTCAAGAACAGTAATAAAATTCTAATGTCAATGGAGAGAGGAATTCATAAAAAAAGCCTTAATCTCTGAATAAGTCACTTTCTAAGTATTCTGTTGCACACACATCCACATTCAAATCAAAGGGATCTAAGGATACATACCATATTTATGAGAACTTATGTAATAAAGATAGTGAGCTGCACACACTTTATCCTAGTTTTAAACTTGGTTTTATAAATGATTAATAAAGAACCATTACAGAATAAATTAAGTTTACAATAGCTACATGTTCCTTAACTTTTTAATGATCCAAAGCATGCAAGTAGAGATTCAGAAACCACTTTAAGAAAGACCAACACATTAATATTTTATTTATTTCAGCAGCAGAACCACAGTAAAGTTGTTTCAATCACTCCTTCCTAGTATTTATCTTCAGATCATAAAAATGTATGGTGAGTCTGAAAAAAGGTCCTCACCTTCCTCTTACACCAAGACAAATTTAATGAATGTAAATGAGTAAAAGTATGTGCCATATGGACAGATGCTGGCACTAACAGATTAGCAGCAGTGTATAGTCTGTTGTTCCTCTGAAACTCAAAATCTTTAAAAAAATCCTACATACTAGGTAAAGCTTATTTAATTCAGCTAATCTTTGCTGGTTTTTTACAGGTACAAATAAAGAAAATAACTAATTCTGTCCTGCACTTGAACTAGATTCCACTCTAGTCAGCAGAGTAGAAATATTTAACAGAAAATTCAAATTCCTCTAGTACAATATGCAGAAGACAGAAATATACTGTGCATATCAAATCCTGTTTATCTCTCAGCTTCCTTGCAAATGTCGGTCTCATCCCTCAGCTCACTAAATGCATTAAATCATCCAGCTAAGACTCCAGCAATATTTTTATATTGCTTTTATCACAAGAGCTTAAAATCAGCAACACATCAAAATTTTAAGTCAGAAGCCCTGAGCTCTGTTAATGAAATGACAGAGTTGAACAGTTCAGACTGTGTTCAGATGGGGAATAGTAATTTAGGATTTTCCATATAAGCCTCATATATGGAAAATGCAGTGGAATGCAAATGAAAAATAGGTGTGGTCTTTTTTTGTTTCTTTTTTTGTAAAAATGTGTAGTTCCACTACCCTCCCCAACCTTGTTTAAAAAATTTATGGAGCAGTTTACTACACTATTGCACGTATTTATCCCATTTTCATTAGACATATTTTTCACCAACATGGGAAAATATTCCATTTCATTTATGGGCAACACCAAGAGTTTGGAGAGATCTCAATGCTTCCATGTTAACTGGAATTCAGACACAGAGGAGAAGTAATACCCTTCTGTACAGGCAATGAGAGAGAGTTCAGGGAAGCACAGCAAGTCAGGCAAGCAAAGTGCGACAAAATAGAGGGCAAAGAATGAAATTGTCTCTACTGCTCTGAAAACTCCAAATTGTACCATGACATTAACAGATTTACAGAATGAGGTAGCCTGTACTGTTGCAACATATGGCCACTGGGAAGCATGTCTCACATTCCAATGATACAACTCCAAAACCTTGCCAAGATGCTTGCATTTACAAAAAAGAGTTTCCTTTGTCAAGTGGCAAACACTGTCTAAATACCAATGCTTTCACAGCATATTCTGATTAAATACAAATGTCTGAAAGACACTTCATTTAAACAAGCTCACAATTGGATTAAATTAGCTCTGAAGCAAATTCTGGTTGCACATGTTTACAGCCAACTCCTACAAAACAGTGATGGAAAGGGCAGCTAGAGTTTCCATTTAAATTCCTTAGGGAAGAGTAATTTCTCAAGCCATTTTGCCAAAAGAATGTTATTGTGTACATTGGTCAATGGCTTTCGAAGAGACAGGCAGAGTAGATACAGTTTTTCTGTGTTACTAAATGTTGTAGAATGTATATTTTTATTAAAGACTAGCACTTAGGAAGCTCTAGGCTTCACGGTTGTGTAAATATCTTTACATGTACTAATTCCAATGAGTGTTGCCTCTGTGTGTGCATGGACAGAAAGCTCCATTTCTCCTCCCCTCATATTTCTTTGTAAAACTCCAGGCTTGTGGTTCCTCTCCTCAGTTTTTGCTGCTACAGAAACCTCTGTGGACATCACTGAAATGGCTAAGAATCAAATGCATTTTCCAACCTCATAAAGTTTTGAAGTAGAAACACACATTGGAGACATTCTCCGAGAAATATGAACTCTGAATGGGAAGGCAGGAGAGGTGACAAAATGAGCAACTATCCAGCTTCTGAAGGAGTGAGGGTGGTGGAAACAAAAAGAAAGGGACCTTTCCTTCCTTCCAGAATCCAAGAATTCATGAAGTTCACAAGTATGAGACATGCCCTAGCTCCTGACCAAAAATCTGTCATCCTTTAAGCAGTAGCAGGAAAATTATCTGTTAAGTAGAGTCAACTTCTCACTTTGGGGGCTACCCCAGCAGGTACATGGCTTGTCCTCTATTTTCTGCCTTAATCATTCACCTATAGGTCTTGGTAAATGCTTTCATTGCCTGGGCAGCCTAGATGGATGGAGCAAGTTGTGCAAGTGGATGGATACAGATTAGACAACCACAGGCCACAGAATAAACCACAAGAAATCAGGAGTAAACATGTGGTAGCAACTAGAAAAGAAATAAAAGAGATGTTGAAATAGAGACAGAAAAGAATACTAAAAACACAAAAAAAGATTCATCGCCATCTTTTATAGGAAAGCAAGAAAGAAATGAAGCAAAACCATTTGAAAGAGAAAAGTTGTAACAAAATCAGGCAAGATTTTATAAGTTATAGAGAAACTAGAAATGACAAAGAAAACTGACCATCAGTATTCGATGACATATGTTAACAATATAGAGTGCAGGACTGATTGTGTCAGTTCTTCAAACTGCATGAAGTAAGAGCAAGAAGCCACTGTATGTATGATTCCATGACTAAATAAATCAAACTAAAGAATTTTGAAAACATGGAAGAAATTGCTTCTTTTGAATTAAATACCATTAGATGACCACTTAAGAAGTTTATCTTGTAAAAAATATTTAGACCCCACAGATCGCACATAATGGAAATGTCGTATTTTCTATTGACACACGGGGAGCAAACAATGTTCAAACTTTAAAGGAATGGGTTCAGCATCTTACTGGCACTTTATTTTGTGGAAATAAGGGAAAAACTTCTGATTGTATCATACAACATTATAAATAGCAAGTGCTCTGTAGGCAATCCATATGACTAATAGAGTCCCTTTAAAACCGAAAAAAGTATTATCCCTGAACAGAATAAACATCAACACAGATGTGCCAATACTTACATCGATCAAATCCGAAAGGTCGTGAATATAATACTTGAAAACAGAGGCATTAGTTGCTTCAAGGGTGAGCAGGTATTCATTACGGGCCTTAATAGACTTCAGTTTGTTTTCAGAGTATTTTGCTTGACGCTAGGAAAGACATCGCATATTAATGTATTTTAATTACTTCATTTTTGGTATGCAGCAAAAGTAGTAACAATTCAAGCACACACTCCTAGTAACAAGGAAGAATCTTGCTTTCCAGCCTGTTATACATACAACAAATATAATACAGAGTGAAAACTTAGTATTTTGTTTCAAATGTGACAAACTTTATAGTAAGAATTATACTGGGAATGAAGCACTCCCCTCTCTGAACTGAAATTTTGTCAAGTTATCTGTAACACGCTGCTCGTTTATTATGTGTATCTTGCTTAATTTTATTTCCCAGCTGGATTTCTCTGTCTAATATCATGCCAAAGAATGTCAGAAATGCACTGAATTTATTTCCAATGAAGCTGAATAAAAGGACTATTTACTTTTTCCTTCATTTTTTCAATCTTTTTCACAGAGCTCCGTCTCTGGTGCCTTTCTTCTAGTCGAATATGAAAAACAGGGTCTCCTGACCTCCCAATCTGTTTTTCTTCTTGCTTCTCTGCCTCCTTCAGTTTGCTTTCTGCACTGATGCTCTCTGCATGATACATGTGGTATGTTTTCATGACCTGCAAAAGGCAAGAGTCAAAGGAGAATTGGAGAAAATGAAAATATAAAGGTATCTACAGTAAAATCACAGGGTCTTTGAGCAAAATGTTGACTTATAAACATGGATCTTGGGTAAGTTTTTGTGCCAGTGGAGATTGAGGACTTCTGGTTGCGTTTTTCTTTTCTGATGTATTTAACAGTATTCCAAACAGGGATTTTTTTCTTTCATTTCTCTGATAGGAAAGAGCAAAAGCCATTCTTATTAAATTTCCATTTTCTTGTCTTCAAGTCAAAATATAAAATAATGAACAACGAAACTAAATCTGTGTCACTACCAGATCTATATAACTATCTTCTGGGCTAAGTAACAGCTTGGCTGTGGACATTGAATGTTTGAAAGCAGAAAGATCCCTTCAGCACTGAGGAAAAGGGAAGGAGAGGGAATGGGAAGCTTTGGCCTGGAAGCAAACCCCCAGATTGCTGGATGCCTGTCCATGGCCTGGAAAGAAGTGTCTGCCCACTACACAGCCAGCACTGGGCCCAATGTAAAATCAGATGAGAATTGAAGAAGGAACTGTCTGATATGTAAGTTGGGAAAATGTTTTCCCCATAGATTCAAAGGCATCTTTCCTCTACACACGTGCTGGCTCTGCAGATGAGTGAGCTTGGGCTGCCAGTATGCAAATACTTGCACAGGCAACAAAGAAGAAAGTGGACTGATTTAGCCCAGTTCTCCTCCCTTTCTTCTTCGACCAAGAAAAACCTCAGCCTGAATGCTGTGTAGTGGGCAGGAATCAATCACAAACCCCTCACCTCTGCTGGGTAGGGCTGTCTCTGCCCACTTCCACCAAAGGAAGCATCTTTCTGCCTTTCCCTGTCTTTTGTTGTTTCTTGTTTCTTTGTGTTGTTGTCTTAAGTTTAGAGCATTGAACAAAGCAGAAAGGCATTCTCAGGCAGCCAGAGACTTCCTCTCTTCTCCTAAAGAGTGCCAGAGCTCTCATCAGCACTCTTTGGGTGGAGGCCATGCAAACCATTCCCATCTGGAAGGGCACACAGGCAGGGAGGAATCAAACCAGCTGCCTGTGTGACCCATGGAGGAGACAGACAGTTTTTGGAAGCTGTCTTGAAATATTCCCTAGGGACAGTGTACTTTTTATAACTGAGTAGTTAGGCCAGCCTAAGGAGCATCCATACAGTGGCAAAACATGGAACACTACAGCTAGATATTGCAAATTCACTACAGCACATCTTGGCACGGATTGACACAAACCAACTGCACGCCATCCCAGGGGGTGGCTGAACTGATGCTTATTTCAAGTCCTGTGCAACAAAGACAGACACTTTCGGAGAGATGCAATTTTGCATAACAATGTATAACAATGTTATACACCATAACTGTGTATGCCACTACTTAAGACTGATGCCGCTGATATCAAAAATGAAACAGGCAACTCTTCACCAGCTTCCTGTAGTAAGGCAGTTAGAGAAAAGCACTAAAAAGTGGCCCTGTTTTTATTTTAAGAAACATATGCTTACAGCTCTGTGGTGAAAAAAAACCCCAAGGTGCCTGGAGCAGGTCTTAGTGTTCTTGCTGCTGCTCCTCTATAGCATACTGTGCTCCAAGCCCTGAGCAGAGTGCAGAACTCCCTGCCCAAACACTGCCTACCCCCACTGGAACAGCTGCTGCCCCACCAGTTCATATCTGCACGGATGAGGCAGAAAAAACCCCCAGAGATGGACAAAGCTGGGTAAGGAAGAGAAGGCAAGCCCACAGAGCTGAGGTATACAAGGTTCCCAGTTTAACCAAATAGCATGTTCTGTCTCCTATATCCTGCACTGTTCCAAAAGCACCCCTAAAGTTGTCGATAATCAGTACCCAGGGAGCTGAACTCATACAGCCACATGGAAACAAAAGAATTACTGCAAAGAGAAGAAATGGACTTTTTAAAGAAATACTTTATATACTAAAACAGAGAAGCACACACAGGGATATGGCTCTTATTAAAAATGACAGGGAAAGGAAATTAAAAGCAAGGTTGTGCCCTCTTCTTTTGGCCTTTCTATTCAAATCTTTTAAGTGTTTCTTTACATAAGGCTAGAGGTGTTTGCTTGTATTTTTTATCTTTTGTTCTATGTCATCTCTAGAAACTTTTTAGTTGGTGGGACAAGGCTAACTCATGTGTCTTAACACCTAGAAAAGTTACTTTCTTTTGTATTCTGCTTGCAGAGGTAACTATGGGCCCTGATGAAATCAACCCAAGAATTCTCCAAGAGCTGGCTGATGACATCACAAAACCTCTCTCTCAGTTTTTGAGCAGTCTTGGGAATTGGCAACGTCCAGGCTGACTGGGTGCTGGCAAATGTTGCCCCAGTTTTCAAGAAGTGCAAGAAGGAGGACCCTGGAAACTACAGGTCTGTCAATCTCACTTCAGTGCCTGGTAAAGGTATGAAGAAGATTATTCTGGGAGGTATTGAATAACACCTGGAAGACAACACAGTCACTGGACACAGCCAGCACAACTTCATGAGGGAGAAGTCCTGTTGATCAAACTTGATTTCCTTTTATGTAACCCATCTAGCTGACCAAGGGAAACCAGTTGATGTAATCTTGGATTTCAGTAGATCTTTCAGTACTGTCTCTCAGAGTATCCCTCTGGATAAAATGTCCAGCACACAGCTGGATAAACACATCATGTGATAGGTAAGCAACTGGCCCATTGGTTGGTCACAGTTATAGTGAATGGGGTGACATCAGACTGGTGACCTGTCACTAGTGGGATTCTGCAGGGCTATCTTAGGTCCTGTGGTCTTCAACATCTTTTTTAATGACTTGGATGCACGACTAGAAGGTCATACAAAACTGGGGGGAGTTGCTGACTCCCTCCAAACCATGGAGGCTCTGCAGAGAGACCTTGACAGATTGCCCAGAGAATTGAAGTCAATCAAAGGAAAGGTGCTGGGACTCTGCGCCTGGGAGGGGCAACCCTGGATGAATGGACAGACCGGGGACTGTGAAGCTGGAGGACAGTGCCATGGAAAGGGTCCTGGTCAAGGGAAAGTTGGATATGAGTCAGCAGTGCCCTGGACATGGAGTCAGTAGGGCCACCTATGTCCTGGGGGGCACCAGGCACAGCATTGCCAACCAGGCAAGGGAAGGGACAGCCTCACCTTGAGTATTGTGTGCAGCTTTGGGAGCCACAATAGAAGAGGGATATAAAGCTAATGGAGAGTGCCCAAAGTAGGGCAGCAAAGATGGTGAAGGGCCTTGAGGGGAAGCTGTATGAGGAGTGCCTGAGGTCAATTGGTCTGTTCATCCTGGAGAACAGGAGACTGAGGGGAAAGATCATTGCCATCTGCAACTTCCTCATGAGGAGGGGACACTGATTTCTTCTCTGTGATGACCCGAGGAAATGGCCTGAAGTTGTCAGGGCAAGTTTAAGTTGGACATTAGAAAAAGGTTCTTCACCTTGAGGGTGGTTGGGCACTGGAACACAGTGAGAGAGTGGTCACAGCACTAAGCCCTGCCTGAGTTCAAGAAGTGTCTGGACAACATACCTGGGCACATGATATCATTCTTGGGGATGGTCTTACACAGTGCCAGGAGCTGGATTCAATGATCCTTGTGGATCCATTCCAACTCAGGAGATTCTGTGATTCTGTATCAAATACATTTTAACGTTTTCTAACTGCATCTCGAAGTGCCTAAGCAGTGAAACAAGGATTTGTTCTGCTTGCCAAACGCAGTAAGCATTGAAGTTTTTAAACAGACTAATAGACTAGGCAAAAATATCCTTCTGCAGTGGCTGACACTTCAGCTCGCCTCATTGAAACAGGCGCTCCATGAAGGAGTACAAGTGTATCACTGTTCTCACCCATGTCTCCACACTGACTCCACTAGCTTCACATCACCAAGGAGTATTTCTTCCTCTCACTGCTTGCTTCCAGCACATGCTACCAAATCCAGAGTGTCTCACTCTACACTGACTGAAAGGCAAGTTTTGTGGGAAAACTACAAGGAACTCACAGCCTTCATGTGGAACCAAGATGTCTACTTGAAATCCATGTTCTCACAACAAACTCTGCACAAGTTCTTGGTACAAATGGCTTCCTAAATAACTAAAATTTAAAAAGAAACTCTCTCTCTGTATTCACAGGGCTGGACATCAGTCAGAGTTAGTCCTACCCAAGCCTCACAGGCTTAGGCATCAATATAGACTTTGTAAAGAGCAGTGATCAACCTATGCACGTTGACTCCTGTCCAGTTTGTTATGTTGATAGCACTGCTTATCTCATGCACTAATGACATCATTATTTTACAAGCCTTTGGGGAAAACTTTTTCATGATTTTGCTTTCAACCTTTTTCATGATGTGTCAATGCTTTTTTAAGAGCTGATACTGCAGCAGCTGAACTTAATTTGAGAAAGCATTAGAGACACACATATGGAAAAATAAATGGGAACAAGCTAGGGAGTTGGCTTCCAACCATCTCAGTGCATACTTCCTCAACAAATTAGCTTAAAATTTGCAGGCTAAGTTGCATGTATGATTCTTTCCCTTAACACTATGTTATCTTTTTGCCTTGGAGTTTTAAAGACTGATAGATACTGTTAAAAACAGCAAAAGGCTTTCCTAAATAGACTTCTTGTATGAAAAGTTCTGAGATTTGTAGGCCTCTGATCTGTGAACATGCAACAGATTCACAGGTCTGTTATTCAGACTACAAATAATCTCATGAAACAAGTAATAATGCTTCTCAAATGCCCACCAAACTGTTGATCTGACAAACCACCCTGTGAGAGTATCCATCACTGAACTGACTTTAGTTGATCTCCAAAGTGCTTATTGATCAGTCATCAAGTATGCACTGAAAAAGGAGAGCAAGGTTGTAATTTTGCAGATGCTGAACTGTCATCGTGATATTTGGCACATTTCTCCACTGTAGTGAATCAGCATTGTTAAATGCACACTAGTACCTTTCTAAAATTAAATATTGAGTTAATCTCCTATTAATTTAGCAGGTTTATTCTGCTGATCCAGTGATGTAAAATATATATTTCTGTCAGATGACTGTGTCAGACTACAAGCAGATGAAAAAGATTATGCTACCCTAACTATGTACTCTCACATTTGTAGGTGACAGACTGTTCACTTAGCAGTATAAACATCTCAATTTGTGTGCCAAAGTTTCAGCATCATTTTTAAGAGCTCAGCAAATAGGCTTAAGGCAGAAGATAGTATTTATCACAAGGAATGGCACACTAGAGTACATCCTTAGATAACTATTTTATTTTACCCCACAGTTGTGTTATCTAGGCAAATCCATCAACAAGACAGTAACTATGGGCTATAAGTGAAGAATGTTCCCGTGGCAGGGGACTGGCTTTCCTTCTCTACACGCACACTTCTTTTCTAGAAAACTCAAACCAAGGCAAGACTGAAAGCTACAGATTTAAAATATATTGAAATTACTATGTTAGCATGTACTTTATTTTTATAATAAAGCTGCATAATTAAGAGCTTTTTCATAATGTTTCTTAGGAAATAGGAATTTCCTGGAACAGTGGCTCATCTCCTGTGCATTTATCATGTTTGAATTGTTTTAGAATTGTCTCTGCTAAGCTGTGAGTTTTTCTCAGAAGGTGGAGTTGCAAGGATTTCATTAAACTGGGTTAGTTAGTGCTTTGCACAATAAATAAGTAAAATCTTACGCCAATTTTACCAGGGGCCTCTAGCAGTTAAGCAGGTTCAGTGTGAGCTGTTGTCAGCATCCTTTTTGCTCACTTCCAAGCCAAACTGATGTGGTTTTAGCAATTGTTACTTATACATTACTATCAATACAGGATTACTGATTTCAGATCTCTGATGTGCCACAGTACACTGAACTTAACTTTTTAAAGAGAATTCAGATTCTGTGTTATTTCAGCAAAGAAAAAAAGAAAATCTGGAAGCAATGACCTTGAGAAATTAAACAGCCAAGATTTTTAAAGAGAAAGATACATCAATGGAAAATGCAAGTGACACAGCAGCCCTGTCTTTTTTAACATCCAAGTTGCTTTGGACTGTCCCTACTTTTTCATTTTTCTGAGAGCTTTATATTTGCATTGCTTGTGAAGTGTGTGATGCCAGTAGGATTAATCTGGAAAGCCAAGTGGGAGACATGAAGATGCACTTTTATGATGTACATCACTTTTCTCCACCATTTGTCCTCAGCCTTATTACTGGAACAGCTCCATATTTTTAGCAATCTTGTAACCTTCCTGACATCTTTAGAGGACATTCATGAATATGTCCCGACCCCTAAATAAGTCCAGTGAAGACCTCTCTCCAATACAAGACAAGAGTCTGCCTACCTTCTGTTTCTTGTCATACCGTTGCTTTGATTTTCTAGCCTTCTGATGTTTTTGCATTGTTGCAATGGAGTTCTCACAGATTTCCATGTAAACTATGTATATTTTTGGGACTGTGTTCCTTTTGTTATCATTTCTTCTTCTGGGAGGAAACAAATTGATGGACTGTGATTTTCGCTAGTGTAGTTGGAGAAGTGGCAACTTCATCTTCCAATCTCTAACCTTTATCAGAAACCTATATAAGCTGGAGTCAGAAAAATAAACTTGCTGCCTTTGCCTCTGAACTCGACCTCGAGCCAGTCTCGTTCTTTTGTGTCCTATGGCGACAATTCCCCATCACTCAGATAACTATTGCTATATACCAGTACTCGATCTGACAAGGCAAGGTATTTTAGCTTCCCAGAGAAATAGAAGTTTTCTATGTTGGAAAGATGATTTATTGCAAAGTCAATAATCTGTTGTCTCTTGAAGGCAACGTGTAAGAAGATTTCTAAATCATTCAGTTCACAAAAAAATACAGCCAAACATCTTCCAGGCTTTCAGTTTGACCAACTTTTCTTCTTGTAAACGCCAGGAAAAACTCCTATGTGTGACCCTACACAACTAACTGAGCTCCCCTTTCCCTACCACCCCTCACTCAAAAGGTACACCTCATTGTAGTTTCTATAGCTTACATATTTATCTAAAACATGGGACTGATTCCTGGCCTGCACTGGCTGAAAGTGTGGTAAGGAGAGGAGTAAGAGAGGAGTGCAGCTGCTGGATGCTGCAGAGCTGAAAATACTGACTGGCACAGCCATGGAGACACCAGGCATAATTCTAAGTACTTGCCAGTCATAATTTACTGAACTTGCAAAGATACAAAATGAAGCTAAGCTATTCAATTGTTTTTAGAATGATGTTTTCAGTCCTAATTCTAAAATCCATGCATAAAATACTGAAAATTGAAAATACAGAGTTTTAAAATGCATTTTTATTAGTCGTAAAACATGTAGAAAACCTATTTAATGTAACCTTTAAAAACACTTTACACAGAAGAGATCGAAAATTAGAAACGAAGGTTTCCCTTACAAAATTCTGATTATTCCAGCAAAATAAGCCTACTTTGTTCTGAGAACATCTTCTGAAGTTGTGGTTCACCTGCTTCTCTTCTTATTTTTTCAACAATCCTGTACATGATGTGTAGTTTTAATGAGGACAGCACAAGCCAAAGGCCTTAATTTACAGAACTTTGTTGTAAGATAAGGCAGGATGATAAAAAATAACCAGATTATGAAACCTTCTTCATACATATTAAAAGCTCAGATACTTGCCCCTTACATAAAGGCTTTAGAAGTATTTAAATTCTAGTATGACATCACATTTTAAGTTATACTTCATGAAGATACCTTTCCTTTCAAAGAAACAGAACTAAGAGGTAGGGACAGACTTCCGTATTAGTATATTACTCACAGATTTGAAATTAATTTGGTTTTTTTTTTGGACACAATGATCTATCTCACAAGAGTAAGACTGATTTTTTTTTTTAACTTTTCCCCCCGCTATAAATCATGGGGCAAACAAGAAGATGACATCTCCTTTTTGTAATTGAGAAATGTCACTGCTGGAGATTAAAACTGTTGATACTTGTTCTGATAAGGCCCCTATGATCTTATTCTGAACACAGTACATGTCATAAAGAATTAAAAACCTGTGCATGAGGTCCCCATCTGTCTAAATACTGTTCTATCTTTATGTACAAGAGCAGATACAATACACAGATATGATGATGACCTTTCTAAACATGCAAGCAGTGAAACAGATGCTAGTCTGCACCATATTGTCACTTTATTATGTGTGGGCTTTATTTAGCTGGACATGTGGACATGTACAGCTGACCAAGCCCTTTGCAATCAATGAAATGCTGGACAATGAAGTTAACAGTACAGATCACTTAATCTGAAGCAAATTCTTGCATCTGATTAAAGGGGTCTCATCTGCTCATACCAGATTTCCAGGGACTTTAACTGGAACCCAGATAGCATGCTAAGATATTTGTATCTACACTGCAGATGACTGAAAATCAGGTGAAGTAAATTCCATCCCAAGAAAGCATCTTGCAGTAGTGGCCTGACTCAAATTGTGGACAAATTCAGAATTTTTATAACATAAAAATACTCCCATTTAAAAAATAAATCTTAAATTCTGAGAAAGGAATTAGCACACACACTGGAAACCATAATATGGAAGTTAATACCTGATTAAATCTGATGGTTATCAGTGTGAAGATGTAGCAGTAGTGTGAAGAAAAGGAGTGAAAATGTTAAAATCCAGTCCTGCAGATTTTCACTGGTACTTCAGAAAAGTATTTCAGCACATGCTTCACTGTTTCCCCACCCTGGCAGCACAGGCACTAATCCCAAGCCTCGCCAGACACTGGAGTTATGCAACTGTTTAATTGAAACAATTCTGTATCTTCAGGGCTTATTCAACACTGAAGTCCCACTTGTGCCATGGTTCCTGCAGTCACTGATCCCCTGCAGCTGTGTGAATTGTCTGCGGCTATCGCTACTTTGCAGAAGCTGATCCCAGAACACTTCACTGACTACAGGACTCAGCCAAGAAGGCTTTGCAGTATCACACCCTACAAAACCCTGCTGGTTTCAGACAAAAACACCCCAAAGAAAAAAAAAAAAAAAAAGGTGGTTTAGGAAGGCTTTGGGAGTCTGTGTCCATAACAACCCAAAAGAACTCAGGGCAGAAAGACCAGATTAATTTTCTCTGGATCTCCTTTTTTCCATCTAAGTTGTTCTTGAGTTCAAATGTTCTTCAAGCCATCCACTGATGGCTGCACAATTTTCCCTAGGTCAGAAGAAAAATCATCCAGATGCACAAAAGTAATGTTTGAGCTCTGCCTGTGGAGAAGCAATCACTGATAGCTTCCTAAACTTCACAAATGTTTCTTGATATCAATATTGTAAGGTTTTTTTATGGTACTCCAAATCTTGAGGATGGGGAACAGAGCTGTCTAGAGATTGTTATGCAGGGTACTGGAGCATATACATTTCAGTTCTTCCAGACAAAAAAAGAGAATTTAAATATACAACTTCCTTAAAAAGCAGGAATCAACAGGTTTTTATAAAAGATGCGTATCACCAATTCCTCTTAATTCTACAGCTGTGTTTTTAAAAAAGGGTAATTGTTGCTTCATTTTTTTTTTTCATAAAATAGCTGGGGAAATAGTCATCAGGTAGATGAGACATTGTTTTGCAGTAACAAGTTGTGTAAATGGGCTTCAAGCAAGAAAATAGGTTCAGACCTAAATTCTCTCAGATTTTCCTAGGGATTAGCAGGAGCTTGCCAGAATGTTCATGATGTTTTTCTTTTCTTGACTACTCTAAATGGTATGGAAAGTCTACAAACCCCTCTGCTTTTCTTTTCATTAATTACTATTTATCCCAGTCAGAGATGGGGAAGGGCACGTAAGTGACATTTAGACAAGCACAGCACTGGATCTGCAAACACCTATGATTTTTTACTGAGTGTAGTCCACAAGTCAAACTAAGCATATGGCAGCATGAACAAAACAAGGTAGAAAATAAAGAAGTTTGCTGTGGTAAGCTCTGAGTAGAAATGTCTCATTGATAAACAACAAAACTTACAATAAACTGACTTACCAGAGTCTAGGGGGAAAAAAAGGATTGAAAGTAAAGAATAATCTTGAAAGTATAAGCATTTGTATTTTAAAGAAGTGAGTAGTCTTTTCAAAAATATTGTTTAGGCTTGTGTTAAAGACAAAAATAAGTAACTCCACTGGGGGTAACTTAGTTGATGAAAGTCCACTTAAAGCTTACAGAAGTAGTCTGATATGGAATTTGTGTAAGATAAGCTAAGTAACTGTACTTACTGTGTAAAGCTCGTTAAGTACTTTCATTAAGTCTTCATGAAGCTGAAATGAAATCTCTTTACTCTGTAATTAAAAAAAAATAGAAAAAAAAATCACCATACATTTGTTTCTTGATATTTACACGCATTGTTCATCCTAGGCAGTGAATGCAATGTTGCTCACAAAAACCATTCTGAATTACAGTGCACTAAACCAGTGATTCAGGGATGCAGAGGCAGACAGATAACATCTGGACAGAAGACTTCTAAAAAGAAACCCAGAAGTAATTTAAGATATTTTTCCCATAAAGCATCAGGAAATTAGGTGCCAACAGAAAGAGTAAAGGCCAAGATTAATGTTTTTTATAGAACAAACGGTGTACTGTTTTATTATTGCTATGATATATACAAAACCTAAACCATGCAGAATGTGGTATTCTAGACAGAGATCCTGCCCAATTTTACATCTAGGATTGTCTTTATTTCTCAGCACATGCAACTATCTAAATATTTATGCAGGAAATAATTGTGGCTCCTCTTTGAAACAGATACCAAACTGCATAATATTCCACAGAGTGGGCTGCTGAACCAGCTTTGTTTAGCTTTTCTGGACTGCGACTTTACTTTCACTCTGACCCAGGAAAAAAAGAAATGCTTAGCAGTAGTTATTATCCAAGCCAGTATGTCAAAACAAGAGTATTTAATTGGAGTCTCACTGAAATATATTCCTTTGTTAGTTTTCCACAGCAGTTCAATCTGATGAAAATGGTGGCAATTGTTCAAGAGTTGAAGGCATTTGTATCACAGCCTTTGGGAAACAGCTACAGAATAGAGCTACAGGATTTGGCAAACAGCCTGGCTACACTTCTGCTGTGATGCTCAGCATTCTAACATCCATGCTGGAAATGTGAGACTTTTTTTACTGTGAATAAATTGATAATTAGTCTGGCTTCTAAAAACTCCAACTGCATGATAGATAATGGCCTTAGCTATGAGAAGTACTTTGTATTTGTATGGAAGCCAAAGGAAAATCCTCAGGGACAACTCATCTCCAAAGTTGCTAACACATACTTGGCCATCACTAAAACACCTGAAGGAATAATGGATTCTGAATGAGAATTTGCAGCACAACATCCACGTATGAGGAGAAACTACATCACACATCCCACTCATTGTGTCTTCCAGGAGGATGAAACAGATACATACAGCAGCTCAAACAGAAAATTCTGAGTGTTTTTTTCTGCTGCTCCTACTATCCTACTTTAACCCTGGCAGTATTTTAAAGCACTTGTCTTATCACTTACCAGTATTCACTCCAATCCTTACATGCAAGATGGTTTTACACTGACAAGAAGCTAGGAATGTAATTTAAAAAAACACTTCAGTGAAATTCTTGTATTCCCAAGGGCATTAGCTGTAGTAGCTAAGGCACAGTAAGACAGCTGCTCTGAAGCTGAGGTACACAGAATTACTATGAAACTTTCCTTAATGCTTACACTTTTCAAAGACTGGTATTTTCATGAGGTACGCATTCATTTTGAAGTATCTAGAGCACAAGGCTTACTAATTCAATTTCTTTGCAAATATCAGACTATTTTCATCTAATAAGAAGGACAAAATTTCATACATGTAACAGTACACAGAGTGCTGATGAAGAATTGGAAAAGGACTGCAGATTTGCAAGCTGCTGTGGGGAAATGCTGTAAAATCTTTCACAAAAATTCTGAGTTGCTTTTCATTGCTCTACATTGGCACCCTGGCTTTAAAAGTCATCAGTGCAGCTCTAACACAGCTTACACACTTCCTCAAAGCTCCAAGCAGAGACCACCTGTTTGTTCTTGGATAGCTGTTTCTATAGTGCTGAATATGAGTGGGTTTTTTAATTACTTTAGCAGAAAGAAGGGCAAAACATACAAATAAGATGTTTGACATTAAGATGAGAGCATATCCAACGTGGGAGGAAACTCTAGATGAACTCCAGCTTCACGCAATTTATCCCTTTCAACTTCTGCTCACAGCCATCTGGAGGCTGATGAGAAGTCAAGCCCAAAATACAGCAACGGCAATTCTAAGGCAGGATGCCTTAACCTGGTTGTGCAAAAGTTTGTTTGAGAAGGTGAGACAGAAAACCCCAAACCAACTTTCTCTTTAGCCCCTGAGATATTACAGTAAGAAAAACACACAGCAATTCATTGAAGGATGCACCCTTCTTTTCTCCTGTTAATGCAGTCCCAACTTAATGCACATTGACACCAGACGAGCTGAGGATTTGGGGAATGATCACGGTTTAGCAGGACCCATTTCTTCCCTTTGCTCCTTTTGAGCTCTGTCCAGCACTGCAACACAAGCAGTCCAGCCCTCAGGATTTACTGGCTAACATGCATATGTGATCTTTTCCAGGGCAACACAGTGATCAATAGCAAATTTGAAAGTGAATGGAAGAGATCACAGTAGAGAAAGATGCTTTTGTAAAAGGACAATAAGCTTTAAAATTGAAAGCAAAAAGAGAAGGAGGGAGATGATCAGCAGAAAGAGTGAAAATTGGGAAGTGACTACCAAGCAATGCCACACAATCAGAAAGGAGTCATCTTTCCACCACTTCATCTGTTGACTCCAGCTTGCAGAAGGTGCCTGCAGTGATGGATAATATTTCAGTTGATTTCAATTTGGATGAAAGATTTCGTAGGAATTGTCAAAAAAATCTAGAAATTTGGTTAAACTTAGAAGTATAAAAGGGACTTATTTTTCAAGAACCAAAACATTTTTCCTTACCTTTTAAGATCAAGAAATACTGACTTGAGTGGCAAGCAATATGGCATGTTAGAGCACCAGTTAAGAAGTGAATTTATTTTCAGTGGTTAATTGCTTTCCCATTTCTTGTTTATGCTACCTATTCCCTGCAGTAGGGTTCGGCATGTGTGAATGGTGTGATCCTCCAGGAGCCTGTCCTCAGGGTACCCAAACAAGAGAATGTAAGATGCAGCACACATTTTCCTGGAGCTGAGCCGATAGCTCTAATCAGGATGTTAATACCTGACGAACAATCCCAAAAGGTGCTTATTTATTCACTGTGTCCCTGAGAAACGCACTAGTACCTATCATCCAAAAGAACCAAGACTATAATAAAAATGTTAGAGCACATGCAAATTCCTGCTAAGAATATTATATATGTTACTGATTTGGTTCAAGGCATTAAGAGACAGTAGTGTATTTTTTTCACCTGATAGCAGAATAGATCATATCAATGCAACAGACAAGCAAATGTACCTAAATCCTCCTTTCAGTATGTGCTCAACTTTCAACACATCAGTGGTCCAACTGATGTTATCAAAATTTGTATTTCTGGATTAATGTCTGAGAAACTTCAGATTTTATCCCACGTTAATATATTTTCATTGAAGTCTGTTAAAATTTTTCCATCCATTTCTGTTAAAGCATAATTTGGCACTCCAGGTTTACTCTTGTTTATTTTAACTGAAATTTAAGGGTCAGTCCAGTTCTTCCTGGAACTCTTTGGTGTCTGTATTTAGCATACACAACACTACACAATTACATCATTTAAGGAAAATATTCTGTGCTTATTGCTTTTAAATGAGTCTGCTGCTGGTCCCTGTGGGAAGTGAAGTGCAAACCCTTCTTTTATAGAGGTTTCATGAGCTGTGTGACACTAACACAGCCAACTCAGCAAAATTTTGTCCCAGACTTGCCAGTCTATGGCAACAAACAGCTTCACTATCCTTTTAAACATTTAAATGTTTAAGAAAATGACACAAAAAATCTATGTGCCACAATCTGTATAACACCAAACAGATTCAGTAGGTAGTCATATTCCTTGTTAATAGCCAGATTAAGGAACTAAAATATTTATTGTGCTTGGTTTCTCCAGGATCTTTTACTGTAAACATTGGAAGATATATTCATCTTGGCTTATGTAGATTTCTGTCCAAGGAAAATACATGTTTATAAATTATAAATATACAAATCTGCTTAAGGATTTTGTGGGTATGTGTTTATACAGTTGATTATTACTGCTGGGGTAACCAGAATCACTGCATGAAATATTCTGCATAATACTTTTCCCGTCTGCTTGACATTTCTTCTTATTACTTTATTCTTTAATTGTCCCCATGAGGCCAGCTACCCCATCTGCCTGAAGAAACATGCAAGCATGCAAGGTTTGAACTCTGCTACTTTATTTTTGTAATTTTATGTGCAGCACAAAGGCCAGGCATCTACAGTAATCTTACTGCTTTTATCAGCAATTAAAAAGAAGAGATTAGGTGCCTATCTGAAAGTATGAGGCATGACATAACCTCTTCCAATAAATGCTACAAAATCTCTGTACTAGATCCTATCTTTGTCCCGCATGTAGTACATTTAAACAGGTGCGAGTTCCTAATCCCTGGAAAAAAAGAATGACAAATAACACCTGGGAGAACGAAATTAATTAATATTACCATGTTAAGGAGGCCAGACTAGACAGCAAAGCCATGTACAATCAGGTACCTGAATACAAGACATCCTGTCCCATCAGAGCATGTAAGGTAGAGCCAATAAGGATCATTTCCCTAAAACAACCCGAATGTCCTGACAGATGTATAAAGGCACACAAAAGGAAAAACCAGAATGATGAAGAACAGAGAGTGAGAGAAGGACAAAGCACAAAGACTAAGGAGCACAGATGCCCTCACCACCACCACATTTTACCAGATCATCATTGGCCATTGCGCAAACGCTTTACAGAAGAAGTAGAAAAAGGGGTTGCTACAAACTTATCGCTTGTGCTATATCCCACATAGGAGGGGTAACAAAACAATACTTTAGTGGTAAGCATGGCCAGGAAGTGAGGAAATTATTTGATCTTTTCTTTACTACAATTCAAGCTGGAGTCAACCTCAAGATACAAATTCAAGTCACACTCCTCTAGAAAATGTTGGACTCACTTCACAGAAAAGTTTCATTTAAGAACCAACATGCCCACCAGCAAGATGGAAAAAGTCAGTAACATCTACCATTGAGAAGCAGACTGGGAAGTCTCATCCTCTTGGAAGGAGAAAGGGGGAGAGAAAAAGGGGGAGTAGAAAGTGTCAAGATGTTTATAGTGATTACGACTTTGCTGTTCTCCCCTTATCTTGCTTATGGGCAATGGGGCAATCCACTCTGAGACAGTTTCCCTTTCTGAAGCAGAAGACTATGGTTTCAGAGCAGCACAATGAAGATCTGTTCTTGTCATGGACTTGGTGTATGTTCTTACTCTCCAAGTACTTGGAAATGGAGTAAAGTACCTTGCTGCTGCAAGACTGAAGGAGAATTAAAACAAGGTAAAAGCAGTAACTTGTAACACCATTAGACTGATAAGCTGTAAGATAACTGAAAGATCTAATAATTGAATATAGAGAAGCTTGACTAACTGGTATTTGTAAATTACAGAATCATAGAATTGCAGACATTACATGCTCTTGTCTGTAATACTGTGAGAGCCAACAGAGTACAGATATTTCCTGCTCTTGGCCATGGACTGCAGTAAGACACTAAGCACACACTTGTTAGTCTATTTTTTAAATCTTCATATTACTGCTTTTCTTGGTATTTATATTTATTATGTAGAGAGCCAGTACATATTTCACAGAACAGTATGGTCAGATTCCAGAGTAAAAGTATCTGCAGGAGACAGTTTGTCTCCCCTTTAATCCAAAATCTGTGAACAGTGAAAAAATTCCATATGCTTTCATAGGGGTATGACACCTACTGAGACTGATTACACTTTTCTCTGACAATATTTTATTCTAAATATATTTTTTAAAAAAAGTAATCTGCAGAACCACAGAAATTGACAGAAACCGCTTAAATACGCTATTTGATGTTTAAAAATCTCCAACAAAATCGATGCCATTTTCTTCAAGAAGAATACAATTTTGATGGAGGACACTGTTGACTGTTACCTTTCTCACTCTAAGTCCACCTTCTCTTAGCCCCTATGACATCTTTCCTGCAAAGCAAACTGTAGCACATGATATGTTTTGCATCTGATCTTTTTGCTGCCCAGCAAACACCCATTATGCACTTCTGTGAGTACCTTAAGTTAGAGTGCTCATTCACATCTGACACAAATTATCACAGGATCATGGAAGGGTTTGGGCAGGAAGAGCTTCATCATCAGTTCTGCATCTGGGAACTAACAGCAAATAAATCACCAGTACTCTGCAGCAAGCACCACAGTAAGAACTGTGCACACTGGGGCTCAGTGGAAACACCAGCCTTCTGCAACAGGTACTGACCTTGACAGAATATCTTAAAAATGTGTGCTCAGAATTGATACTGGTGAACAAGCACTGCCACATTCAGTCCACGTGCCCATGAAACTCACTTACACCATGCTGAGGTGCTGCATGCCTTCCTGCCACCCTTCCCCTAACATTATGGGTCTGGCTCAGATCCCTGCACACAGCCTTTGCTTAGCTCACTCTGCCCACACTCCTCCTCAGCTAACAGCTGTTTGACATGACACTCTCACGCTGAGTGTCAGCTGACAAACCCTGATGAAAGGTAGGAAAGGGCTGCTGAGGATCTGGGCTCTACTAGTGTGAGCTTTAGCAGGTTATGCATGGCAGGATCACCTCAATTTCCCTGCTCTTCTTTGCCCTTTAGAAAATCCAAGTTAGGAATAAAAAAGCAAGAGCAGCTGTTTGCTCTTCTTCAAGAAGCTATGCTAGAAAGAGAAAATTTGAAATGTTGCACCTGCATGGGTAAAACATGCAGAGGACAGAGATAAGTTTATCAGGGAGATGGGACAATTAACACATTGAAAATACCCACGTATTTTCCTCCTTTTGAGAGAGAAGCTGCAGCAATCTCCATTAAAAAAATTATGAGTGAATATAAAAGGACACAATTCTCCACAGAAAACTTTAACAATATACCATTGTACAGTTCACCCGGACAGAAGGGAAGGAAAAGCAAAATTTCTAGTGCCAAAGAACTGAACTATGTTGAAAGCAAACAGGTTTCTTTAATAATGCACACCTATTGAAGAAGATACTTCTGAGATAAGACATAAACAACTATTTATGAAAACTATTCCAGATTCAGTTAAAAAAAATTTCCACTGGTTTGCAAACTCTGAAATATCTGCACATAGACAGTACTGCAGCCTGCTCAAACCACTTCTTTTTTATTGGATCAACTTCTAGAACTATATTCCATATTACTAAATTGAGCAGTTAATAAATTAAAATTTTACATATCAGACATACTATATGAACAACCCATCTCTGATTGAGAAACTATAAACTTCAACTCTGTCCCTGTTACAGGTTTTAATGCATACCAGGAAGTTTGATTTAAGTTTTTACTTTTATTTCCTCCAAGCACAACCTATGTGCTCCCTAAATGATTCTTCTCCCCACCCCAGTGCTATCGAGAATTATGGTTGGGTATATGTGAAACCAGTTCCCTGTTTTGAAAACATTAACTTGGGTACCATTGCTATAATTTCGTCACAAAATTTACATCTTTTAGCCTTTACTCTTCTTGAATTCTTTTGTATGCAGATTGTCTACCAGATCTCACTGGGACTAACAAATATGCATTTATAATCTATTTTGCTTTTCGAACATTTTAACAACATTGACTGCAAACACATTATGTAGATCTTGAGCTAAGGATGCTTAGAGTGCTTGCTTAACACGAGGGATTTACATGCAGGAGTTATGAAAATACGTAACAGTCATGGACAAGAACAAACATGTACAGAGACAACACTTAAAGGATCTAATAGAAATACTTATGTTATCAAAAGTGTATGTTCATATTTAGTATCAGGAAGAAAAGAAAACACTTTTAGGAGAACTGCAGCATATGCTACCAACTTTATGTCAAGGGACTATAAAGTAAACTCTTGCTTTGTCTTCAATCTGTTTCATTCACAATGAAATTCTTTCTTACAAATAATTCATTAATACAGCATCCCTATTTTGGGAGTCCTAAGAGAAAACTCTTCTTTCTGCATGGGTAGACAAGTGTGCTTTTTAGAGGAGGACAGGCTTTTTCCCCTACATTTTGGATATTTGTGATTCAGCTCTTAAGGTCACCAGCATATACAGCAGGATCCCAGGCACTTCAGCACTAAGTATTTGCTTCAAGAGAACAGTCATGAAGAATTTATATGTATGCTAAAACAGATTTTATGCTGTGTGTGCTGAATCTTCTCCTCACATTCTATCTATTAGGACACTTTTGCCTCCCTCATGCATCTTATAAGCCTGGATGGAGGACTGCAGGAGAGGCATTACCTTCTTGAACATTCTGGTGGAGTCTTCACTTATCTGCATGAATCGCATGATCACGTTGTTCAGGTAGATCTCACTCAATGTTGCGTGGTCTTTGCTTTCTCTTCTCACTTGGTTCAGGAGCAAGTACCAGCAATTCACTGGTGACAAGAGGTTCTGGTCTTTCCTGAGGAAGGAGATACACACATGTATAATGTATAGAAATGAAAAGGTTATGTTATTAACTGAAACATCTCACTGACATTTACAGTCATAACCTGTTATGTAAAAACAGCTGCTTCTGACCACTCTATCCATCTTGGAATAACTCAGGTTAGGTAAGCCTCAGATGACTTTTCAGACACATTCAAGTCTCATGAGGCATGGATACTCTGCAAGCCACCTGAAAGTATAAAAATATCTTGCCACAAAGCTTAGATATGGAGTACATGTAAATGTTCAAAATCAATAAAGGTCACCCGTGGAAGAGTAACAGTTATTCATTTTTGACACTAGAAATAAACAAGCACTGGAAGCACAACTCAAATCCTTCATGATCCAAATTGCAGGTGCAGCTATTTCAGTGCATTGGATTTGTATAACTGATGAAGTAGAAGAAAATGTCTCAAGCATCCATTTTCTGTGAGCAATGCTCATAAATTCACAGCATTCATAAATACACTGCTACCGCTAATCCTAGATGTGTCAATTACAAGACAAAGAGCAGGACTGGACTTTTTCCAGTGCAATTTTCCACGCAATTCTGAATTCCCATGACAGACTTTTGCAATGTAGGCCCACTCGCAGCTTTAATGCAGCAAAAAGTGAAATCAAAGGTGACTTCTCATTTTTTTTTACACAAGGCAAAATAAAAATACAGGTAGTTCAGCAACTATTTCACAGGCAACTATTTCACAGACAACAAAAACTTATTTATAATAAATAATTTGTCTTATGATTTTATTGACATTAAAGCTGGCCTTTCAACTAACTGCTCCAGAAACTTGCTATTCCAATTTTTTTCCTCTTTACAGCAGTTCTCCTTCAGTTAAAAAGATAAAGCACATGAGGATAAACCAGGGAGAAGTGGTGATGAATTGAGGGAGAAACTCCTCCAACTCTTGAAAAACTCTTCTAATAATTAGCTATTCTCATTGTTAGAAATCTGGCTTTTAATTCCCATTTAATTGTCTACTTTTAGTTCTCACTCTCAGAATCAAAGCAACAAGAAATGATTAACAGACAAAAGTATTTTCTTTTCTTCTAATCATAGGTACTTTGCTATGAATCAGGAGTTAAGAAAACTTCTTCCATTTGTCTCAGATAGACATCTTAACAGTATTACTTCAGAGCAAGGGGTTTTATCAGCCAGGTCAGACAACACGAGCACTCCTGAAGGGCCATGCTGATATTGCTTGGTCCTCACTGCTTCTGCATGTCCCAAAGCTGATTCCACACACCTTCCTGATTGTTCTGGGAGCAATAGTGGGAACAGCTCAGGGGACCAACAACTAAAGACACTTTTGCTGTAACCTCTTCTCAAAGCAGAGAACAGCAAGAACAAAGCCAAAGGCAGAACTCAAGTCATAACCCCCACACAGCTGCCAGTCTGGATTTAACATGTTTAAGAACAAGGAAAGATGTTTGTACACACAAGGAAAGAAAGATTTTGCCACAAGCAGAAAAAAAGCTAAGGCTCTCTCTGAAGTGGTGACATATGCACAAGTTGGTTATTTCAGAGAATCACTGAGTCACTAAAACAAATTTTAAGAAATATATATTAATGTAATCTATGAACTGTGCAAGCTGTATTTGATTAACCTTTCCTTTGCTAGATGCATTTGGAAAAGACTTTTGTCCTGAAACAACAGTTCTGCGTATCTCTAGCACAGCACTGAGCGAACAGTGGGAAAATTATTTTTTACAAAACATTGTTCTAAATCCCTAAGCATAACAGGGCCAGACACATGTATTCATTAATCAGTTCAAGTCAGGAAAATAACCACATGAGACTATGTCTGCAAGTGATGTACATGAAGCACTCCAGAAAACACACTGTACATGTTATGGCAGATACTACCTGACCACTTGTTTTGCACTAAAGATACTATGCCACTAAAGGGATACATTAAATTGTAAACAATGCATAATGTTCACATCATCTTTATTCCCAAAAGATGCAGCAAAGTTTACATGCAACAACAAATCAAAATAGTTTTATTTCTTAATGTCTTTTTTGGCCAAAATTGTCTTTTTTGTTGATGTTGTAATGTTGACTGACCTTCATGCAGATACTTCAAAACCCTATCAACTCCACTAGAAATGAGCCCACATATTTTCAAGCTTTTGGGGCTCTGCATCTCTTCTAGATACTGGCTGTATTTTGGGTGGTTTAAAATTCATATGGTAGGTTAGGGATAATAATTGTGCAACCTTTTAATAAACTTACCTTTTAATAAACTGAAACTACTTGTCAGAAGCTGACATGAGTAGCTGCATAGAGCTGTATCAACACTAGTACTTAGGCACTCATCTACCCTCAACTGCAATGAGAACTGCTACACTGCTCAGCATGGGTGGAAATTTTAAATAGGCCTTTGAACCAGCAACAGGTACAACATGGGGGTGATGGGCAAGCATGTTTCTCTTACTTGTACTGCTGATGATCCTTTGTACTTCTTGTTTTTGCCATGAACCTCTCTGCCAGTTTTTCCAGGTTTCGGGAATACTCCATCTCTATTTCCGACTTCTTGCGGAAGAAATCCTGTAGATCCTGAAGAAGCTGCACTCTCATTTCAGTCTGCTGCTCCAGACATTTCTGTTGCTCAACAAGTTGAGCTCGGATCTCTAATGAGAGAAAGACATATCCACTCAGGTCAGTGAAAGCAAATTAACTGAGTGTTACCAACCAAAATTACAAACATTCCAGTGTACTTCAGCCTCACAGCTACACCAGCTGGAGCTTCGTTTCAGGTCCCATGGTGGGACACAGTAGTGGCAGCTCTCACCTCTGCTACCACATGCTTAATGCCCAGCATCCTCCCAGCTGCTGTCTGTCTCACAAATGGCTGTGGCAGGGGCTCAGGACTCTGCCTGGCTCAGGTGAGCCTCCACCTTCCTCTCTCATTCTCCTTCTGGCCTCTGGCACTAGCACAATATTCAGCTCAGAGCAATCTCCTTGCAGAAGGTGGTGCTGCCCTGAAGAATGGCTGGACAAACAAGCACTCTCTGGGCCAGGATCAGCCTGCTGACTGTCAGGTGTTCTATCATCATCTATACCACAGAAACAGCCTTGTGATAAACCCTGGAGGCCTTATCCATTGTAACTGTGCACAGGTGAGCTTCCATACCTGCCCTATCTCTGCCAGGATGAGAACTGGTGTACTATACATGCATTCAACAATGTTTTACAGCAAATATAAAGGATATAATATATCTAAATATAATATATTTAGAGACAACTATTCGAAAATTTGCAAAAGGTTCTAGAGACTATAGTATATTTTTTAGTATTTTAAAAAATCAGTTTAGAAGAATCTCAGTTTAGAAGAGAATATATGCTCACAGTTCTCTTCTAGAGTAATAGGGAAAAGCCTCCAGATTTCCTACCACTTTCTGCCATGTGCAAAATTAGTATGTAATAGGGTTTTCCTTTTAGAGATTTCTGGGGTTTTTGACTTTTAAAAAAATTTTGGTTGGTAATTTTTTAGCACTTTTATTTCCTGAATGCTAACCAGTTAGAAACATTCTGAGAACATTTAGTCTAAAAAGATCCCTCTGGTTCTTTAGAGTTCATTACAATTCTTTCAGCTGCCCAGGCACAGTGTACTCCCCAATACTGTGGAGTAAAATGAGGAATAAACACTTTCTGACAATAATATATGTGTATATTTTTACACAGTTTAATGCTGTAACAAGGATTTATCAATAGGAAAACACCCAGAAGAGATGTCCCTGTAAATGCAAAATTACAGTGAAATTTTCCTTGATTCTTAATGACATAATCATGCTGATGGCAAAAAGATCCTAGAAATCTTCAAAGCCCACAGCATAGTTTGAAATAGAAGAGCATTCTAAAAGTCATGCTAACATCACATGGAACTGCAAACCACTGAGTAGTAATAACACTGCAAAAAATTATCTGATGCAACTAGGATCTAATGCATCCTTGATGACCTTAGAGCAGGTATGAAGGCAGAGATCCACTCTGCTGGGATTCAAATGTGTAAACTGAAATAAGGTAGTACAAGCATAGAAAGCTGTTAAGCCAAAATATTTGCTGGAGGCGGGAGACACTGCAGTATTTTCTTCCAGTTCTCCTGTGAGCTACCAGCTGCTGTGTTAATCATTAATGAGACCATCCATTTTTATAGTCTGGGAGGTGAACCAAAGAATTCATGGTTTGGTTTTCACTTCATTTCAAATCAGTTTGTTGGAAAAGAAACCGTGCCTCCAGCAAGGATGAGCCACTGTAATACAACACTGTATCAATGACATTCATGTACACAGAGGAGAAAATCACATCAGAGCCAGAAGGTTAACATCAGAAACAGACACCCAGGCCCACTTTTTTGGGTGTCTCCTACTGCTAACACTGCAGTTGTGGAAAATTCCTGTGTATGGGAAACTGGTTGTACAGACTCACTGGTCAGAAACAGCAACTTTGTCTGTAAGCTGGAGTTTTCACTAAATCCAGATCCTTGTACATGGTCCTTATACTTTAGCCATCTCCCTTTCCCACTGAAGATTTTCCAGCAGTTACTTTCAAAGCAGTGTTTTGTATGGAGAAACTATATTCTGATTATTTTGTAGGTCAGTGTATCTTGCTGCTATAATTTTTCTTTTTTAGGCAGGCTTTTACCATAGCAACAGGAATGAGAAAGATTTTAGAAACAGGAATATATGAATCAAAATACAAGAACCAATGAACAAAGGACAATAGATAAAATATGAGAAACTGCCTTAGCTTTTTGATGCTGTCTGGATTTCCAGTGGACAATAGTGACTTCCTTCAAACTTTTATTTTAGAAAACAAAATTGAAGCATGATCTAGGAAAGCTCATGGAGATGTACAAGCTCTGAGTAAGGCTGGTAAAATTAGGGGTTTAGGGGGCTGCAGCTTTAGGAAGATTTGCAATTTCTGGTTATTTAAATCTCAGTAAAGAGAAAGAACATGTTGACTCCAAAAGACCGAGCCTGGGGCCTCCTGCTGGAGGAGAAAAAGGGGAGATGTACCTTCCCACTCATGCTAGCTGACCACAGTCAGTCCAGAAGTGACTTCAACAGCAGTTCTCCTTCCAGTCTTTCATGTCATTCTGCTCCTTCATTTTTTCATTCTTCTTTTACTAATAACATGTGTAATGCCACACTGGCAGGCTGAGGAGATTGCAATGAATAAGAAATCAGATGAGAAAATGTTGTGATTTCCATTTTCTGATGAGAGCAGTGGATTTTAAAAAAGCCAAAACCAAACAATGAAACCCCAGAACAAGCACCAGCAAAACAGGCAGGCAGCCTGAGCAGCTGTGTATGACAAAATCACAAATGTCCAGGTACTATTAACTGTAACAGACTACTCATTACCTACTGCTGCAGAAAAATGCACCAAGGCAATGCTATTTGCTTTAACCACTTCACATGTGTGATTTCCCTAGCCTGAGGGTAGAAAGAGTGGTATGGAAAATTGCTGCATGGTATTCCAAGAAACAAAATCAGTATAGTCCAAACTTCACAGATACAGAGACAGGTGCTGCAAGTAAGAGAAGGGTGCCTGTCTTTACTCTTATTTTGCTGGTACATTTAAATCCGAAGTCAAAGTGGTACCAGTTGTAATGGACAATGACGTTGTCCTATTCTGCTCTGCTGAGTGGCTGATGTCAAATTGCCAGGCTATTTTGTGCCAGGAAAAGACCCGTTAACACCTTCTTCTTTCTCTTGGCAGCTTTGAGTCATGCTCCCTGGTTTTCTGGCCAGGAGCTGGCTCAAAAGGAATCCCATCCATTTATATTGCAGTTTGAAGGGAGATCACATAACCGGGAAAAAAAAATTAAATCCACCCTACACTTCGTCCAAGATTTGCACACACAAAGTGAGGAAGCAGTTAATGAGACTGCAATTAAACCAATAAACTGAATAAAGTTTAATTTACAAAGATTTCCATAATAAAAATTATTTTAGTTATGCCCTCACAGACACCATCCACTAGAATTACTGCATTGAGTATAAAATTAGATTTTGTTTATGCAGTTTTGAAGATACAACTCTAACCTTTCGACAAATCTTTATTTCCTTGGCAAGCGGTTAAATCTGTGCACCATGAAAAGTAAAGAGACAAGATTATAGTTGCTTTGAAAGTTAAGTCAGAGCAAATGAAGCTGAACTACTGACATCACCCAAGTCATAATCAGAAATAACTCATCAAGGTTACCTCTTTGCACACAGTACAGTATTACAAATAGTGACTTCTACAGTACACTGTACTACCCTGAAGAATACCTATGTAACCAGTGACAGGCCAGTGGTCGTCCTGAAGGAACCTATGAAGATACACTACAATGTGACACAATCATAATGCTGGCTATACACCAGCATGGAACAAAGTTCTTCGCCTTCACTTCCACACAGCAAAGCTTCCACAGGCTCCATCAGACATCCCAAAAAGGTCACAGGAAACCCCCTCCTGACCTCAGCAGCTCACAACTTGTAAACACATGGTAATAACCAAACTAACCCATGGACAGACCAACACTGCTGCCCTGCTACAAAACTCCCCAGTGCAATGCCCAGCCCCATTCCTGCCCTGCAGTACCGCAGTCCTCCAGCCATGCTGCACTACCCTACCATGCTAGGCTATGCCCAGCCTGTCAGACCTTGGAGACCTTTCAGACCACCACAAACTCTCTTATGAACTCTCAAGCAAAGCAACTCTAAAGAATGTTTCATGGTGCTAGCAACACACATGCCTCAAGATGCTTCCTGCCTGAGCCACTCCAGGAGCTGTTGCAGCCTGCCACTCTTACTTCCCATTTAAGTGGAACTAACTTTTGTGCTTGCAGAGCAGCACTGACATTGGCTTTTGTATTTGCTGAAAGCTCTGGAAAATGCCACAGAGCAGGACATGTCTCCCAGCCACCCCCCACTGCAAGCCTCCCACCTGCTGCCTCACCCTGCCTGGCAAGGAGCTATATTTAAGTCATGATTCCAATACACAAACTATGCAGACATGTTAATCCAGTGGTATTACTGGATAATCGTACCAACAGCCTCAGGGCCTCACCCTTCAGGAGAACACAAAAACAAGTAATTCAACAGAACTCTTTGACGGTACAGAGGCTCTCACAAGACGTAGTTATGTTTGCAGGTTTTATCTCTTGGGTAACCAGACAAAGCTGCACTACTTCCCATCTTCTTCCACATGTCTCCTTCACAAAAAAAAAAATTAGATTACTTTTAAAACACTCAAAAATGACTCATCAAATGCACTAAAACCAATACATGGTATCTTACTTAGACTTTGCATTTCTAGACCATTACACTTAGTGATGTTTTTTACCCCAGTGTGCTATCAACACACATATCCCTCATTGTCATTCCAATGATATCCAGATCATATTTCACAGGAAAAGATTCAGACCTTAAATTCAGCCTAGATATAATCTGGCGACCAACATGCATTTGTAATTAAGCAGCTATTGCAGCATTAATCATCTTGCAGCTCCTCCTTGAAGACACTTGAGTCTCACATGCCTCTCATTGTGCCCCAGTTATTTAGCAGGAAGCACTGCTCATGTCTACCCCAGCTGCTAGAAGCTGGGGTGCTGCATGAGGAGACTGATCATTTCAGTTTCATTCCAGCCACTGCCTTTGTAAGGACTTGGTTTTAGCTTCTTTGTCAAGACAGGCAGAGCTTTGATGCAGCTGGCCAACATCTGCAGTTTAGGTTTTGTTTGAGGAAAGCACTTATCTCCAGCCCACTGAGGATGCTGCCAGCAGAGAAACTACAGCAGGAATCACTGAGAGGGGCCTGGAGGTGCCCCTGTGCACATCTAATACTCCTTACTGCCATGTCCCATCAGTGCTTCCACACCTCCCAGGGACATTATTATTCCTCTCAACAGACAAGAAGATAAGGATGATGAGAGGCATCAGATCCATGGTGGGTGCTCAGACCCAGCTGCCAATACCTGTCTCTGAAATACACAGCCTAAAGATCTAGTGAGGGAAAGTTTTTATTTCTCAGAGACTTGGCTAGAAAGCTATTTAAGTATTTCTATGACAAATGGCAAGAGAAGCTCTGTGGTCAGCAGAGAGTCTGGCTCACACTCTCTCCCAGGTCCTTGTTGCCATTTTCTTTGACCACAAGCAGGAAAATCCACTTCAAAAGCCAGGAAATTCCACCAGACTGACAGCTAATGAGAGATGCTGGGGTAAAGATCTTGAAGGATGCTGCAGAAATGCCTTTAAATAGATCATGAGCCTGTACCACAACATTAACCTTCTATGACAGACTAGGGGAAATCACTCCCCTGTGCTCAGCACGTTAGAAGTGTGAGACAGTGATGCCCTTGAGCGTCCATAGGCAGGGCTTTTGTGGACTTTGTTCTACCCTGACCCCCACCAATTTCACTTAGTATATTGAGCACACAGCTTTATACACGTTGGCACTTTAAAATGCAACCTCTGCCACGCACACTCCAGCATTAAACTTCATGTTTGACTTTGTGCTATTTTCCAGAGAAATAATTTCAGATTTTTTGTTTGTTTAGGGATTCTGGGGGATGTGGTTGAGGTTGCCTGTGATAGATCACATCTTCAGGCTGTAGTGTAGAAATGGATGGGAAGTGAGAATCACGCCTGCCTTCTGAAGGGCTGTACAAAGAGTCAGCAATCTGAAGCCCCTGAAGACATCTGTCAATCTCTTTAAAAACTGTAAACCACATTCATTCAAGTACTTTGGCATTCTTAAAGATAAAAACCAATCCTTGTGCAGCCATTAGCAGGAAAGCTGGTGTAGAAGCCATTTGCAGGATGCAGACAATTGTTTATGGGTCACTTCAGTTGTCCCGCTCAAAGAAAGGGAGCAGAGAAACAATGAATCCTCTCCTTGAAGGTGCAAATGTCATTCTATATATTCAAGCAAACACTCCCGTCTACTGCAGTCACAGACTGGGCAACAACATGTGCCTATGCAGAATCCTGTAACTGGGGGATCCCACTGGATAGGACTCAAAAAGGGCAGCTGCATTAGGGCACCTTCCACCTTCCAGAGCCTTTTGAAACGAGAAGACATGTCTGGAAGAGCCAAGAAAATCTCTAGATGTAGAAGAAGAAGCTTTTCTTCTTGTTGTTCTTGGATTAACGCCCTCCTGCTATTCACAGCCACAGCTGCTGGTCACTTGGCTGCCTATGGTCCGAGTCTAAATGGAGGGCAGGATGCCAGCTCATGACTTGGCAGGACACTTTTGCCACAGTGCTGCTGCCAAGCGACCATGAATTTAAGCAGGCAGTCTGCCTGTTCCACATTTTGAGTGCCACTGCTTTTGTGGCAACTGCTCCTTTGCATGCATAACTAAGCGCTGGCACTATGTCCTACCAAACCTCGAGCCTGGCATACTCTGTCCTTGTAGTCACGGGAGCTGGGACTGAGGACAAAAAATTCTGTCCCTCAGAGGAGAAGGAACTTTATTTTGCTCAGCCGTAAAAGCTCAGCTCATCTCAAAACACTGCCAACCAGAAGAGTAGACAGCAATGGGCAAGATGCCGCCTCTGCATCAACAGTCTGATTCAAGGTCTTTTACCAGAGTGACCAGGCCTTATCTCCTGCTGTGGGAGCAGATACTCTCCAAAAATCCAACCACCGCACCTCTAGATTAGCAAATCAGCTCTGCAAAGAAAGGCAGAGAGAGTGAGAGAGAGGGAGGGAGAAAGAGAGAGGAAAAAAAGTCTGTGCAACTGTCTGCCAAGCAGACAGGTGATCACAAAGTAGGTGTCTAAAAACCCGTTTAGACCATCTAAACTCTCAAGATCTATGGGAAAACTTATTCAGAAGCTTTTAAAGGGCTTTGATCATCTTTTTTTTATGCTTGTTAAACATATCATGAGCCCTTCCTTGCAGTCTTAAATTTTGGGCACATGAAAAAATTAAAAAGAAATCAGTATGCCCAAAACTTTTTTATCTTCTCACCAATGATGTATCTGTCAACGGAACTGAAAAGATGACTCGTGGGTCTCCTCGGAAACAATTTTTGCATATTGTCTGGAAGGCCTGATTTGCATTAGCACTTTATGAGAAAAAAAAATCCACACAGACCAGAGGGTCCAGTAGAAAAGAAAACCCAGTTTGTCACAATCTGAACAGTAATGAAAACCTAATACTCTTAATTATTTTCCTCACTTGTAAACTGGGTGAAATCAGGTTGAATTCCTACCTCAGCTGCTGCAAGGCTGAGGATTGAGCTGCCTCTGAATAGTGCAGCAGCATCTACTCTGCAACAGACAGTGCATCACTCATCCACCAACACTACTCTGAAATTACTCCAGTCTTAATATGGGCACATATCCTCTACCTCCAGAGAAGCATAAACCTCCTGACCGTACAGATATGAGTACAGATTGCATCCAGACCAGCACCATTTCATTTTGTTAAGCTCTACTTATTTGTCACAATAAAACCCTTCCTTCCTTCCTAATATCTCGGGTGGAGAGCTGATAAGTGAAAACATCTGAAGGCTTCTTCTAGAAATGAAATGTTGAGAGATGTGCTTTTTCTTGACAAAAAAATTAATTATTCTGAACCTCTGGCAGGTGACATAGCTCTTAAGATGAGAGTTACGGTGGTAGAAGTGCAGGCCAGGAACTCCTGAGCAGCAGGATAAGCAAGAAAGCATGAAATATGCACATCAATCAGATATGGCATCTCCTGTACCTTGGTAACTATTACTGTGATAAAACTCAGAAATTAATAACTAGAGAAAATTCCCTCCCTACATCCTCTGAAAATGACTCTCCATGCATGGCACATCTTTAGGAGGTCAATAAAACACTTCTAGGATGACACACACCCTGCTGCATGTCATAAATAAGAGCATGCATTTGACCCAGCCATGACTTTCAGTGACAGTTCTTTAAGTCCCAAGGTGAAGTAACAGTGCAGTTAGGCACAAAAAGGAAACAGTAATCTCTGCTGTGTGCCAGTATTTTACCCATATCACTTTTCAGTCCAACATGTCTAACATACAGTAAAATACTTTCACCATTGCTCATTTAGCTTTGAAACATTTAACTCCAACTGCCTGATTTAATACATTGAGCACCTCTTTGTTTATCTTCTAAGATAAATATGTACTTTTTTTTTCTACAACAGATTCATGATGCTCCTCTTTCTCAGTGAGATAAACAGCTATGACACTGAGATGCCTCCAACACAGGTTTTAAAACTTTATGTACACACCCCATGCTAATTACTCACCTGAGTACATCCCTTGTAGTGACTTAAGGCCTTGTATACCCCAGCCAACCAAGTTGGGCAAAGAAACTGTCTTGGGCAATATGCCAGAGCTGCAGAGTCTGCTTGGGGTGCTGGCTCACTTCTGGGCAGAGCATTGGCCCCTGCCCATGAGACTCTGCTCACCAGCAGCACAGACCAGGGACGGCGCTGCATTGGTGAGGCAGCAGCAGGGGATGAGAGCTCCTCACTCACCCACTCAGTGCTGAGTTAAGGATGGTGTCTACCACCCAGCCAATCTTTGAATGAAATTCTACCACCATGTTTCATACTTCTTGGTGAGATTTAGCTGTAAAAATGCAAGTCTGGCTGAGGAGTATGTCTGTCAGACCAGATGGACCTTGATCTGCATAATTTTTTAGCAGAGACTTGGCCGAAGTCTGCAAAACAAAAGCCCTGGTAAGGGATTACTGGTCTTCTGAGCATGACTATGATATTACCCAAAAGTAAATTTCAGTGTCTTGTCTCATTTTCACTTAGCAAATAATACTGAATTTGACTCAACAGAGGATTTAAGAAACAGGACATCACATTTTGGGAATGGAAACAAAAAAGGTCTGTATGCCAAACTTTGAACAGAAAATTTGTATTTTAATTAAACAAAACAGTAACCCCTATCATGCTGGAATTACTAGTTCTGTCTGTGGGATTACTAATAAATGTAAAATAGATAATCAGATAATCACCATGCTGGTTGATTAAACTATTATACGAGTAGTAACAGACAGGTATTTTTACATGTCACCTAACAAGATTACATAAATTCTGCTATGCTTCAAATACATTTGTCTATGTACTCCTCTGATTTGGTGGAAGATGTAATGCCTAAGTGAGAAAATAAAATGCCTACCTCAAAAGATGGTTTTGAACCCAATTACATGGAGCCTCAAATTTCACTAACAACAGCTGGGAAAAAACAAATCCTTCAGTGTCACAGAGAAGATTCTTCCTGCTACAGGGAAGTATAAATTGGATTGTGGACCACATTTAATTAAATTTATCTTCAGTCATTACAGTAGCAGGAGAAAAAAGCCCCCACCAGCCGAGGTTCCTGCTAATGGGAATAGAAAAAAAATCCCATGAGACTGTACGTAACTGTTGCTTACTCATTCAACAGTAAAATGAAGAATAGTATCTGCTAGTAAATGAACTTTGGGCTAAAAGAATTTGCATATTTCCAGGTCCCCTGGAAACAGTCTTCAATCTGTTAGAAGTTTAAAAAAAGAAAAATATCACTCCCGTTTTTTAAATAAGATGAAATATCAGAACAAATAAAATTTAAAGTTGATAATTTGTAGAACCCAGTATCTGCATTAATTCACTGTTTGGTGTATCCTGCAAATGTTTCTCTCCAACAAATTTATGGGTGATTAGGGTTTCCAGCAGGACTCTGGTGACTGCTCTATGGAAGCAAAGATACCAAAAACAGCTGTAGGAAACAGATGTGCCACTTAGGGCACCTTCACTGAATGGCCAAGGAATGAATGCTTCACGTGCTTAGTTCAGTATTCCTTTATAAAAAAAGGCTATAAAACTCCTATTATTCCCTATGTTTTTAGCCTATCTCCATTTGGAAATAGACATTCTGGTAGCAAAAGCTGCATTGAAGTGTGTAAAGGAGAAGAATTGCAATGGGCAGGGCAGTAGCTGTAGCTCCTAAGTCCTTTCCCTGGATAAACTGAAATTGAATCTCAGTGTTTTGTAAGCATAAAGTTCCAGCTCTGAGAAGCACATCAGAGCCATAGTAGCTGGGTGACAAAGTGGTAACCTGCAAAGATAGTTATTCTTTATTCTGGGAGAAAAAACATTGTTTGGTAATTCACCTTTTGTGAATTACTGTGCACAATTTAGCGACGAAATGAAAGATGCGATATCTACAAGGGAGAAATCTCCATCCTGTAAGATCATCATCCAATCATAAGCAAAATACTAGGGAAACCTTTTTGGAAATAATAAATGCCATAAACACAGCTACCAACTGGGGGAAAAAGCAATGATAGTTGGAAGGACAAACCAGACATGCCAGCAAGCAATATGAGTCTCATAGGCTTCTGACAATTTGCCAAAGGAGGCTTTATCCTAGGTTAAGTTTCCTTCATCAGGAATACTCTGAATACTCCTGGTACTGGTTTTACAACAGTGCTAAATTTCCAAATGTTTACCTTAGGGACACCTTTTTTTTTTTTTTTTTTTTTTTTTAAACAAAGATGAATTAGAGTCAGTCAGGAGTACTGGGAAAAGAGTTGAAACAGAAGGATTAACTGAAGACCAAAAAGTCATAAACTGTGGCAGTGCATACCTACTCAGGCCAGATTAACCCAGGTTTGCAATGGCCAAACTGCTGACAAGAATCTGCCCCCTTTGCCTTTTGTGACCGAAGGGCTGGAGAGCATCTCCTAGAAAGAGCAGGGGGAGCAGAGAGAAATGCCAATGTGTTCTAGGCAAGCAAATTGCTACTTCTGCATGAAATAAGTTACTGAAATTCTCATAAGAAATATTTATAGAACAAAGACAGGTAGAGAGATAAGGAGAAACCAGGTCAGTTCCTGGAAAAGAAAACTACGGTGGCAAGCCACTAGAGTTACTTAAGCTTATCAACAGATAGTGGATAACTTAAACCTAGCTGACCTTCAGCTTCAAGTTACCTGCAATCCTTCGCCTCAAGTTACCTGCAGTCCTTTGCCTCAAATTATTCTATTCCTGTTCCATTTAAAATCTATCAACAAACCTTAAAGGGCACAAAAATACAGATAAACCAGTTGAAAAGCATTATTTTTTCCAGTTTCTGCAAAATGTGCATTTTCACTGCAACCTCCTTTCTGCACCTAGTGTGTCAAAGTACAGCGACAGTGCTTACTGAAGCATCAGTCCTGTCCTCTCCGCCTGGATAGACATTTTCATCTCAGTACTAATCTACTGCTTTGTATCTTTGGTGATAATCTGTCATAATCCTATCATGTAAAAATCACAAAAAAGAAGACTACCTTTGCATGAAGTTTAAGTTGTCCCAGTTGACTCAGTCTAAAACCGCAGATTACTCATATCCAAGCTGGGTATTACCTAAAAGATCTCATCTATGGCTTCTCCATACAGCGATCATTTCTCTCAACTAGCTGCACCTGCCTCAGGACAGCCATCTATAATCCAGCTCCTATGTCCAACTTACCATACACCTGCTCAGTGCTGAACACAGTGCCAGCTCAGAGGAGACTGCAGGAGACACACATAAAATGCTAATGGTGAAACCACAGCAGTCTGTGGGTGACTCCCCACTCTGCAGCTGCCACGACCTGTTTGTGGGCATGTCCAGAAATACTGCTCAGAACAAGACTATTACTATAAATTTCATTCCACCTTCGCACAGGGCTGCAAACTGGATGATCCTGGTGTCCCACACTGTATTTCTAAACACACCCTTACTATGAATAGCAAGGTCCAAATGACGGGAGTCCAAAGGCAAATACAATACAGTATTTACAAATACAGAAATCTACCAAGGAGTTACAACTAGACTTACTTTTCTCCCCTAGAGCTCTATTTACAAAATTGCATTAGAGACAGGACAGGAGGAGGCAAAAGCCTCCCTTGGTCTTGAAGATCACTGCACATGGTACCCAGCCAGGCTGCTGAGCTCAGCCTCCTTCTCCCAAGCAGCCAAGCAAGCTTTTCCTACTTCCCATGGAGAGAGTGCTCTAGCCACACAGGTATATGGCATTCTCTAAGGAGATCAGAGAAGCCAATAACCTGAATAGAAAAAGCTGTTTGTAAGCCAGCTGGCTAGGAAAAACTTTTTCAGCAGACCTACAAGCAGTTCATACTCAAGCTGAACAAGCTGCTTGAGCTCCTCAGAGTGGGCGGAAAAGCCACCCAGAATTAATGTAGTCTCTGACAGAGACAACATGATTAGGTGGTAACTGAAGACCTATCTCACGTCCTTTGAGTGAGAAGCACATCTGCAACGTTTTAACTCTGCTGAAAAATTAGTTGTTTCTTGAATCATCACTAAGGCTAGACATAAAAACAGCATTTTGATAGAAATGTGTCAGAGTTCCATCTCAGGGTAGGACACTTAGAACTTTCAAAAAGGTCCTTCCTCTCAAAGCACCTCCTCATTGCCATCCTTTATCAAGAGCGTCACTCAGATTGACCTGCCTCCGTTCCTCAGGTGTTTTGCTGGGAACACCAAGCTGGAGAGCCTACCTCTCCTGAGCATTTCCAGCACTCACTCCTGCAGGAAATATCACTGCCAGTGCTGCAGATCCACCAGTGCTGTGCAGGAAAAGGAAAGATACTTTCAAAGCGTATCTCTACCCATGAGGATGCAAGCACAGTGCAGGCAGAGGTGATTTAAAATAAAAAAATGAAATCAGGAAAGCCCTTGAGCATTCTGATCAAACAAAGGAGAACAAACATATTCCAGATCTGAAACACCTAATGATTTTAATTAAAAACTTCCCTTCTCTGCAAAGTTTCAGTCTTTTAATTTATAAAAAGCTTGTAATTAAGATGTAAACAAAAGTTCCAAACCTTGCCACTTTCTGCACTAAGGAAATTCTGATTTATTTTTTTTTAATATGCCATTAGTCAGTTTGATTTAGACAGAAATTTTATCATTTAAATCTCCAAGTAAAAAGATCTAAACAACTGCTGCCAAAGGAAATTTAAGGCAAGAAATAAAAGCTTTGAGTAACATAACAATAGTGGATCCAGGAGAATAAGCAGCCTTGCAGAGAATGCATCTGGCAGGCGAATACTTGACAAGACTGTCAACATTCTCCCGAGCACCAGACTTCTTCTAATTTGCACCTTCAGACCCATGCATTTGTTCACTGAGCTATAATAAGAAAAAGTGCCGTCCTTGTTCCTTGTGCTGCCACACAGTGCATACTCCATCAGCTCAGTGCGGGGACATGTCTCAGACACTCGGTCTTATTAGAAACCTGCTCTCATTAGCTATGCAAGAGAACACACTGTCTGGCCAGTCACTACTCCTGTAATGCCAAATACATCTGCCTCTGATCTGGCCTGGATTCACCACCACCTGCATCCTTCCTCTGCATTCCTCTGTGCATGGGTGACTTCAGGATGGTGCCCCAAATAAATGAATCCAAAATTACCTTTGTAACAGTTTCGTGTCTCCTTTTGAAAATGGGTTTTTGGATGCCGTCACTGTATTTCCACAGCCCTATTATGGACATCCTGATAAATGCTGCTGTTGCTCAAGAACCTCTGCTGATGTTCTCTGAATGAAGGGAAGGAGGGAGGGAGGGATAACAAGAACCTTAATTGTTTGGGGGTGAAACAAAATACTTCCAGTTATCTTTTTATACAGACACCAGACAGCCATGTACAACACACTGGTTTGAGGATGTTCCTGTCTATTTACCAGGATGTTTCACTTTGCAGGCATATGCTCCCTCTGTATTCCCCATATGTTTTTGGGGTTTTTAAAAAATAAATTTGGAGGAGCAGAATCATTTGCTCCATTGCAGTCAGCTTACATGGCAAACATTTGGATGAGCATCAGATGACAGAAGAATCTGTTCTGATGAATAAATGAGATTTTGAACTGAAAGATTGAAAAACTCTTTTGTACAAACACAGAGCAGGATTTTGTGACATTAATGACATTCCTTATTAAAGACTGTAGACAAACATCTCAATACAGGTGTGCTACTTCAGAAGAAATACAGTAAAGCCAGGTCAGCTCAGAAAACTGTACCTTTTCTGCATAAAAATACAGAATACTGCACCATCTTCAATACGAGACATCCATTGTTAAGGTCTGGTCTAGAAAGTCATTTACAGCTCACAACAGCAGCAGTATTGATAAAATGAATGGATGCACAGTCGTGCTCATTCTAGTGCGGCACAGAATGCTGACATTTCTATCAAACATGTCCATCTAAATCTCAAACTTCTGTTTGACAAATGCTGCACACAGAAGAACAATGTGGGTTTTGTGTGGCATTAAGTATCCCATGCCAGAACTAATGCATCAAAGACAGGAGCTGCCTGGCTGAGGGTGAAGACAGTACAAACGTAACACCTGGGAAATAGGGATTTTATTCTTAGTTTTTGCTAGATTCTCATGTGATCTGAGAAGTTTTACCTTCTTCAGTGATGGAGTTCAATAAGGCCCCATAACTTATTTCACCCAAGATGTTTTTGCACCATAAATTTTTCAAATTACCTTAGAAGTGAAAAAGAGCAAGAAGTGGGTTGCTTGGTGTTTTTCAGTAAGCAACTTTCCAGTAAGAAGTCTGATTGTTACAGAGGATCTAAAGTACTTTTTTTAGAAAGTACTTTTAAATGAATGAGTGTTATCTTAATATGAAGCTAAGAGTGGTTGCTGTGAATAAAAGCAGAATTGTCCAGTTTGACTGGACTGTATTTGGCCATGGTTTCTCTATCATGGGCCACTTCTCACTGCCTAAAATCCAGCTGACCTCATACAACAGCAAGGAGGCAAATCCAAGCTCTGACATTCAGATGAAGGGGGAGGATGTGTTCTGAACGCAAGACCTATGCAATTCTTCGAGGGAAAAAGGAAATACAGCAGAAAAAAAAAAACTCAACACACATCCTATTTACTGCAGGCAACACCAAAATTAGAATTGTTATTAATATTATAGCAAATTTGGTGGTATGAGAGAACAGAAACTACTGCCTATCTTTGCACTTGCTGTTAAACAGTCCCCATCTGACTGCCCTTTGCACACTGCAGAGGTGCAACTTAAGCTGATCTAAGCTGGATGGAGAGCAGTGCATCTGTGCTAACATGTGTTACGCGTGCTTAGGCTGTTGATCTCGCTAAAAATTAACAAGGTAAAAAAGATTATCCCTCATATCAGCTCTCACTGCAACTAACCACTGCCACTCTGAGAGTAGGAAAGTAACATATGATTAAGAAGGGGGGGCTAAGAAGGCTACTGCAAACCAGAATAGTCATGGGACCTTAAGTGCAGATGGACTGAAGCTTTGGCTGCTCTCTCTTAGCTGATTAACTGTGGGCTGTTAAGGAAATATATGGGGCCACCTTCCTTCCTCTCCCTGGTTGCCCACCCCCTCCTCTTTCCTTCTAGACCCTCCAGGGATAAGATACATGAGGCTGCATGATCTGTCAGACCAAGGCCTGAATCCAATCAGGAAAAAAAAAAATTTAAAAAAAGGGTTACATTATCACTCTGGCCTAGGAGAGTTCATCTTCCACCCTGTTTCTCTTTCAGCCACTGACTCAAAGCAGCAACTCCACTCTAGTCTGCTTCCTGGGAAAGCTGCTACTCTCTCCATTACTGACAGAGGGAAACCAGAGAAACCACCCCCTTTCCAAAAACGTTTGATGACACTAAACCATTAGTTTCCATATAATCCACTTTTCACACTGGAACACAGCTCTCTAGCACCTCACATAGGAACCAGCAGACCCCCATATCAGGAGGCAGGGAGAGGCAGAAAGAACAACTGCACTCAGGCACAGTGGCATATATATGAAAATTCACCTAAGTTCGTCAGGTATGTGGTCACACATGAAAGGAAAAAAAGAGGAAGAAAAGTCCTTTTTGCCCTGCATGATACATTGTCATCTGATTATGTGCTCTGCCATTTCTCACACCCCCAGGCATAGGCACTGTATTATCTGTCAGCTGTGCATTAGACACTCCAGTGAAATACTTGCAAGGATACATTTCCCTGGAAGTGACACTCTGATGCCTTGGCAAGAATAATGGCATTAACGCCAAAGGCTCACTGTCTTCCAGTCCAAATCCTACAGCACAGGGGCAATTTCTATTACTGTCAGTCATAAAGTACAGTGGATATTGTCAAGCACTTGAGTGAAAATGCATGTAAAGCATTAACAAGAAGGATGATACAGCTTCCTCCTTGATAAATGACTCTCTTGCCTAAAGCCTGCAGCAGGAATAACCACACATTTCACCGTATTTCCTGCAGAAGAATTTCCTTTTGGTTTTGCGGATCAGACCATCATTTAACACATCTACCTCACTATTGGATTTGCAGTGGTATAGAGCAGCAACCCACAGGATTCTATGCCTCTGGAAGGCTAGCAGCCATATTAAGTAACTAAGATACAGGAGTACTTAGTTCAGGAACCTAATACTCCTCATGCAGCCAACCATGAAAGAAATCTTCCTGCAGGGAATTCAGAGCCAGTACAACTCCCAGAGTGAATACCTTGTCCATCATCTTTGTGCAGGTTGCTAGTCCTGAGGGTCCTGGGACACCTGTGACAAGGCGCAGGTCAGCCAGTGCTGACAGGACATGGGAATGTGAAGTAATTTAATAATGGAGAAAGCTGGGGAGGAAACTGTCTGCCATATAATTGCTTCTTCATGTGTGCATTAAGCCTGAGGCATGGAGGTGTCAGGATGTTATTCACTGTGAGGAAAAGGAAATACCTTATCCTGTAGGTCTGGTTATTTTTATGGAGAGGGAGAAAAGACTCCCATGACACAAGCTAGCTCTCTAAAACAGCTAGTCTCAGGGAGGTATGACATCGATTCATGGCATTGCTTGGGGCTGCTCCCTTTACTGAAAGGTTGGATACAACATTAGCCCATGCATCAATGCATGAAAGGGACGGATTTGTCAACTGGGAGCTTGGCCAGGTCACCAGCTGGCTGCTGGAGACATGCTAGACAGGGACACAGACTGCTGTTTTCTGAAGTAGACACATGCCTCCTTGCTGTGCACCAGATCAGAGTGACTTGAGACAACCTCTCCTGTACCAGTGGGATACCTTTTTTGACTACAGTAACACTTCCCTTACTGCTACTGGTCTTTCCAAGTCGTTTTTTTCTTCTGTTAGGGATAGAATACAATACATTTGACGTTCTAAGGTAAGTGCTTAAGAGCTCCATGGAAGATGATAGCCAGCACTTACTATGGATCAGAGACACTTAGCTGATGTTGGAATGGTAAGTGCAGATGTTGGAATGCTAACACAAAAGAAGTTATGAATGCCTACAAATGTACTAATCAGGAAAGAGTGTAATTATGGCAATTAAATAAAGAACAAAACCAAATATCCCCTCTGTTCAAAGGAACTTAAAACTATAAAACAAATATATCAGAAAGGAAATGTAGCAAAAAAAAGCATTCAGAAGAACAAAACAAGGACTTGTCTCAGGAGAAAGGAATTATAATTAATATGTCACATCAAATGCAACAGATAACTTACTTCAACAAACAAATACATTTGAAGGGATTCTACAAGGAACTGAATCCTGCGTTAATGCTTTCCAGGTGTAAGATGATAGCTAGAAAACCACAGTAATGACAAGCCCATAACTATGGCAGAATGAGATGCTCTAATGGGGTGATAATCTTCCCAGAATTGCCTCTCCACAGAGCTCAGCGGGCCTGGCTTGATTTCCTCTTTAATTTTCAATCTTAAAGAAACACCACCAAATTCAATTCAGTCAATCTCCAAGCCATCAGATGGACTCACCCTGTGACTTGAACTTTATGGGTTTTGGAGGGTTTTGTCGGCATGTTAAAAATATACTCCCCAACAAAAGATGAAAAACTCCAGGGGAATCAATGCTGTAAACAAAAAGAGAAAACTAACTAGGAGTGAAATGCACAGGGATCAAAAGCCAAGAGACCGAATAGCATTTCACCCTCTAATATTTTGAGCTAAGTGTTGTCCGAAAGGATTCACTGCTCTTGTTTCCAGGTGACTGTCATGACCTCACACTGGCTGCTCGTCATCAACATGGAGCATGTGATGGATCCCCAGCTCAGATCTACCATATTCCAAACAGCCAGGTGCCAAGGCAATGTTACACTGCTGATCCTACCTCAGTGTTATTCTTCCTATCTCTCATGTCCTCTCCTTTTTGTGCTAAAAGACACAATTGTCTATCTTGGAAGCTCACTTTTCTGTCCCTTATCCTCCCTCTCATTTTTTCCTCCTTGACTTTTCTCAGACTACTGGGCATAATGAGAACTGGGGAGAAGGCTTAGATATATCTCATCTCATCCTGCTTGTCTGCTGCCAGGGAGTGAAAAAGATGGCAGGATCTCCCTCCTCCTGCTGCCATCATATCCTGTGGAAGAAAAAGTGGTTTTGTCACTCCAAACACATTGCAGCAGGGAAGAAAGGATATTGAGATGATCAGAGTATCTTTTTTTTTCTGCTGACCTTAAGGAAGTCAGGCACAAGGGACCTAAGGGCTACAGAGATTATGGTATATCTCATTGTCAGAGTTCACAATCAATCCCCCTTCCTGATGCTGTTCCCCACCATCAGGACTCTATGCTAGTCTCCTGTGGTTAGCAAGAGCCTCCAAGCTACAGGTGCTTGCCTGCTGTGACTCACAGAGGCCGCTCTTACTAAAACACATACAATTAATACCACAGTGAACTTCTACACTGTCTTTAAGAAAGCACGGTATGAAGTGAGGCAGCTACTGGCATGCTAGTGCAGTGCCTGGGGAACTAAAGCGGGCAGGGGAGGAGGACTTATCTGAGGTCCCACCAGAGGAATCAAGGGCACAGGACTCAAGAAACAACTGAATAGCAACATAACAAGCTGTGAGAGTGGTTCTGACACCCAAACCAGCTCCTCCCACGAGCTATAGGCTTGACCCCATAGCATGCTGACAGACACAATGCCTGGCTTTGATGGCAAAAGAAATCCAGGAGTAGTAAACAATTTGATTAAGGAGAAAACAGGAGACATGTTTACCTGCATACTAGCTTTTGAAACATCTAATTTAAAAACTCTGCTGTGAGTCTGCATACTAATAACTTCCTCCTGCTCCTTAAGGAAAACATTCTGTTCTGGGTGTCAAGAAGCCCTTTTCTACAATTCAAATATGCAGACATCTGTAGGATAAAGAGAGGAAATTGTGTGCAAAGCTGCCTTCAGTGTGCAAACCAAACACCTGCATTAGTCACTGGCAATTTATTGTCCAAGTACACAAGCAGGAGAACCCTACAGCTCTCTACATCTGCTTCCAGCAGCTGGGGCAATAAGAGGAAATAAGTGCTACTGTTGAGAAGAGCGCAAGAGGTTCCATTACAGATGGCAAATAGCCTGAAATAAAAGATGCAGGGAGTCAGGCAGGGAGACAGGCAGGAAGGTAGGAAGGCAGGAAGGACAAAACTAGACAAAAGTCATGTAAAAATACCTGGAGTAAACTGTGAGGCAGTATTTCAACCCATCTACCTTTATAGTATCATTTGCTCGTTTGTAACTTTAGTCATCTTTGAAGGCTCCAAAGTGAAGTTGTATTTTTTACATATTATCTTGGGTCTAAAATTCTAACTGGAAAATTAAATGATAGTTTTGAATAGTAAGACGTTGCCTTAGCATTTTGTGCTTCCTGTCTGAAAAATGCTGTCTGATCTGGAAGAGAGTTGGTGCATTTATCTGTGAGATGAAAAGCAGCAGTTAAAGACAATTCTGATTTACAAATAAGATTTATTATTTAACTGTCCTCCTGAAACTTTTCAACTTGTCTGAAGAAACTCAACAGGGTGATAGCATTTTTCAGAATGGAGAAAGTATACTGGAAAATCCTTAAGCTGAAGTTAAAATCCTCAGACTCAAAGAAATAAAACCATCTGTGACTCTCAATTAAAAAGTGACTCTAAAATCTAGGGTGCTACTCTCATTGCCTCCCATAGAAGGAAAACATATTTCTTTCAAAAATAAAAGGTCATTTTTGTGATTACAAGCCTGTGAAGTGACTTGCACCGTAGCAGGCAGCAGAGCTGCAGGGTTAGCTCCTAGGTCATTATGCCATTGTACAAATAAGCTTTCTATTCACTTACTTCCAAGTCCGTTGCATCTTTATATCCTAAAGCTCATATGTATTTTTTACAAGAATCAGGGTATTTAATATGAAATATTACCATAAAAGCACAATTCCATTTTAGAAACTCCGATCTATGTCAAGAGATCCAGAACTAAGTTGAGTCAAAGCTGAGCAGGAGCATCAGAGCAAGAGACAAAAGCAAAGGTGGTTGAAAAGACATTGAGATAAATTTTTTCTTAGAAAATCTTGATCTCACTAAACACAACACAGGAGAAGACTGATTCAGTCAGACCTTTTAAAAAGACATTATAAAAATATTCTATTCTGATTTTAGATCTTTTAAATATTATACTGAATTTTGACAGTACATGGATTTTGTTCAATACACTAAAAGGCAGAAGTGCCTGATCTTCCTGTAGTGTGGATATTCATTTCTACACATGCTGATATGATGAACAAGAAAGCAAAACCATTCAGGATCCTAGATTTCCAGATTTGTAAAAAAACTCTGAAAACATCCAGACTTGTAGTAAAACTAGGATCTCAAATTTTAGAGGCATCACACTGTATAAATTTAACATCGTTTAAGACTTACATCATCTACAGCCAGACATGAAATCCAAATCTATTAGTCTTGAACATCATTATGGGCACAAATGTCTTAACATAAACCTAGACAGAGAAAGGCAGCACTGCTCTAAATCCTGAGAGTTTCAAATAGAGAAGTACTGTTCACTCCAACTCCTCGTAAAGGAAGTTGACCTGAATTTTCAGAAAGAGAATCAATCAGATAAATACCTTTTCCCATATGGCCCACACACAAAGACATGAAGATTTACCTATAAATTTCCTCTTCTGAAATGAATAATGTTGTTAATCATTTGACTGAGGCAGTTCTTACTCTTTACTCTTCTTCCTCCACAGAAGAGGCAAAAGCTTTTCCGTAATTTTTTTGCACGCACATTTTGTGAAGCATTAGTGAATTCTCCATAGTGAAAGCTATTGTGCTCTGACATGTATCTTCAGGAAAAGTAAAGCCAGAAAGCACTATCAATATGCTTTGATATTTATGCTTATGTTTGATATGGAATCATATGAGTTTTATGGATTTACAGTGTAAAAAACTAGATGCTTTACTATCTTTAGCCAACATATATTCATATATCTACTATATAGAGTGATGAAAGCAAAAGAGGTAAGACTGTTAACATGGAGTACGGATTCTGATTTAACTCATCATCATACAGCACTTCCTAGGAGGCCAGCTAGGAGAAAGTGGGATGAAAACATCTAATTAAGAGCCTAAAGAAAACTTATTTAAGTATCAGTCATCTGGGAAGAATTAAAGGGCTAATGTTATCAGAAAAGAGGTGATAATGGATGGTGCAAGTGCTTTCCAGATAGGCTGGAGAGCAGCAGTCTAGTGCTTAAACTTCTGTCAGCTTCTCAGTGTACAGCAGGTCTGGCTGGAAATCCTGAGGTGCAAAAGAAGGTAATTTTTTTTAATGAATTCTGTTTCTTCAGTTTTGAAATACCTGAATTACACAGATGATGCTTCAGAAGGTGTTCACTTCTGTAATGCAAACTGGAACCATCCAAACTTTAAATGTCACCTCCAGATTTCTTTTTAACTGTAATAGAAATTTTGGGAGCAGCAAGGCCACCCAGCACTGACTTCTACAGCTGGGCCAAATGTCCTGGGTGCTTAGTCGCCCATGGGCACTCTTAGAATTTCAGTGAAGCGCTGTGGGCTAGTATTACCCTGATCTTCTTCAGCCTTCTGATGTCTGCATTTTTGTAATGGAGTTTGTCACAGATTTTCATGTAAACAATGTAATGTTATTGTAACTGTCCTTTCTTGTTTTTCATTCCTCTCTTGAGGAGGAGACAATTGATAGATTTCTAGTTTGACCAGTGTGGTTGGAGAGGTAGCAACCTCACCCATGGTCATTGCCAAAAATCTGTATAAATCAAAGTAAAGAAACAAACTTCTTCTTCTTTCCCTGACGACTCGGCTGTGTGTGTATCATTCATTTCGTGCCCTATAGTGACAGGCTAGGCTGTGGTGTGACAAGCCAGTTTTAGGTGCTTTTTTCAGGATGTAGATGCTACGAAGAGATCCGACAACCCTCAGAAGCAGAACCATTATTTAAATTAAAAACTTTTGGGCCTTTCACCCCAGAAGAGTCCAAACTCTGCATTATCATCATTTTACTAATAGCATTTCCACTGAAGGATGAACAAATCCTGCTGGTGGAACAATGCAATTAACCTGAGTGTAAAAACATAAAATCTACTCTTCAGAACAAGAAAAGCAGGAACTGGTAAACGTAAACTTGATGAAAGCGACCCATCTGGCGTGGGATGTTTGCTGGTGCATAACTTACGTTTTACAATAATACATTTACAAAAATTGAGATCTACTTTCATGCTGATACTCTTGCAACAAGACCGTAGCAACTACATCAGAAGCATGGTTTAGCAAAGAAGAGAACTAAGCTACCATATTTCCTAGAAACCATTAAATATTCATATGTATGTTAATATATTGCACCTGGCAGTAACAATCTCAGGTCCAACCTAGAATAAAACTCCATTTTTCCCAGTCAAGTGAAAATAATGTACAGTCACTGCTACGGTAACAGGTCTAATCATTTCCTTAGGCTGTCTCCATTCTCCGTATGTTGGCTGTGCATAATTCATAGGATTTGCCATATGTTGTCTGAAGCAAGTGTCCCTGTAAGTGTTTGCGGTTCTACTCGAAGGCATGTCTCCATAAATTACATTGTGATATATTTGACATTAAAAAAAAAAAAACCTAAACAGGGAAAACAATTCAGTGAAACATAATCTGCTTAAAGTTTACCACTTAGCCATGTGTTGAACATTCAAGCGATTAGCTCCCCAAAGTACAACTTTTTTCTCAGTATGTGCAGTCTGCTTCTGCTGGCAGCAGTTTCAAAGGCAAGAAACAATTTATCCTTCTCTCAAAATAAGGACTTGGTCCAGAAATCTTTACAAACACAGGTAGCTTCTGCTGGCTTCTGAGAGCCTGAGCATACAGACTAGGATTAGTTACTTGAATAAAGGATGGCAGGATTAGACTTTCCACTGGCAGCAGCCTTGCAGCAGAGAACCCCCACAGTACAACCTGGGTTTCCTGTTTCCTGACAGACCTCACAGCTTCAATGGCTTTTCTAACTCCCAGCTGGTTTCTCCGCAGCATCTTCAATGATTTTAAGGCAAGCAAAGTTCAAAAGATAAGCAGCTGTGGAGCAAAGACAGAGTATTGGTCAAAATAACAGGATGACAAACCACAGGATCTCCCAAGAGAGTGGCATTGTTCAGAGAGGGGAAACAAATGGCAAAAAGTATAGGCAAGGGCAGAGGAAAGGGAAAAATAAAAGCAGAAATGATGTAACCTGTTTGCTTCTGTCTCCTGATAGCTAATGAAAGATGAGCTAATTAGTACACCCCTCAGCTGAAACAGGAATAAACCCTCCTTTCTACAGACAGCTATGCATATTGCAAAGGCTCTCAGGGGCATCCTGTCTCTCAGACTGCTGACCTCCTGACCTGTGTGGCTGAGATCTGCCCTCCAGCTGAAAAGGTGCTCGAGAGAGGAGGGCAGGCAGCCAAACATCCGACGGACACAGCAGGATCTCCTGGTACATCTTTACTTGAGAAAACAGGATAAAAATCTGAAGGATAAAGGAATATAAACATGGAAGTTCATTTTATTCTGAGAGAAAACAGATCATCATCTGAAGCTTTTAGGAGGAAAATGGGAACTGGGTAGAAGAGAGGCAAACAGGAATGCTGATGGTTAGCTTTGCATATTTAAGAATTTCAATTTTAAGAGAGCCTCTTACTATGTCAGCATAATTTTGTTTGTAGAATTCCACTATATTGAGGAAGTCAGAAAAGCAAGCACAAACTTCAATGCAAAAGTGATGCCCACTTTCTAAACTATAATTTATTTTTGATGCTCACAGCAGTGGTGTCATCAAATCCCACTGACAGTTACCACAACAAAAACTTTCACACACAATATAAAAATTTTTTACGCAGCCATGACCCTGTGAAGAGACATATAATATTTCCAACATGAATAACACAGTGACGTTGGCACAGTGGGGCTACAGGCACTTCCAGTTTGGGTTTTTCAAACAGCTCTATGAATTATTATTAAAAAATTTAAGTTCAGAAAATAATGAAAACTAGAGCCAAGGCAAACATGTAAGAATGAAGAGACTACTATTCACTTAAGATCCAATTTTGCATCAATGAAACCAAAGCAAGTTCTACTGACACCTTTGCTGAAGGAGGTAAGTCTCACTTGTGGTTCTTCACCTTCACACGTGGCAGAGAAACAAGTTCAATTTCATAAGGTCTAGTAACACCCAGAACTAGGTCTTGCCTCTGGCCATCAACACTACAATCATCATTACCTTTCTTTTTTCTAAGCAAAAAGTGACAAGAAAAGAGATTGAGAATCATAGATATGAACACATCAGTTACTATCAACCAACAATGTGCTCTTTGGAACTTGCTAAAAACAGAATACACTTAACACCTGAACATTCACTGTCAACAAATCCAAGTTATCATCTCACATATGAGGAAGCAGCATGTCCACAGGCACCTTAGGGACAACTGTTGAATCAGACATTAAAAGTGGAAGAAGAAAGACTCAAAAAGCTTCTACCTCTCTCAATGATTTTTACCAGCTGGAGCTGATTTTCTAAAGGAAATGCCATATTTCAAAGGGTTCAGCTATAACTGGAGAATCATGAAGGCAGTCACAGATGCTCCACATATTGTGTTAGGTAATACCACAGTAGTTCCCAATTCTAATGTTGTGGTAAACCACACAGCCTTTCACAGGGGGAAAGGGTGGAACTTGTGGTCTCTACCTTACATGAAACTTGGTCATTCATGTATCTGCAAAACACACCACAGGTCATTCCCTGTGAGCACTGGAGGTATGGGTACACATGACTCTGAGCACAAGTACATGCCTCTGTCATTAAATCCTAACTCGTTCCTGTTCAAGGCTGGAGAGCTCCAGGAGGGAGTTTGGGCATAAACAGCCTATCACCAACAGAGTAATTTGTATAGCTGCCTCCCAGTGACTATTTTTCTTGAGTGTCCTGCAGTTACGAGCAGTTTCCATGGAAATGTGTTTCTCTTCACCTTCTTTCCTGAGGCATAGTTCCTTTCCCTTCTGTACCATCAGGACATTAGAGGCTGTTCAGGTTGGGTATTAGGAACAAGTTCTGCACTCAGAGGATGGTCAAGCACTATAAAAAGCTCTCCAATGAAATGGTCATGGCCCTAAGCCTGTCAGGGTCAAGAAGCATTTGGACAATACACTTACGATATATGGTTTAACTTTTAGGTTGCCCTATGTGGAATCCTGGGTCCCTTTCAATTCAGAATATTCTGTGATTCTATAAATGGCAATTGTGCACCAGGACTGTCTTTATTTCTGTAACATGATGGAGACGAGCTGGTTGCTTTCATCAGAGAAGCTAATCCAACCAGCACTACACTCCTAGTATGACTGAAAAAATAGGTAGAAGAGAATATGCCACAGTGATCTTATAAAGGAGATACATGACTGCTGTATTTTACAACACACCAGCTTGATATCCTATTATTAGAGAGAGGAAGAACTGAGGTTTCTTGATGCAAATCAGCAAGAGGCTTTTTCTAGAGAATGTTGATACTTACAAGAGAAGCTTGATTTCACTCTAATCCCCTGGAAGACTTCTACTGCACTCTGTAATTAAAAGGTTTTGCTTAGTTCTGTCAATTGGAAAAAACTATAGCTCACCTGATTAGTCAGTGCCCCCTGCAAAGAACATCTTTGATGTGAACACTCTGGGAGTGCACTGATACTGACAGCATCTTGATGCTGTTTTTTCAATGAGATTCATGAATATCCTTAATAGCCTAACTCTCATTAGAGGACTAAAACCCCTTTCTCTTTCAAAGCAGGTTTTGAGTGTAAAAGATTTGGTGGGGTATTTCCATTCAAGGCAAATGTTCTTCAGTACCAAGTATATATTTGAATACAAAAGCTAAGTATATTAAGTTTATTTCCATGACACAAGACAACTTAGCTGTCATCTTCATTTTTTTGAAGATGTGCATGGTTTGATAATTGAAGTAGATAAAAATTCTTATTCCTTAAGCATAAAAGCTCCCAGAAACCCCAGCTGAGAAGAAACCCCAATGTGCTAAATGATATGCAAATACAGAGTAACACAAAACATTCTCCTGAAGTTTACCATCAGCAGAATCACAAAGAAACTACCATCCCTACTTCACATTGTTCAAACCATGCAGCTGAGCCAAGAAAGAAACTCAGATCTGCAGAAACCTGATACAACAGATTTAACCACAACCAGCAGCCATGGGAAGTCTTACCTCAGTGAGTGCTCTACTAACTCTCACAAGGTATGACTTCCTTAGCCTCTTTTCCCCTTGTGTAGTAAGCTTGCCAACCCACTTTCCTTCTCCTCCTCCACCTTTTAATTTTTTTTAATTGTAGCTCACTAATGAGTAATTTCTCATTTTAGAGTCACCAACTATTTCACCCAAAGTGGTCAAGTGCCTCATTTAATTCCTCCTTACTTAACATTAGCATATCATACGTTTCACTGTGATTTTGTCATGTTCTGTTCTAGCTGCAAGTGTTTAAGCTTTTGTTATGAGTGGCTCCTTTCAATGGTTATTAATGCCCATTTTATTGGAGATGATGGAAATCGTTTATCAGTAGACATAGGTCTCAAAAAATTCCAGTAGATGCAGAGATCACTTTGTTTCAACAAAGACAGAAGTATCACAAATTTTGCAAAGTAGTTATAAAGGAAAACACATTGTGTTGTTTGAGTACAGCACAGTTAACAGAAATGCCATAATAGGATTGTATCCTATTATGTATTGTATCCTGCCCCTGGAGTAACAAACATCAATATATCAATATATCAGTCGTAATTCAAAAGATAGATCATAAAAGCTGTGAAACAGAAATGATGCACAATAAAGCTATGAATAATAAGAAGGCTGCTATGCAAAAAAATAGGTAAGGCATTGCACCTAAGCCAGCTGTTGAGATTCCCTATGTTAGCACTGTGTAACAGTGTGGTTATTGTATGCCTTAAAGCTAAAATTCAGTGGGGCTGTGGGAAGAGCAAACATGGAAATACAATGGGCCAAGCTGTTAGTCTCCAGGAATTCATTTTCTCTATCTCCAATTAGATGCAATGTTGTCTTACACAAGCTGGCACAAGCAGACCAAAGGCTTACCTGACAGGATAAACAAGGCATTGCTGAAAAGAGTGGAGGAGGTGCCAGAGGTTCCCAAGTGTCAGCACTCCAAGAAACATAGCAAAGCAGGAAGCTCCAAAGAGGGATCTGAGATCATCCAGTGCTGGCTAAACCTTTAGTAAACATGCACTGCATTTAAACCATTTTACTGTTTTCAAAGCCAAAGCTTACATAGTACAGGTTTTGTTCTAAATCCAGAGTGGTTTTGCTCCAAAAAGACCCAAATTACACTGTCTAGGGAATAAATTAGGCTTGGTGAGGAAACCACAACCTATCATTGGAGGACTGAAACTCGGGGTCCCGCCTAAGAGTGGGAGAGTTTCAAGCTTCCTTCCGAGATGGAGAGGATTCAAGATCTCCTGCTCAGACAGAGCACAACTGCAGATGCCAGGAAGGCACAGGCAGGCTTCTGCTCACCCAGCAATCAAGATTTTTCAGGATGTCCATTTTGTGGCAGTCACTGAACCATAACAGCACAATTTGAAGGCATAAAAATGAGCATACAACCAGAATGAAGTCTGCTATAAATAAGTGTGGAGGTGAGCTACCTAGCAAGACTTCAGTGTAAACCAATGTGAAGGAGAATGCTTGAGCTACAGCTTGTAAATCCAAACAAAAGCAATCTTCCAAAGTAAAAACTATCCCTGTTGCCATTAGAACTGGGAACATATAAATAATCTATGCAATTAATTCATTAATTTGTAATGTTTATAAATTAAAAAGATGACACAGACAGCCCAGTACTTTTTAATGGCAGAATTACCATGTTCTCCCCATTAAGAATCAAGGCACAAAAAAATCAAATACTTAAAAGGCAGAATTAACCATCCAACCCAGTTCTTTTCATCTTGAGATGCCCTGAATCTCATAACCCCGCCAAATAAATTTATGTCCCATGAGGAAGTTAGTGAAATGAAAGATTTAGTTTCCTTTGTTGGATGAGAAGACTATCATCTCACAGAACATACTTCCACCATCACTACTGGTAAAATAAAATATGTCTATTAAGTCACAATAATTTCCTCCCATTATTGAGAGCAACTAACACACTCTTATGCAACTCTGCATTCTTTTCATGAGCATTTTGTTATATAGCTAAAATATTAAATGGTACAAGATGTATTTCTCAGCAAACGTCATGCTATTTATTTGCTTAAACTGGGCAGGAGTATCATTATAAAAGGCATATTAGAGGCATTTATAGAGGTCTCATGAAAAGCTATTTCCTACTCTCGTGTTTTGCAGTTCTACTATGAATGCCCAGGGCAAACCAAACAATCCATTCCTATCAGCCAAACCCTAAAGTTCTGCAAATGACATAGAAGGTATGGAAAATTCAGATTTTTTTTTCCAGTTTTACATAAATTAAAAATTAAGGTCAAATCAGTTTGTTCTTTCACACAGCATGAAAGCTCAGCATTAAAAAAATCTAGATTTCTAAAACAAAATCAATTCCTTCCTTGACAATTTTCCAATCGTTTATTAGGCTTGAATTAAGGTGGTGTAGATTTAAGAGCATCATTAACTTCAGTGAGAAGTTTCAGCCTTGTTCTAAACTGAAACCGAGATCAGCACAAAGGCAGCTAGGGATATCATACAGTACAATTATGATGGTGCCAGCAGCATTTGAAAGGCACCTAATTAAGGTGTTTTAAAGCAAAATTTAAGCTACTAGGGATAGCTTGCTAATTTAAAACTAAGACATCCCTTGTCGTAGTTTTAGTCTTAGTCTTAGTCTTAAGACATCCCTAAGACATTAATGGCTCTGAACTACACTGATTTTTTTGGTATACCGAAATTGCATTATTTAGATGTACAAGCATGAAATCTAGTGGAAAATGACAGAAATCCTTTTGTATTAACCCTGCAACCATGGGTATAAAAATGTCTCTAGCATTACACCTCATCCTGACACTGGGGAAGTGATACAAGACTCAGACATTTGATCTGGTCCATTCTGAAAGAAGGCATTCAGCTTTACTTTTGTTTTCTTCTTATAAGTGCCATCCCAAGGAAAGCAGATGTATCCTAGCCCTCTAGGAACACAGCACTAGTTGTCGCCTGTTCCTGACCTTGACCCCCTCTGCCATCCTCTTGCCAACCGCACTGCTGCTCCTGCCTTGGGCTGGCCTCACCTGGACAGATGGCCTCTGTACAAAGCACCATGTCACCACTGGAGCCTCACGTTCAGTGTCTGCCATGGGTTCAGCAGGGCTGCAGCCAGCAGAACCACTTGGTAACTGCTCCCCAGAAACTGCAAAATCCTGTCAGCTTGTCAGGGCATTTATGGGGGCACCAGGAAGGCTGCAGCAGAAGAAATGCCTCAGCATTCAAACAGCACAGTCTGCAACCTTTTGTCAACATCAGCATAAGCAAAAGCAATCTTGAAGATTCTCTCAGCAGAAACTTAAATACAGCAATCACTACAGTGAGATGTGATTTGTTTCTGAATATAAAGGATACTCCCACCACAGAACAAACCCCAGTGACTTTTCTACCCATTTGTTTTACACAGACCCATCAGGCCACAGACCCCAGCAGCCACTGACTACACTAACAGCTGCCACATCTTTCCACTACTGCTAAGTTTCATCAATACACGCCAGACCGACTGATCCAGGCTGCAGCCCAAAGAGACTCATTTGGCAAGGTTATGTAAGAAATGAGCTGCTGGACCGGCTGCTTCGTTGTTGTTTATCCACACAAATTAAAAAGTGTGGTCATGCGTAAGTTAATCAATAGCAGAAAACAGCTATCCCCACTTTTTATGCCAGTTGGCCTATTTAATGCTCTCAGTTTAAAAAGCAGCAATAAAAAGGCCACAAAACAGAAGAAGTGTCAGATGAATGGAGGATGGTGACTGGCTGGAGAGTGAGCCAGGTCATCACATCCATCGTTACGCATTTCCCAGAACCCAAGTAAAAAACTGGCTGAAGTTACAGATGAACCTCAAGCCAGCAATATACATTAATACTTACTGCAGTGAAATAGAATGAAGCCCTGGACAAAGCAATATAAACTTGAAAAAAGAAGGCAACTAAGAAATATGAATAAGTAGATGCAAAGGCACTCTCTCTCAAAAAAGCACCAAAAGAAAATAAAAACAAATGCAAAATACCCAACTACTACTGAGAATGCCATACACACTATTTAAGGGCTTATGAACCAAAAAGGCATTTGTATCCAGCATAGATCATGCAAAAATTGTCCTAGGATTTACCAATTACACATTTTGAATTTCTCATATATTTTCTTTCTTAATATTCATGAAAGTGTTGTGAAATACCTCCTCCCAATTTGTAAGCTAAGAATAAAACAAACACAAACAACACTTTCTTTGGCATATCTTTTAACAACTCATGGTACCCAAAACAGAAATTTGCCAATGTTACTTAAAATTTTCCATTAAGGTTTTCTTGTTTTGTTGTTGTTGTTGTTTGTGGAGGGGGGTTTTGGTTTTTTTTTTTTTTGTTTGTTTGGTTTTTTTAAAAAAAAGTCAGTGCCTCCAGAAGGTGGCCATTATACATTACAGAAGTAAAGAAGCTGCAAGCTGTTAGACTGTGGACTCATGCCTAATATGCATTAACTATGTCCATTACAGCTAATTTTTACAGCCATTTGGTATCCTGGCAGCTTACTCTGAGGTTTGCCATTATTACAATGCCAGCCCCATGCTTGTCTTATGTAATACTGTGTAACTTTTTTCAGCAATGAAGAATTAAATTTCTTTATTCATAGTGTTCTTCAACTATTTAAAAAACACCACAGAAATGGGGTGGGGGGGGAAGGAATTGTCTGGTTCAAAGCCTAGTTAATCAAGATGGAATGTCTCCTGGTGCTCACATCTGACCTTAGGGTTTTTCAGGATTTCACTGGTCTCCCTGGTGATAGTTGCTATGAGCACTTTCAGTATGTGTCATGAGAAATACTTGAAAAGAAATTTTCACTGCTTTCACACACAGTCCTTCTAACCTTAGCTGTATTAACTTTTATCGATGTTGTTTGCTCACAAAAATAAGTTGAAAATTCTTCTAATTTTTCTTTTCCTTCCTTGTGGAGAATCCAAGCACTGGACAGTGCCACAATGAGCCACTTTGAAACCTTTCAAGATGAAAAGATTTTTTCAAAACTTGTCCTCCAGGAAATGAGCTTGAGAAGATGAAGGTGTTTTGTCCATTTTAAAGGCTCAAACCAGGTAAAACACATCTAGGTATGATGCAGAATTATAGCCATGAAGTCATGTTCATCAGCCTCAAACTCTAGGCCTTAAGAATCTCATTTTATTTCATATGAACAAGTTGAGTTTCACTTTTTGAGAAGCTACAATAAATTGTATTTCTTTTTCCTTCTTAATTGGTTGAAAATACCAGCATTCTGTATGTTTTAAATCACATAATCCTCCAACCAACAAACAAAATGCTTCTTTATAAATCTTAGAAGATAAAACCATCTTGTCTAATGTGTGCTCTGTAATACCAAGGCAGCAAGGTCCTTTTGTCAAAAGTGTGTGTACTTATGCATGTTAGGTTTTAAACCTCTTTGAATTGATTTGACAGAACCAAATACTGCAGCTCAACAAAACAATGTCTCCCGCCTTTTTGTTTTGCTTTATCTTCTGGATATTCCAAAGAAAGTTCAAATTTAATACTTGAAAAGCATAGGAAAACTACACTCATGTATACTTTCTGGTACAGTAGTAAATAAAAATTAGCTGGTTATTATAAAGAGTCAACAACTGAAACTTAACCAAAATTAGTTACAACATCAAAAACTGACAAAACTTAGAATACACAAACGATGAACTTTTAGAAGGCTAGGGAAACCATGACTAAGGCAATCATTTCCAGAAAACACTAGGGGTACAATTCCTTTGGCAGCAGCAGAAACACATTCAGCTATATTAAGATGCATTAAAATCTTCCTGGCAAACTTACGTGAAAACCACATTTTATATTGAATGGCAAAGCTGAAGTTTTGCCTATAAGAGACTGCTTTACACACATGAGATTCTGACATGTTGTTGGAAGAGAGACTGAAAAAATCCTCACACTTTGAGCTGAAAATATCTGGATTCAAAATGGAACCATAATTCTCAGAGAGTTTTAATCCAAGTGCTTTATACTTTCCACTACTAATTGACTTCAACTGGCCTATGCTTACTTTAAAAGGGGAGGAAAAACTTCGTATAATTAGAATATTCAGCTCACAGAGGACTTCTAAGGCAAAAGACTTTCACGTTACAATTCCCACAGGAAAACAAAATGGCAACTTGAATGTTTTTTCACTTTTAACTGTGGACTGAAACACATGGGAAGACACTAGTGTTGTCCTCAGCTGCCTAATGGGAAGGCATACATGCAGAAGGCAGACCACAGTATTCCCAGAGGTGCAGAGTGATGGCAGAAGAACAAGGAGACACAAACTGCATGACAGAAAATTCTGATTAGTGAGGAAAAGGTCTTCTCTGAGATGGCAGACAAACAAGGGAACAGGTTGCCTAGAGAGAGTTAGTAAAATCTCCATTCTTGGATGTATGCAAAGCTCAAGTGTGAACAGCCTTGAGCAACTTTATCTAAGGGGCTGCTTGGAACATGCTGGACTAGATTGCCTCCAGACATGCCTCCCAATCTAAATTATACCATGATTGTACACAGGGACTGAGAAGATAAACTGCACATTCATGAGCAAAGCAAATATACAACTTCTTCACATACACCTACTTCTCAATAAATAATTTTACTTCACAATTTCAGCTAAAGAAAACTCAGATGAATTCTTCCTGGACTGTACACAGTCCTCTAAACAAAGAATTTTGTTCAATTGAATAATATACTAAACTCATTTGGAAATACGAGAAATAATTCTTCAAATAAAAATATTGAGTGCTGTTACGCACACAATTCGTATCAGGAAGATATCTAGATGACCCTGAGAGAATACAAAGAGTTCTTCAAAGGCAGTGATTGTTAACAATGCTTATTTGATGTGCACTGGGGCATTTTAAAAGCTCTTTCAAACATTTTTAATATGACATGGTTGATAGCCATGGACTCATGCTGCTATGTGCATTACCTTTAGGAAGAAGTGTCATCCAAAAACATAACCATGATCAGTTCAGCCTAACAATACTCAGGGTAAAAATTTTTACCTCTGTTCCTGAAAAATGTCTGTGCAGGAATGTAAGACAGTTTCAGACTTTAGGAAGAAAATTCTTCGGGAATAAAAATATGAATGTATTCATATTTAAGTAAAATGTGTTCTAAATTTTACTATTCCAGTATGTAACCAATATACTGCAAATAGCAGCAAAATTACTGAATTGAGGCAAGTTTAAGGAAAAAAAAGGTTAAAAGGAAAGCCCAGCTGTTTCCTGAAGATCTGTCCTAAAGTGGACCAGAAACAAGAAAAGTCAATTTAAAAAACACGTGTTTAAAAAACACGTTCAGCAAGTGACCTTACCAAAGTACAGAAAGACTGAGAAAACATGCTTTCTTCAAAAAAGATTAAGCTTTTTAATAGTGACATTTTTCACAGTACAAGGCTTTTCAACCTTAAATACTTGTTTTCATCCCTGAATTGAATATTCTCTTCTTAAAGGAATTAAACACAGCAAGTCAGAATTATATCATATTTATTGGGAACAGACACTTTTTTCAACTAGTGGCCAAAAATCTTGCAGATTGACAGATGCTTTCCAGGTTAAAGATCACTGCTTCTCACATTAGACACCTCTAATGAAGGCTAATAACTGTCTAATTCCTTCCCAGTCCTATGCATGCTCCAGGAAGAATCTGTTCCTGAATCTTGCTACTTCAGTCATTTCTAGTCATCTTTTCCATGATCTTAATTATTTTTTTTTTACTTCAGCACACATAATTTCCCATCCCCCTCCCCAGCCATTTGTTCCAGGTCATCTGGAATCACCTTTGCACCCAAGTGGTTTCATATATCCTGTACATTTTTCAGTATGTCACCTTTGTTATAAGATAGACCATAATTATATATATATTATTATATATAGCAAACTCTTTCTGATATGTAGCATATTATTACCCTGGAACATTTACAAAGAACGCATTAAACTGGAGCCATAGTTTAATAGCTTAATCCATGGTTTAATCCATAGTCTATTATGTATTTTACCCTTTCTGCTGCTCCTTTTAATATGCTTTGGATTGTTTCCTCATTTTTATCTACTTCCTTTCTGAAATAGTATAATGGGAAGTGAGGGGTTTTTAGGAGGCCCTTTCATTTAATGAGAAAACTGAATCAAAATACATCATCTATTACAATTCTTCAGCATATAAACTGTGAATGAATATCCAGTACAAAATCAGATTTTTTTCTCGTGGGTTCTTCAACAAACTCATTTGTACTTGACCATGATTTCCACATCATACCTTTTCTGACTCATCCCTTGCATATGGAGATGTAACTAAATTTTTTGGACATTATTGTTTTCTGACATCACAGCAATCCTCATCTTCCTCTATATTCTGCATCATTATCACCATTCTGTGTTACAACTGTTGGTATATTTCCAGGATAATGGCTATATATTCACTCATTTTCCATCTACATGGACTGGGGCACCTGTTGATACATTTGACTTATTAATGCCATCTTTCACTGTCCTTAAAGCACAAAGCTATTACTCTGAAGGTGTAATCTGTTGCTATTCTGATATATAAACCAATATTCAACTCTGGAATATTCACTGTTAAGGTATCCTAAGTAAAAATCAGACACTCTAATCAACTTGTATTAGCTTGTAAGGGTTTGACACTTGTATAGAATCACTTGCAGACTGAATGTTGGTTTGATTATGTTTTCACGTGCTCTGTTTAAAAAGACTGACAGCTTGTTTCTTGGTAAAACCTGATAATACTTCTGTTCTTCCCAGACAATTTTTGACATTTTCTACCACAGAAGAGACAACGTTCAAAAGTACACATTTGTTCACATTCATTTAGTTTTCCAAGTCTTTAGGGTGAGAGAAGACTGGGTAGAGAATCAAGAGTTACTTGCTCCAACAGAGTATCAAGCAAATGCAATTATGGTGCTTCCAGACTCTGCAATGATGATTTTTGCCTTCCATGTAGTAGGACAATGGCCCACCAAGGTACTTGGCAGGCTGTATCTGAGGCTTAGAAACAGCTCCCTGCATTGAGATACACATGGCAGGCATTCACTTTGAGAGACAAAACAAGATGGTATTCAAAACCTGTTGGGAAGTCTATTCACCAAGCACAAGACAGCCTAGATTGAAATTCTTCCGTCTGAAAGAACTGAGTCAGTCTGTCCCAAAACCTATACTGAGAAGCCTCGTTTCATGTTGCCTGAGTTCAGAGATTCATTGTATCAAGAGATCAGGAGAAAAAGCCCCTCCATGATCACAGTCTGATGGTCACACCTAGTCTTTAGCAAAAAAAAATGTATGGGTAGGGTCCCTCTTTATCACTAAGGGGCTTGTGGAAAAATTCCCTCTGAACGGTGATAGTTTCTATCCCTAAAAATAAGTTGTTCTCCCTTTAGTTCAGACTCTTTAACAATTATGAGGAATACATGGAAAATTAAATGCTGCCAGAAGGAAGGCAAAGAGGAGGCTCTCATCCTAAAGCCCTTTTTGTGATGATAGGGACATTCTCATCAGGTAAGGGAATATGAGACTGCATCTCTTCAGCTGGCGGCAACAATAACCATGTCCAGATCTGCTACATTGATAATTAAACATTTATTGTACTTGTGAACAACAACAACAAAAAACCAACAAAATAATCCCAGAAAACCTGGAGAGCTTTCATGAACTCTTGTAATATGTAGAATGAATAGTATACCAAAGAGCAGTTCCTTTTCAAGTGCAAATAACATGGATTTATAGCCCATGATCTGATTCAAAAAGCAAACTCAGATATTTTGAAGAATGTCATTATGGTTTTAGTCCCCATCAAAAATAGAGAATACACTTCACATCCTATCTTTAACAAGTTAAATACAATAGTATACAATGGTATTTTCCTGTCACAAGTTCAGGTAAAATTCAAAGTTCAGGTCCTCTTCACCTTTCTGATCTGTTGAAGTTCCTACCACTACCTTGTTTGGGGTTCCGCCCCCTCTTCTTAATCTTGATTCTGTTTCTTCCAGAGACTGTAATTGATACCTTAATAATTTTTACAGAAACTAGACAAGAGTCTAAAGGGCACATAAAAAGAATTCAAGGCTAGAAGACATTAAAAGCGTGCTATAGGTCAATATATGACCTATATATAAAAATCAATATGAATATATGAAATTTCAAAGTGATATTGAAATAGCTTTTGTGATTTCTGTTCTTCAAGGTTTCTTAAAAATTGATGTAGCTCAAAATAATGTATAATGAAAGAAAATGAACAGTTGAGTAACAATAATTTTTTTCATAGCATTATTAAGGTTGGAAAAAATCTCAAGATCATCAAGTCCAACCACTAACACAGCACTGCCATCTTCATCACTAAAACACGTGCTCAAGTGCCACATCTACACATTTTTTGTGGAATACTTCCAAGAATGGGAAATTCATCACTTCCCTGGGAAGCCTGTTCCAATGATTGAAAACCCTTTTTAGTGGAGAAATGTGGATAATTTTTTGCTGATAACCAATCTCAACCTCCCCTGATGCAACTTGAAGCAGTTTCCTCTTGTCCTATTGCTTGCAACTTGAGAGAAGAGATTGACCCTGACTTTGCTACACCCTTTTTTCAGGTAGTTGTAGAGAGCAGTATCCCTGAATGTCATTTTCTCCAGGCTAAACCACCCCAGCTTCCTCAGCTGCTCTTGTGCTCTAGACCCTTCACCACCTCCATCCTCTTCTCCGGACTTGCTCCAGCACCAAAATGTCCTTCTTGTAGCAAAGGGCCCAGAACTGAACATAGGATTCAGGGTGCACCCACCAGTGCCAAGTAGAGAGGGAAAATCACTGTCCTAGTCCTGCTCGACATTCCATTTCTGACATTTTTCCAGGATACCTCCAACTTTTTGCCTACAGTGGTGGTGCTCTATATACTCTTCCAGTAGAGAAAACATTCTGGAGAAACAAGTTTTAAGTTCCATAGTTTGTAGGCATCCCTGTATCCAGATGCACAGCAGCCATGGCAGGAGGCACAGCTGGGCACACAACTGTGATTACCATCTGCCCATCGCAGGTGCCTCGCACATGTATCTGCCTGTGTGGTAAGACGTGTGCTCAGCGGATGATGTGAGAGCCTCAGCATTCTGGTGGCAGCCAAGGGGAAGCAAGTCCCCTGTGCCAAAAGGAAGCACAGTGTAATCTGTGATGACTCATCGTGGTCTGCATCCTACCCTCCTGCCTGGTCCAAAAGAGAAGGTGAAAGGCATAAGCTGTGCACTCTTGAGAACTGCTTTAGTAAAACAACTACTCCTATACCAGAGCATTTCTAGAAGGAAGTTTTGTATGTCTTTTAAACAAGCAATCTACCAGAAGATGCTGTCCTCCCTGAATGTAATTAAAATTTTCTCTTCTCCAGTGAGTCCACCTGTACTTTGTGACTCCAGCTTGCCAAAGAGGTTTTGGCACCTCACAGGCAGCAGCTCCCTGAAGATGCACAGAGAACACTTCATTTCATGTCATGGCTTCAACATAACATCATCAATCTGACCAGACAGCCAAATCTGGTAACATCTGTGACCACCTGCACCTGCCATTTGTTATTTATCAAAGTGTGTGTGCATGTAGGACCTTGCAGAATTGATGGGGGCATCCAGTGGTGAAAATGGAAACGGATGTCAAAGATTTCCTGTTCAGTAATACAACTTTTCCTATTCTGCATGGGTACAACACACACATCACAGTAGATATACAGAGATTCCTCTTTCCTCATTTCATCTATTATTCAAAAAAATATTCTCCAGTTTTAATTTTGGCGATATGTCCTTACTAATCCCTACATGCTACTGCCTTCCATTAATCATCTGTAAGTACCTGCACAGATGCAGTTTCTACTAGACTGACATGTTTATTGTTGAATGTTTCTGTTTACAAGCAACACAAAACAACCATTGCTACTACAAGTAAAAGCAATTATTTTATATTTTCAAACTGAAAAGGCTCAAAATTAAATTTAAAATATTTACTGTCTTCTTCTCACTGTCTACTCCATAGCATCGATAAGTGTTTCTTTCCTGTGCAGATAACTGTGCTAGTGTACCTTTCCCAGATGGGCAACAGAGATAAACTGTTTAACAAGCATGAAGACGAGTAGCTATCAGATTGGTGTCTTGGGCTTCAACCAAAATTTCTTTTGTCTTCAAACAAGAGAAGAAAAACACAAAGAAAGGTGAGCTGGAATAATATTCAGTTCAGACCTGCCCTTCAGTATCTTCACAGCAAGAATTAAGCATACTCACCAGTAACAGTCTGTCTGATAACAAGAAAAGGCAGCACGTCCCACCTTCCCCTTCACAGCCTTCAGGCAGGCAGTCCCCAGCAGGCACACACAAATAATGTCAAGAAAATGCTGAACACAACAGCCTTGCCACATGAATCCCAAGTACACTAGATTATTTTTCTAACTCGTTTTCTGGGTTACCACAAACATAATAAAAGATAACCATATGTTTAAAATGCCCCCCTCATACTACAAATCTCATTTATATCTATATATATCTGATCCCACACACAAAGGAATGCATGTATTTCAATTAAGTATCAAAAGGAATTGTGGATAGTGTCTCTGAGCAACCAAATGCCACACAGGAAGGTCACCATAGTAATATGCGGTCCAATGTTTCATTCACAACCTGCAAATGCAAAGACATTCTTCACAACTCATTCATTCACTGAAAGGAAGGCCAGTGACCAGAGTAATAAGGACTAATGTTCCACATAAATTTAGTGCATGTGGTAAGCAATATATAGCATAACTTCCTTCTACTTCACAAAGCAAACCCAGATATTTTGTATGACACACACAGGTTTACACACCGTGTAATTTCAGATATCTCCCTTTAGGTTTTATCAACTCTGGGATGTTCTCTCATTGTTGCTAATGGCAAATTACCACTTTAAGGCAGGTCTGTACCCTAAAGGCAGGTACAGAGCATAAACATCACACTATCTTAGTACAGAGTCACAAATCTTTACACTAAGGTCAAATTATAATTCAGACATGAGCAATACCATAAATTGAAACATGGGCTACTCATGTCTTCTTAATATGGCTAAGCTTTAGTAAAGCAGAAAGGTTCAGAAAATACTGCATAAATGCACTAGGTGCTATCCTACAGACCAGGTAAAACCTATTAGTGGAGTTTAGCTGTGTTATTATAGGTGACTAGCAAGTAAAAGAAATCATAGCCTGAAGACCAATGCATGGCAAACACATAAGTAATGCATTTTAGTTTCAGTTTTGCTGTGCAAAACTATAAATATCATTCAGGGGAAGATATTCACCTGGTGAAAGGACATGTGGAGACCAAAGAAACAGGATGCATGGAACTGGCGCACAAAGTAGTAAGACCCTTGGAAAGGTTGAGAAAATTTATTCCTATCAATTAAGTACTTCTAGGATCTAAGTTGCCAGACTATACCTGCTGGGCCAACACACCTATAGTCTTGCTGAACAGTGTATGCTACTATCCCCACCCTCAGTGTAACATGCAGTATGATACAAAAATCAAAGGTGAAAAATCCTTTTGATGTAAATTTGAAAAACTACCTCAACTCCCAAATATGCTGCAAGACATATAGTATTTTTAAGCTGCTGTGACTCTCAAAGCCCTTGATACCTTGTATTCCAAGTAAAATACATTTTGAAAACCTGTGCTACCTTTCCTGTATGCAACCTCTATGCAACTCCAAATAGTTGCATATATGTGTATATATATGTATATATATGTATATATCTATGTTACAGTGAACTCAAAAGATATCAAATTCCTTCTTTACACAACATCAGTAGTAAGCAGAACATTTATTCAAATAATTATTCCCCCATGCAGGGAGAATCTGGGGACTGGGGAAAAAGAGAGAGGAAAAACACACTGCATTTTGTTTAGAAGTGCCTTTAAATTCTGCCTTATTTAACAGATCATCCAGTTGAGTGGAAACATTCTGATCTATAAGTTTTACTTACTTCTGCAAACTGTTTAAGTACCCATCTGTCTGCAGAATAGAACAGTACTCTGGAGTTGCTTTCAACATAAGTGCACAATCAAAATATATGTAAAGTAGCACAGAAAGAAGTCTTCATGTAAAGCTTATACAAAAATTCCTTAATAGTTTGCCTCTTTTGATTTTGCTTTGATATTAAAATATTCAATCAATTAAATGAGACATACAAGATCCAAGTATCCTCTCAATAACACACAAATGTAAATCCTGACTCAAATAAAGCCTGAACTGCAGAGACATATAGAAACAGCTGAAGTTCTATGTTGGTATGTGTAATAGCAAAGTATGGCAAACAGGACGGTGCTTAAAAGCAGGCTGAGTCCATTCACATAGGCCTTTCATACATACCTCTTGTTGGCTCTCACGACATGAAGGCCCGCAGTACCAGGCTACGAATACTGTGGAAGAAAATAAAGAAGTACAGAGACTCTACCAAGCAGAAGCACCGTCTGCCACAAGATGACTTCTTTCCTTTTGAAAAAGAGCCCTTTAAGGTAATATGTCTCCAAATTGCTAGAGAGAAGCAGAACCATTCCAGGTGTAAAAACCCTTTTGCGTCTTAGACAAAAAAAAAAAAAAAAAAAAAAAAAGAAGATGTGCAGAGAGTCACAACAAGCAATCTAAGCTTACCCACACTCCATGATGACAGCAGACCACTGTTTGGACTAAAGGAAGAATAAAAATATCTGAATAACTTGAAAGTACTGAACTCAAGCCAAGAAGTACCAGGAAAGCTCTGGGTTCACCATTAAGACAGCAAAGTCAAGAGGCTGCTTGGTCAACTTTGCTCTGGAGCAAAGTGAGCTTGCATGGTACCATGACACAGTGTGAGCACATCTGGATGACTTGTCATTAAGCTTGGTCTGTTAGCTCACTCTCTGAAGATCTACCACAAACAGGGTGATTATATTTTAAACAGGATTAAAAATATATGCACTCTATCCTATCAAAATCCATTGCATAACTCCAGCCTTCTCTGTGGTTGTAAGCAAGAAGCTCTGATTTTACCATGCAAACCCAATCAGACCCTCTCAGGAAGATAATGCTGCAAATGAGCAACAAACAGGAAAAACCCTGGGAATTTTATTAAACAGAAGTATCATAAAATGAAGTTTAACTTAAATAAAATAAATATTTTCTATGTTTTCAGAGGCAAAATCCAACTGCTGTTCTGTGTATTTCCAATTCATTAATAGCTTAGCTAATTCTGAATAGAGCAAAAAGTCTACTCCCAAAAGACACTGAAGTCTAAGGCAATACATGCATTATTTTTTGCACTTTCACTGAGATGGAACTTTTAAGTGCACAACTCTTCTTTTATGAGAGTTTAAAAGTGTAATCAGGGTATGTACAGGCCTTATTCTGACAAAAGGGAAAAAATGTGCCTTGCATCACAACATAGCCATTAGCAATTGCTGATTTTAGCTTTTAACAGTGACTATAGCCATATCAATTCATGACGCTGACCTCTGTTTTTCTGAATGAATTAAGAGGAAGAGAAAAACGTGGCTTCCACTAAGCTTCCATTCTGGCACAGGAAATCCTGTGTGGTTAGATACAGTATGTGTTGCGCTCAGAGATTTCATTCTACTCCCCTCCAAAAAGCCAACACAAGCAGCATGTCACAGGAAATTCTTCCTTATTTTCAGTAGTTCTCAGGACAAGGCTTCTTTGGAAACAAGGTCAGCATGAATAGAGCATTGCTTCCTTATCGCTGCTAAGCAGCTGCGTTGAGGATGCGAGACACAACGCTGCACCCTGTCCCTGAATACCTCTTTTCATAAACTTTAAATATATGCAGCAAGCAGTTAAAAGTTCCCTTGTGCTTTTTTATTTTGAGATTTTTATATCACATACTTTCAAAAAATATTTTTTTAAAATGTACTGAGCAACTGTAAGGTTAAATTCCACCTTAAAAAAAAAAAATCAAACTTCAACTACTTTTAAACAGACAGCACCACACAGCAAGGCTGACAAAATTAAAGCACAGAGTTTTGGCTGACTCTTCAGGAAGCGTGAGGCCCAATTCCAGCTACCTCTGCAATGTACCACTTTCAAAGTGCAGTGTACTGCTTTCAATGTATTATTATGTCTTTTACTCTCTGTAACTCCTCAGTTTTATATAAAGCTCCAGCTGTAATTAACCATTTAAGTTAATAAGCAAATTATGCAGGAATTATATGCTTAAAGAGTCAAAAGCAAATTCCAGTTTTTCCTGATATAAACCACTTACAAAACATGCAGTTTCCCCCTCCCCATAACCCATGCCAGTGAGACTACTGTCAAATACACTGATGGATAAGGTGTTGCTAATTTCCCTCAAGAGAAGGTCTTGAAAGATTTGCATTGATAACAACAGCAGTGCATAAAATATTTGCATTTATTTTTTGCATATTTTTGAAAGGAAGTTAAAGGATGGAGGGAAAAGAGCTTTAGAAGTAACACCAATTTGGCTAACTGATGGAAACACCAGTTACCCTAGATAGCAGACAACCCACAAGAACAGGAAGGCATTTAAAACTATGACACTTAACCCCTCTGTGGCCAGACAGACATAGAGCGGGCAAGGTCCATCCACCACAGAAAGACAAACATATCAATTCAGTGCTCTCGGCAGAAGAGATGCAGAGGCAGTACGCTTGTTCTCATGCTGCAGACCCTTTGATTAAGAATTTAGGTGGAGGAGCTCAGAGATGAGACTTCCAGCATTCTTCTGCCAAAAGGGTAGCAACAGCCACCTTTGAGATACAGAATGCAAGGAAGAGAGAACATAAAAGAAGGGAAGCACTAAAGACCAGTGAAAAATGGTCCTAGCAGTTAAAATAAATCGTAGGCTGAGACTTACAGTGACACGCAGTACCCTGGCTGCACCGCATTTCGATCCCATTGGAGCCAAGCAATTCTGCAAGTATTTTCCAGAAGAGCGAACAACAACTATAAACCTGTTATCTACGGGTTTGTCTTCCTAGTTTTGTGGCTGCAGAGCTCCCGAGTGTCCTTATATTGAAAGCTCTCAAGTAGCTACAGCCCCAAGCTGAAGTCTAGAATCTCGTATGCTCCTGGCTAGGCTGGAATGTTAAAACATACCTCAGTCTTGTAGACAGTATGAAAATGGTATGGGTGATTACAATTATCTGGGGTAGAATCTCCTCCTCTTCTGAAGAAAATCCATAATGCAGGAGAGGTTATTAGAAATTGGTGTCATGAAGGGAATGGCAGTGGTAATAACCAGCAAATAGAACACTTGCCATAAGTTTTAATTCTGTCATAAAACTTGATACCTCTCTAAAGGTCATGCAGACTCTTTCAAGTCTATCATCAGGTAAGGTAAAAAATCCTACACTGTTCTGGGGTTCATGAACACCTAGAAGCAATTTTACAATCTACAAAATAGTTACAGTAGAGTCTGCTATGTGTGGAATTGCATACTTGATTTTACAAACATCTTTCTAAAAGAAGTGGCATCAGATAAGAAAGTAACATTTTACATCAATAGTAAGGAAGTACAAATGAGTGATTTTGAGTATTTAAGCAGATAATTGGTATAATATTTCTGTGACACTGGGACAATGTAAATGTGTTTAATTTTGCAGTGTAGACATTGGCTTTTCCCTGAAGTGCACAGTAATAATTTTTCACAAAGGAGGAAGAGTTTTCTTCAAGCATCCAAACCTTAATCCTCTCAATTTTTCTTTTCAGGATATTGCTGTTATCTTAAACCCCAATATAACTTATAGAGCCAGTACAATTTATTTAATACCTTAACACCTGTGGGATAACTAATAGGATAGATTTTCCTTTAATTGCAATGTAAGGCTAAAAAGAATACACCACCCCTCAAAACAACACTCGACTCCTTAGATCTTTTAACAGTTTATTGGGATTTGCTGTTCCATCTAACTTACAGCTGCATTGGAAACCAGACTAAGAAGGTACAACTGGTCCAGATGTACCAGGAACTACTCTCTCAGCAGAGAACACTGCACTTCTAAATTTTTCCCTTTACCTTTATTCTTAGAAATCTGACTCTGTGTGCAAAGTCAGAAAACAATGTCTTGAAATGAAACATGGTAAGTGCTTGTGTTGGCACAAGTCATGGACCTGTCTTTAAGATCCTCTGCTTGACTCCAGTGCATTTGACAGGGCAAAGTCTTGATTTCTTAATGGATGTGAAGTTAAACTGAAGCTGAAAAGGGAAGATGAAGTGCTATTTCTGTTCTGACAGTGACTACAGAAAATCCAAAACAGTTCTCTTTCAGTATTATTCAAATCAGTGATGAATTAAACCTTGCCAGTTCACTGACAGGTTGGTTGTCCATAGTTGGTGGGGTCCCAGAACCAACCACAGTCAGAAATGCCCTTCTGTGTATCATGTAGGTGCAGGAGGTGCCAGGATTGGCTGAAGCAGCTATGGCTGGTTCCACCTTGCACTGGAGGGGCCAGGCTATGGGATCCCATCCACCAAGTGTCACCCCCACCACTCTGGGCTCCCATGCGTCAGAGCTCCACAGCCCATAGGCTGGAGAGGGCCCACTGTTTTTGCATAAAGCTTTCAATCTGTGAAACCTGTACTGCACACATTTAGTGCTTATTCCACCAAGCACCTGATAGATCAGAAAGAACAGGGAAAAGCTTCTGCCTGGAAAATACACAGCGTAAGTTACAATGACATTGTGATAAACACAGACCAGCTATGAGAAAGGAAACCACAAGCCTAGAAACCACCCCTCAAACAGGACACAGCTTCCAGGAAATCATTATTGAGAAATTCTAATAATTTATATCATGTTTGTTTAAGGACTTATTTTCATGTAGTATACTGTAAGGCAGAAATGGGAAAATAATACCAGAGCTAAGACCAAGCAAGGCAGCAGAAAGCATGATCACAGAAGCAAGGACACATTGGCTGAAGTCATTAAGAAGCACTAGTTACACAAGTGATTCAGCTTTAGGTCAGTGTCAAATTCCTTTCAGTTCTTGCAAAATCTGAAAATCATCAATATTCATCACTTTCCTGGCAAAAAGTCTCATTCTTTAGATTCCCTAGTTAACAGGATTATCAAACCAGAATGAAGTTGGAAGTTTCTTTCTGTGACAGTCAAATCCATCCCTCCGCAAGTGATTTTCATTTTATGGGAAAAATATTCCTTTTTTCAGTACCATTTTTGGCACAGAAGTATTTAATTCTCGTAACTGCAAATTTAAGTACATTACCAGCTTTCCTACCTCTCACATGTAGAAATGAACTCTTCTGTAACTAATACCTAAGACATCTCATACAGACTGACAGGCCAGATGAAGAAACAAAACAAACATTCATGTACTCAGAGAGCTATGAAATTCCAAGGGCAAAAGGCAACTCAGAAATTACTTAGGGCCTTAGTGGGCTAAAAAACTCCACTGTAGCACAGGAGGCTAACCAATGGACAGCTCCAGTGAAATAAGGGGTGTGGCAAACCCACCCCCAAATCCCCATACTATAAGAAAAGTACGATTTCTAAACTGAACCTCGTTATTACTTTGTTATGGGATGAATCATTCAACTGGTCTCCACAGAAGCTTGGTATTTCCCATCCAGGAACAAGCACCCATTTCATTGCTGTGGTCACTTGAATTTTAAAGGTTCCTTTGCTACTGGTAAAAGGATCTATCACAGGCCACAAAGGATCACACACAATAGGAATCAGATTTATTGCTTTTTATTGTTCTTTCAGGCAAGAATTGTTTTAATCTCACAAAAAATTCTTCCAGTCTCTTAACAAACAGGCAAGTCATTTGTACAGAGGCTTTCACCCCACCCTGAAAAGGAAGAAAAGGTACTTGGAAAACAGCAGTAGGAAAATAGGAAAAGCAGTTCTGTTTAAAGAAAAAACAAAAAACACATTCACACTTCCAATAAGAAAGACTTGGAAGATTTATTTACTAGCTCCAAACTATCAATTTTGATAGCATGAAAAGCAAGATATTTGGTACTTGGTTAACCAAGTTACCTAACTCAAAGAGACCATTGTCCAAGCTCCCACAACGTATGTGAGGACACTAACTGAGGATTAAACACAGAAATGCAGCAATTAAAGACTCCAATGTTTCTAACGGTGTAGTCAAAGAAATTTTCTTCTAAGAGAGTTATGAAACAGAAACATGCCTACTCTAGAAAGCTCACATTTACTGCTGTCAGTATTAGATTTCCCAGTACAACCAACATCCAAATAATCAATGAAAATGGTTTGCAAAATGCCACTCTGCTATTAGCAGTTACTCAACCAAGGAAAGATCTCTAAGTTTAGGAATAAGAGTAGTATTTCTCAGCATGGAAACTGGTTTGTCAACAACCATTTTTCTCCTGCACAAAACCTCTAACAATGCCAGCTCACAGCAACACTAGCTTCATTTATTGGCGGGAAAAAGGTGTCCCTTTGTACCATCAGTTTTGTGCCCTTTCAATAGCAGCTCCAGCAGTAGATTGGTGTGGACAATCGCAGTGACCATCTGTGACTGCGAGAGAGTTTGATAGCTGCAAGATTAACATAGGTTCAGCATCACCACATCTTGCCCTGCTGAGTCTTTCATACAGCTTTGAAAAACTTAATGAAAATGGATACATTCAAAGCTGAATAAAAAGAGGTCTCAACAGGCTTGACCCTAAACCTAAACAATGAAACTGTAATGCCAGCACCATTGTATCAACACGACAGATGTAGGTCGTGCTAGCTTTCATCTATAGCTGTGACTGATAGCTTGCAATTTGCTGACAAGACATCTGGTTTCCATTTTCATTTGGTTTGCAGGCACACATTTCAAGGGTTCAATTAAGACCGAAGATGCACATTTTTTTTTTTTTTGGTTGTTCATAGAAAAAGAATTTTGCAAAGATGATAGTCAGCATGTGTTACTAACCTAGGACATTATTGTACAAAATCCACCCTACAGAATTTATTCTAAAAATTACTCAGTGCAAGATAGGTTTAAAAAGTTTATAGAGGAATCTTACTGCTTAACCAAAAAAGTTAATTCACAAAGAGCTGTAGTATTAGTGCAGTAAATAGCTTTAATAGCTATATACTAGTATTTTCCTGGTTGACTTAATTATGTAATCTAAGTTGTATGAAATTTTGTTAGTAAGTTCCAGAAATCCATTCACACATTCACTGCTAGTACAACCTCATCATGTGATCTGTCCATTTGGATCAAGGTGAGAAACTGATTTATACTGCAGCTAGAGAAAAACAACCAACCAAACAGAAGTTCCTACTCAGCACAGGTTACTCGAAGAGCAGTCACAAGAAGTTTTATAAACAACACATTATTCTTTTTTCTTCCTGGACAGTACCATTTCAGAAATTACAAAATAGCAGCTGGGACAGCTCAGGTTAGAACTGCCCTGCTTTGTCAAAATGCATCCAAAAGAGCAGTACAGAAAGCCCTGACAGCAACAAATTCCTGACTATCCTGAATTAGTCACCTCCTATTTCTGTACCACGTTCTGTGTCTGAGTGGGTGAGCAGGTAGAAAGTTGCTTGACCACGAATAAATGGATCCAAAAGGGCATCAGGAAAGCTTCCTGGATCTTTCTCCTGTAGGCATAATAAACAATGCAATTTTGCAAGAAACCTTGTTCAGGCTGAAGGCACATAATATCCCAACGGACATGAGTGACACATGATATCCCTCAGGGGTCCATACTTGGACCAGTGCTACTTAACATCTTCATTAATGACAGAGACAAAAGCATCAAGTGCACTCTCAGCATATATGCAGATGACATGAAGCTGAGTGATGCAGCTGACACATGAAGGACAGGATGCCGTCCAGAAGGACCTGGACAAGCTTGAGAACTGGGCCTGTGGGAATCTCATG
>VZSR01003812.1:1713678-1892970 GCA_013398615.1 Brachypodius melanocephalos | reverse complement strand
TTGGGGTGACCTAATTGTGGCCTTCCAGTACCTGAAGGAAGCCAACAAGAAAGATGGAAAGAGGCTTGTTACAAAGGCCTTTAGTGACAGGACAAGAGGCAATTACACCAAACTGAAAGCGGCTTTAGATTAGATATAACAAAGAAATTCCTCCCTGTGAGAGAGGGGAAGCATGAGAACAGGTAGCTTAGAGAAATTGTAGCTGCCCCATCCCTGAAAGTGTTCAAAGCAAGGTTGGATGGAGCTTTGAGCAACCTGGTCTAGAGGAAAGTGTCTCTGCCCATGGTAGGGGGATTAAAGCCAGATGATCATTTAAGGTCCCTTCCAAAACCATTCTATGATTCTGTCATAATGTCACCATCATATAATAAGAATCCATGTATCCAAATCCCATGTAAAACAGTGGGAAAAAGATCTCTGTCCAATGTGGTGAGGAGAGCTTTTGAATTGAAATGATGGCAGGGAAGAAAACTACAACCCAGTGAGGAAATAGGAGACCAGGATGACAAACAAAGGCCAGCCTAATGTGGAGAAGAGAGACCTTTAATCAACAAAAGAGGGTTGAAGAGGACCACCTCAAGTGTCTGGACACAAATAAGAAAGGAATGGTATGAGGGGAAGCTCGTACTTATTCTGTGAAATCAGCATGACTGCGATATTACTTCTGACACACCTGTACACTAACATTTGGAGGATGGTGAACAGGAGGAATTAAGAAGTTTGACTACAGTTGCAGGGCTACAAATCTCATAGGGACCACAGAGATGCAGCAAGATGGCTCATACAACTGGACTGCTACAAAAACAGATAAAGGTTCTTTGGGGAATGACCGGCCAGGACGGGGAGCAGAGTGAGGAGTCTTTTACATGAGAAAGGGATGGGAATGCATGAAGGTCTATCTTGGGATGAGCAACAAGCCAGGTGGGACTTACAGCTCAGTATCAGTGTACAGACCAACATGGACAGCACTGTGATGGGTGTCCACTACAGACCACTCAATCATGAGGAAGCAGAACACAAAGGCCTCCTCCACATCTGGAAGAAACCTCAGGTTTGCAGACCGCAGTTGTCATGGTAGATTTTAACCACTCAGGCAACTGCTAGAAGGGCAAGCAAAAGCAATCCAGGAGGTCTCTGGAGGTCCCCCAATAATTGCCTCCTGACATAGGTGATTAAGGAGCCAATAAAGGAAGATGCTCTGTTCAAGCTCATACTCACAAATCAGAAGAAAACAGCCAGGAAGGCGAAGGCTGAAGCAGTCATGGCTGCAATGACCATGAGATGATGGAATTCAGGATGGTATGAGGAAGGAATGAAACAAATAGCAGGACAATAGCCCTGGACCTCAGGAGAGCAGACTCTGGTCTGCTCAGAGACAGCAGCAGGACAGCTGGTTGGTTTTCAAGGATCACTTCCTCCAAGTTCAAGAATGGTCTGCCCTAGTGAGCAGAACATCAAGCAAGAGTGGCAGGACAGCTAAACAGATGAACAAGAAGCTTTTGACAAAACTCAAACATAAGGAGGCATATGAGAGGAAGCTCCAGGGATAGGCAGCCTAGGAAGAATACAAAGATACTATCCAAGAATGCAAGGTGAAAATTAAGAAAGCCAAAGCCTGTCTCATATTGCATCTAGCTAGAGACATGAAGGACAACAAGAAGGGCTTCTGCAAGTACATCAACAACAAAAGGAAGATGAGGGGAAAATGTAGGAACACCACTGAATGGAGCAGAGAACATGGTGGCTAAGGACAGAGAAAATGCAGAGATGTTCAATGGCACCTTTGCTTTGGACTTGGGTGACAAGGTTTGGCTTTGGTTTTCAGGTTCCTGAAACCAATGGGAAAGTCAGGAGCAAGCGTGACTTACCTTTGGTACAAGTGAATTAGTCTAGCAAACACTTACACAAATTGGACATATCTAAGTTCACCAGACCTGACAGAATACATCCACGAATGCTGAGAGCTGGTTTAGTGCCATTACAAGGCAATTCTGGAATATCTTCACAAGGTCATAACTATTTGGAGAGGTTCCTCAGGATAAAAGAAAAGCAAAGGCAACTCTTATACTCAAGAGAGAAAAGAAGAAAGATCTAGAAACTAAAGTTCAGCCAATTTCACCAGGACCCCAGGGAAGGTGTAAGAGGAAGTAATTCTGGAAATACTTTCCAAACATGTTACGGACAAGATGATTTCAAATTGTCAGTATGCAATTATGAAAGATAATCATGATTGACTAACCTGATAACCTACAATCAGATGATTCCCCTGGCAGAGGAGAGAAGAACACAGAATATTGTCTATATTGATTTTAGAAAGGCTTTTAGCACTGTTCCCCTACGATATCCTCACGGAGAAACTGATATGAGCTAAATGAATAAACACTGGGGTGGACTGAAAGCTGACTGAACTGCCAATCTCAAAGAGTTACAATCAGCAACATGAAGTTCAGCTGGCAGCCAGCCATTAGTGGCATACCCCAGGGTCGATACTGGGGCCACTACTCTTTTAACATCTTCATTAATGACCTAGATGATTGATCAGAGGACATCCTCAGCAAGCCTACAAATAATACGAAACTGAGAAGAACGAGTTGATAGAGCATATGGTTGAATCAACTTCCATTCAAAGGGACCCCAACAGGCTGGAGAAATGGAGAGATGTGAACCTCATAACATTTAGCAATGGGAAGTTCAAAGTTCTGCACCTGCAAGCACCAGTGCACAGTACAGGCTGGGAAGCAGCTTGACAAATGAAGTCTCGATGAACACGAAGTTAAACATGAGCCCACAACGTGTCATTGTGGCAAAGAAAGCCAGTAGCCTCCTGGGTCGCACTAGGAAGACGCTGCCAGGTAGCGGAAGACTTCTTGTCTCTACTCACAATTGGTAAGATCTCATCTGTGCTGCTGTGTCCAGTTCTGGGCTCTCCAGTCCAATGGGAGTACTGGAGTGAGTTCAGCAACCAACGACTAAAAATATTAAAGCACTAGAGCAATTTTCATTCTGAAGAAGAAAAGGTTCAACGTGGATCTTAGCAGTGAGTAAAAATCTTTACTGGAGGACAGGGGACAGGAAGAGAGAAGATGGAGCCAGACTCTTCTCAGCAATGCCCATTGAAAGAACAAGACGTAACAGGCACTATTTGATATTCAGGGGGAAAAAAAAGACTGTTTTGAATTTCCACTCTCAGGTTACTAACACCTCCCTTACATAAAGTTACTGTACTGATCCTTGTGACAAACAAGAACCAGTCATGATCAAGTCAGGCAACAGGAAGAGCCATTTAGTAGCACATTCTATAAATGCAACACAATGTCCCTGTCTCTCCTTCCTGGTAAAGAATCCCACATGCCAGTTGAGGTTGTTCCAAGGAGAGGGAGTACAATAGCTTTATTTGGCAAATAAATGACTCATATAGGATGCACTAAAGGGGATGTAACATGAGGGTAAGGGCAGGAGGTTTTGTTTCAGTAAGTTTCAAGTATACTACTACTATGAAGTATTCTTTGCACCTCCACAACTGAGATGCTGTTCTGCATTTAAAGTGAGTTTACTACTCACACGGTAAAACTTGAACATTTATTTAGAACATTCACAAAATAAAATTTTGAGCAAAGAAAATCACATCAGTTATTTAACATAAAAGGCTTTGCCTTTTCCAAAGTCCAATGAAGTCAATAGCTGCTTTCTTCAGAATTTTGCAAATTTGGTTAGGTCCTTCAAATGGACATGGATTTTGCATTGGAAAGTGTTCTCCTCATAGGACTGAGCAGAAGGCTGTAAAATACCCAAAGAGATAGGTAATTAGGGAAATTGACTACCTTGAGCCATGCCTGAGAGCTCTTTTACCCAAACAAGGAGTAGAATCAATAGTTTCCCAGACAATGGCAGTCTTTTGTCATTGCTGGATTTGGCATTTAAACTGCAGAGGACAAGCATAGGACAGATGACCAAATTCACCACCACCATTTTTGAGCTTTTCCTTTAAAAAACTCATTTAATTATTCCATTGCCTTGTCGCAATAAGCCAGTAAACATCAAATGAACCCGTGAAAAAGAAAAAAAGCTTTGAAGAAAGCTTCAAATCTGCTAGGTTTCCTCTTACCAGTGTCTGATGGAAAGAGAAGACTACTTTGTATTTTCTCCCAGAGGTAATTTCAGAAACAAATTAGGAAACTCTTGAAGCTATTAGGTATTATTCCTTGAAAGTGCCAGTTTTATAATTTACTGCCCACTGGCAACTTGCTGAGGCTGTAGAGAAGGTTACTAACTTCAAGACCTCAATAACACAAAGCAATGTACACCCCAGAACATACCAGAAAAAATACATTATCATTCTTTATGTTTAAAGGAAATACCCCATTGTATTTAGGTCACACAAAGTAAATGCAGAGTTGAGTAAGGGAAGAATGCAATTAAAATGCACGCACCAACCTAACCCAACACATTAGAACCATGTAAACATTGCTATTAATTTTACATTGCAATAAAGGTATCTCCTGGATGAAAAATCAAAGACAGCAAAAAATACCCAAACCACTTATTAAGCTGAAAAACATCTCCTTAAAATATCTGGACTCAGATGCTCAGGGATCGGGAGAAGGCAAATCATATTTTAAGAGTTTCCCAAATAAAAACTACTGGTTTACTGTAAACTCAGCGCTTAACTTTGTAAACAGATATGCTTCTTCCAAACTTCATTCACCCTCCCACTGTTTTATTTATCTGACTTAATGCAAGTTTTTCTTACACGAAGCAAAAAAGAATGCAATTAAAACTCCTATCCTAATTAAAGATTTTCTTGTTCTATTATGAACCTTACTTGACTGCTCAATACTATTGCCCAGAAGAACAATACATATTTAGATCTCCAATCCCCACAAGGGAGAAGAGTCCATTTGGAGTTCTGCAGTAACTGTAACAACCTTGCTTGGGGATAAAATACTGTTAAAAAATATGTTAATCTAAATTTACTTCCTGATTCTAACACTCCACACCCTGTAACCACTGATCTTTACATTTTTAAGAATTTGCACACTTACAGTCATGTGCAGCTGCCTCCTGCACCGGTTCAAGACGTTTGAACTGTGGAGACGATGGAAGTACAGACCATTACGAGTCAGTTACTCAGAGTTAGGTACAGTGTCACGACACACCACAGGATTTGCACTACACCCATGAGACCTTTAGAGACAAAAGGTTACCTCCACAAATACCCACATCTCTGAAACTCTAGCCCTGGCAATCAGTAGGAAGACATTTAGGACAGCAGCTTTCAGACAGGCTATAGATTTTGCACTCAAAGATGAAAGTGATTAAGAACTTCATTCAGATGCAAATTTTCCTTTTCCATTCTGGATTTTTGTAGACAACCTGTAAATATGAGCCTGCAGCTAACTGAGCTATTTAGCCTGCAGGATGGTAGAGAACCACAACACCAATGTCACCTGTAACTTTCATCACCGTGAGCCACTTGCTGAACACACCTTCTTGTTTAAAATTTGCAGATCACTATTGAAATGGTGATGTTCAGTTCTGTTTGGGGACATAATATAACCCAAAAGCTCCCAAGGGAAATAAGTGACTTACAGCTCCCAATTCATCTTCTGACCAAGCATATTATTATCCTACACTTAATTCCAAGTACAATCACAATACAGGCATTCCGTAGTGGGACAGGATCTGCAACTAGTCCCCAGGTACGCAATGTGGTACACACATACCCTACTTATGAGATATGCATTTCAGGTCACACCAGTATAGCTAGTCACAACAGAGGGAGGGCATGTATGTTTGTGAGGAAGTGCAGAAGAAAGGAAGATTTTGGTTACAAAAAAAACCCCCAACCAACCAACAGACCAAAAAAAAAACCCCACCCACACAAAACCCTTGTAGTAATAAGTAAGCCCACAGCTTGCCCCAGAATGCTACCCGGAGCAGCTCTCTGATGGAGGTGATTCTGATAGCCTGGATCTGGTCTAGGTTGGCTGTCTCTGTTCAAGGCCACAGAGTATCATCACAATGAATTCAAGGACTTGCATCACAAGTAACAAAAGTCATCACTTTCTGGTTAGTGCTCTGTATTTTATATACACACAGAGGCCTCATGTTCAGCAATGCTATTCTGTCACCAAGATACTTTTCTTATGACAATGTTTAGAGAAATACATAATTTAGGGAAAAGATAATATATATCTGTAAAGCAATTCAGTAAACTTATTTGAAATATGAACTCAAAGCTTTTTAATATTAATACAACTTTTCTTCATGAGGCAAAAAGAATCATTTTTGCTGTTCAATCTCCTATGGAACCTTCATTCCTTCAATACTGCAATTTCAGTGCTAAACATATTAATAGGGTCGTAAAGATTCAGATTATGTAATAAAGACAGTGAAAGCAGATGATAAAATGCTGTTAACATTCATTTACAGCAGCTGGGAAGGCCCTGCCAAATGTTGCTTTACATAACAGGTCGTGACGTTCTGACTGCATTAAGCTTTCTGATCACTCTTTCTTTATCTGCTATGATTGTGAACACAATACGAGACAGCACAGACTAACCAATGGATTTAGAAGCCCTTTCAAGCACAACACCATTTCAAAGGTTTAAAAGATTAAAACATCAAAAAGAGCCTTGTGGTTACTACGTTTGTGCTTTTGCATTTTATAATGCAGACATGAAAGTGACATTCGCATCACTCTCCATTACCCCCACAATTCACTGCCTCCAATAAAGTTTAGAAGTGAGTATTTTATTGTGCTATGATTTAGTTATGCTATTTGCAAAAAAGGAAGTAACCATAACTTGAAAACATCATTGCTACAGTTTTCACAAGGCATCTTGAGTACTACTGAAACATTCTGTAATGTATGTATATATAATCTATATATACATTACAAGTGTCTACACAAGCAACTACAACCTACGCCACATTTTATGAATTGCATCTGAATCAAGTGACAGTTCTTGCTTTGCTTCAGTATGTTCTGCATTACATTTCCTTTGTTTCAGAACAGTCTCTCCTACACTTAAGAAGTCAGGATTCCGAAAGCATGGATCAGATCCTGCAAGTTCTCAGGCAAGTATCAGCCAGAAACATTGACTGTGGTACTTGGTCTGAACATCCTACTACAAAAATGATGACTCATAGTTGGATTCATTTGTTTGGCACATTCCCATGCCAAAATTAAGCCAAATCCTTCAGACATTATGGAGATTAGTTGCCCTAGGAAGGTTAAGAGCACTAGTGAGGTCAACAAATTGATGTATGTGAGGTAAGCAAGGCTGTCCTAACAGGACACATAGCAACCATTCTGCTTGTAAAAGCAGTACCACTTCATTCATCCCTCCAATCCTGCATTAGCTAGCAACTATTCAGTGCACTGAATGCACTCAAAGCCTATTCCATTATCTGACTGAAATTTTACTGCAGTGGGTTTTAAGCTTTTCCTGTAGCCACAGTACATTAGAGAGCCCCGACATGTCTTTGCACAACCGAGAAGTTTCCTCAGTACCTACCAGTGCCAGCTCCACCCTATCCACCTGTGGCACTGCCTCAGCAAAGCCTACCTCATTGTTTAGGAAACCACCTAAATAGCAGACCTGGGGAAAAATCTTATTCATTATAGGAAAAATAAATTCCTGAAGAGAAACACCAGTTTCAGTCAATACTCATCTACTGTTGTGAACAAGGAACTTGGTACTCCATTTTTGATTCAAGTACAGCTACCTTTACTACACTTCAGGAGACTCTTGTCAGTCCATTCAGTTGCCTGGAATTAAGATGTCTCCCTACTTCAAATTAAGTCCTCTTGCTTAAGTTAGAGCAGAGTGTTGGCCCTGACGTAAGAGAGGCCAAAAGCTTTGTTTCGGTTTTTTTTTTTTTTTTTCACTAAGTCAGGTTTGTTTGCACAAGAACTATACAAGAGGTATGTCTTCCCAAAATCACACTCTTCAGGTGAGATTCAAAGGGGTAATTCCAAGGTTATAAACACATTGTAATAGGAATAATGGCCTGTATGATCCTAGTAACAGGTCTAAATCCCCACTGCACTACACACGGTTTAAGTTATAACCTAAGAAGCTCTTTTCCAGAGCATCTTGCTACAGACCCACAAGTAAGATGGAGTTTTCAGTGATCATAGCTAATCCCAGGATTTCCCACACTACTGATACTTTACAAACAGAGAAAAAATAATTGCGGAGATGGAAGCAAAAAAGCAATTAAATTAAATTTATTTTCAAATATCCTAACACAAACAATGCTAAGCAAAAATGAAGCCACATAATGTCAACAGCATGTGCTTTCCAAGTCAGATATTACAATTCAAAAAAACACAGATTACATATAAATAGTTTGGGAACTAAAATTTCTACTAAGTCTTCGCATATATACATCTCCTTATTTACAGTATCTTCAATACACTTATAAGCATAATCTTACTCAGCAGGAACTGCTACTGATTCACGATGCATTAGCTATTCATTTAACCCAGCAGTCAATTAGAATTTAAAAAAATCATCACATAGTTACATAAATTATCAGATAACTGAATGGAGTGCAGAAACAGAACTAAGAACAAATTGTCCTTTCCAATGCAAAACACGCCAGTGCACAAGTTCAGAAGCATACCTGGAGGGTCATCTTAAATCCACTTTTAAATCAAGTGGAAAAGAATTCAGACATTTTCACCTTCTTGCCTGATTCTCAGCTATGGCACTTTGCATACAGCTGTTCAAACAACCTGACCTCACCACACAGAGCTGCAGCAATAGAAGTAAAGAACAACCCCATTAATACACCAAAGTAAAGCCTCTTGAAGGACTGTCTGATGCCCTACAAAACACTTCTGCAAAGGAAATAACCTGATCAGCAGCTGTCATGACTGATAAAGAGTTCTTCATTTTTCCTCCTCACAGCTAATATTAATGCACAGTAATCATTCACCTCTAGTCACTAAACCCCAAAACATTCACTGTTATTTGACTAAAAACTGCAGGTTTGCCTTGGTAATATTTGCAGACCAACAGCCCTTCTTTCCTCCTTAAACATCAGTTGAAGGAATTTTTCTGCCCTCAAAAAACCCCAAACACAACTCTTCACAGATATTAAATAAGTCAGGAATATTTGCTGAGTACGTTTCTGGTGGCTGCAAAAACAAAAGCTGTTTGTGAATCTGCAACTCAGGCACCTGGAGACCAGAATTGCCATGGGACAGAGGACTGACTACTGTATGGAGTGCTGCAGGAAGAGTCACTGAAGCAAGGTTCAAGCAAACAGATATTCTTCTGTGAACCTTTCAAATAACTCTGAGCAAACATTTCTTTCACAGATTACCTGCAAAACTAGAGACAATCTGCCAAAAAATAGTGCAAAAGCCTGGATGGGCTTTAAGATAAAAAATCATTACAAAGGAAAGAGCTGTGTTTTTTTCTGTATACTATAATAAATAAAGTATCCTCTGAACACTCCCCCCTCCAGATTAAAAAAGTAAATATTCTTAATTTAGAATGGTCACATAATTATGTCAATCTTACAATCCTCCTTTTCCATTCCTTTAAAAAAGCAGATCAGGAACACATTCTTGCTGGAATTCATAGAGAACACTATCTCTCTGGTCCCTGCTCCAACTACCAGGCAATGGATTCATAATCACCCTGTAAATAATTAAATATTCATTAAGTCTGGGAAAGAGCTTGAGAGCTTCAACAAAGAAGAAACCAGAGAGACTTGTCCAAGAATACTAAGTTCCTTAGTTCTCAGAGCAATCATTTGCCAGGTGGGAGATTTGTACTCAAGACTCAATTTTGAGCACGATAAAAGTAGCAAAATACGGAACTGAACTCCTCATGCAAATGCTCTGATCCCTAGGAAGGATGCACTGATCAGATTCTTGATGCTACAATTTCATACATATTTTCACATGGCTCAGCAGAAAAAGCAACATTTTTAGGACTACTCTGGTGGCAACTCAGATGACATCATCATGGATGAGGCTGGTACTTTGTCTCTGCCAGCTGGAGGCAAGGCAGTTTCTGGTCTATAAGTACTAGAGATGCTGCATTTCAAACTATACTACAGAATAAGCATGTAGGCCAGTATGTGCAGTCACACAAACATACTAACACCTCAGAAGTGAGGCAGCAACCAAAGCAGAACTAAATGTGGCATCTGAAAGGCAAACACAAGAGCTAGAGTTCTTTTATGAATTTAATCCCATGGGATATTTTACACCCTTAGCCTTTTCAAGCCCTCATGGAAGACTGAAAACTGCTACAGTAGCCTGAAAGTCTGTCCTCTTAGGCCTGAGCAAAGACCATCCCCCCTCATCCCCCCCAATTACAGAGGCCATCCTGGAAACACCAGGGAACAACACAGAGCTATACTGAACTGCCAAGCAGGCCACTATCTAAGCACATGCTTGCAATCTCATTGAACAGACTTTCCTCTCACATGCAACTCACTAGTTTGCTTGTCAGGGAATATATATTGGAGGAATTACACTTTGACTCTTATTTTCATTGATTATTTCCCCTTTTGATATGCAAAAGAGTGGCTTTCTTGCTCAACATTATGGTTGTCCAGAAAAGTTTCCCAGATATGTGAGCCCTTCCTCAGTGCTTAGCCAGACCATGCAGCAGATGCTCCTCGAAGTTATGCTAAGGCAGGTGGAAAATAGTGTGACTGGCAAGCATGACTTCTTAAGGGCAAACTGTGCCTTAAAAACTTGTGGTCTTCTGTAATGCAGGTTACAGCACTAGCGGATTAGGGAAGAGCAACATGTCATGTATCTTGACTTGTGCAGAGTACTTGATCCTATCCCACATGACATTCTTGTCTCTAACCTGGAGCCACATGGGTTTGACAGATGGACCACTCAGTCAATAAAGCCAGATAGTCTCTCTCACTCAAAGGGTTGTGGTCAATGGCTCGATATCTAAATGGTGTTGCATGGTGTTCCGCAGGACATTGTATTGGGACCAGGGCTTTTTGACATCTGTATTGGTGACATGGACAATGGGATTGAATGCACTCTCAGCAAGTTCACGAATGACACTAAGCTGTGTTGTGTGGTCTGGTTTATATGCTGGAAGGAAGTGATGGCATCTAGAGGCACCTAGGTTTGCTTGAAAGGTGAGCCCCTGCAAACTTCATGAAGTTCAACAAGGCCAAGTGTAAGGTCCTGCATGTAGGTCAGGATAATCACAAGGACAATCACAAGCAGGCTGAGCTGAAAATGGATTGAGAGCAGTGCTGAGAAGGACTTGAGCATGATAGTTGACAAGAAGTTCAACATGATGTGGCAATACGTGTTTGCAGCCCAGAACACCAAACACATCCTGAGCTGCATCAAAAGAAACATGGCCAGTGGGCCAAGGGACGTGATTCTTCCCCTCTACTTGCTCTGGTGAGTCCCCACCTGGAGGGCTGCATTCTGCTCTGAGGCCACCAACTTAAGAAGGACAGAGACCTGCTGGAGCAAGTCCAGAGCAAGGCTGTGAATATGTTCAGAGAGGTCTGGAGCACCACTCCTATGAGGACAGGCTGAGAGAGTTGGTGCTGTTCAGCCTGGAAAAGGCTCAGAGGAGACTCCACAGCAGCCTTCCAATACCTAAAGGGAACATGAGAGCTGGACAGGGAATTTTTACAAAGGCATGTAGTCATACGAGAGGGGGTAATGGCTTTGAACTGAAAGAAAGTAGCTTTAGATTAGATTTAAGGAAGAAAATCTTTACTGTAAGAGTGGTGAGGCTTTTTTTCTCATTAAGGCCACACGATCAAGTTCACAAGGCATCATCCATTGCACCATCCCACAGGTAAAGTGGGAATACTGCTTAAGAAGCACAGGATTTGACCCACAGCTACAATATCATGGCATCAGAAGTGGCTGGCAATTAAAGGATTATAATACAGTCCACAATAATCCGATGAGCTCGGCTGCAGAGGCACGTAGACTGCTCATCACAGGCTGCTGGGGAAGAAGTGATGCTAGGCATGCACAAAGGCATTCACTGCCACCAGGCTCCTCCACAGCACCCTGGGAGGAGAGGAGCACCTAGCAGGTGGGGTCCTGCTAGCCGCACTGGGCTTGCTCATCTCTTCTGCACAGGGGAACCTTCTCCCACTCTGCTGATGGTTGTGATTTCAATGCTCAAGTATCTGAGCAGATTAACATTTTGATTCTATTTTCTTTCATTACATTAAGAATCTCACTAATTTTATGCACTGTTACTTGGAAATTAGGAAGGCACAAATGAAGACAGCCCCAAAAAAGGTACATAATACAAACAATTCTATTACATTGGTCTTAACCTCAAGTAGTGTGCCAGGCAGCAAGTACAGCATAGTTGTCAAGTTCTTAAACACACCAGTTATCTATATGCACAACACACACAAAAGCTAGCTTTCTGCTACACAGCTGGTTCCTCGAGGAACTAGTATTATGGAAGCCAAGAACGCAGACACCAATTTGCAAAATATGTGAGGCACCTATGGACAAGAACTTATATACTTTCATTTCTACTCATCAGCAATTCAGTGATTTGCAAGAGGTAGAGCTTGCTGTGCTGTCTAACCAGTTACAGCAACCTTGGTGTAGTAAGAATCCTATGATAAGGGTTAGGAACTATTTTCTTTTTAGCCTGCCTTTTGAATGCCTGCATAAATACTTTCAAAGAAATAAAATTAACTTTATGCCCAGCAACTTAGTCACAGCAACTAGTCACAGAGACCAGTATTGAAATGTGTGACAAATGAAGAAAGTCTTTTTGGGGTGGTTTTTCTTGATTTTAGTAGAACGAGCAGAATAACAAACCATCCTGATCTATATTTTTAATATTCAATTAAGTAACTTACAATCATCTCAATTTCTCCATTATTGTGTAAAACAGTAACTTAATTGTTGAGTAAGAAAGTTTCAGTTGAGATGCCTGCTCATCTTGGTACTGAATGAACACTTATTTTATCTTGCCTCTGACCTGATGCTTTAGATTGTTTATCCTCTCTCTGCTTAAAAAAAGAATCACAGGGGAAAAGCAGAGAACAGCAAGGTTTGAAAAAAAACAGGTTGTCGAAAGAACAGAGTCATACAAGAGCTATCACTGAATCTTATTAGACTTCTGGTGTACTCTGTACTTTGTAAACATGAACAGATTCCTCTGATTTTCAGGAAGCAGATACTCTGGAACTGGCTAAAACAGTAGAGACCGCTTTCTTTTCCCATGCAAAAGTACGTATTCTGCAAAGTGAAAGGGGAATCAGCTTGCCTCCATATTTAGTTTTCCACTAAGAGCAAAGCCAAAAGTGTGCACCATTCCATTTGTGACACCCTGGAAGAAATAAGCATCATCTCAAAGACTCCCCACAAAAGACAGCCCCAACAAACTGCTAGCAGATTTTACATGCAGAGTAATTCAGATGAGTAAGCACTGAGTCAGTTAAGGAGTCTGCACAGTTTACATGAATCTCCAGTCAGTTTTGTTTCCCACAACAGCTAATTATATAAAGGGTTACAATCATTACTTCCTGGAAGTCATCATCCGGTAAGCCAGCTGCATTTGCTTTTTATTCCCAATAAAGCTAACAAGAAATACTGCAGCCTAAGTGTTCTAATTATACTTTTTGTAACTTCTATTTTATAATAGAATAAAAAGAAACCACTTAAGTCTAGTATATTTCAAGATTGTTTTGGTTAATATGCTAATCTAGCTCCTTTGCCTGTTTGTCAGCACTTCTGCATCTATAAAGGAAAGTCTCAGGAGCAACTGAAACTAAAGCATGTTTTATTGGTCAATAATAGATAACACAACGAAGTTAACAGGAATATTCTAACTGATGAATCCATGATCACACTTCCAAGCAAGTTCTACTGAATCTTTTTTGAGAAAAATAGACAAAGTATTTTTCCCTTCTCACCATCTTAATCAAAAGCAACTCCTCAGATGCTATGATCAATGTAAACACAGATAAAGAACCCACACACCTTAGGAGAGACTTCATTAAAGACAGATCAACAGCATTGTCCTGCACTGGATAGAGTTTGGAGTAAATAACAAAGAGCATCTTTAATTTATTTCAGAGATATTTACAAGATTCACAGATTATTAAAGAGTCAAACCATAAAGCATACAGTTTCTCCACAACATTTTCTTAGAGCATTTAGTGGGTTTTCCCTTCCTACATGTAACACGTACCTCATCAACATGCATCTAAAGCTGGAATTATTTTATTGTGCCAACTGTAAACTAAACCAAGCATTTACACCTTCCAGAGAAGAAAGGCGAATAACACGAAGTCACGACAATGCCCACAAACAAGCCAGTTCTTGGAAACAAAACATCAGATTTGCTTGGGGTTTTTTCCAAAATGCTCTTCAGTTTTCATAATGACATTACATCTTAAGCTCAGGATTTATCAGTCACCTCCAGGTAAAATTCAAGTTTCCAGTGGGTTGTACAATGCAAGACTGAATATTGTATCTTGTAATTCATACAGGTATATGCCTGAGAAACAGTGACAGAGGAAGAAAAACTGAGAGGGAAGGAGTTCTTGAAGAGATCTTCCTTGATCAGTTACAAAACTGAAATTAACTGAAAATGGCTTGAGAATATGAGTGCTTTGCCTGGATGAGATGGATTAGTGGGCAGAGCATAGGCAAAACACCTTTAGCCTACCAGGTGGCTGTAATTCACTTGTGACACACTTCAATGTCTACCAGAAGATGACTTCCACAAGCTGCAGAAAACAGTAGATTCCGGAGGAAGTAGTGCCTCAGGATTATGGCTCCATTGCAACAGATCAAAGTGAATTGTTTGTCTTAGAGCACTCCCACAGGACTGAGCCACCATACAAACTGCCAGAACAGCCTGCAGTTGTTTAAGTCTTGGAAACAAAGGAAAAAACAGTGATAACCAACTCCTTTAGTTTTGGTGCCAGATACAGCCTTGGTAATGTAAAAGATACACAGCAAGCAGTCTTCCTGTGCAGACAGCTCTCTCTCTTACCCAAGAGATGGACCCATGCTCTCAGAAATGGCCCTCTATGCTTCATCCCAAGTATCTGCTACTGCACAGCCCACCAGCCTCATCCCCGTTATTGATACACAAGCAGCGATGCCAGTCACTGCACCTTCAACCACTGCATCCAATTTTCAGCTGCTGCTCTTCTTCCACATGCATATGTATGTACCTACACACATATCCCCACAATCTGCTGAACCTCAGGGTGTGCGGCACAGTGCCTAAGAGACAAAAAGTAGGGAAAGAAAAGATGAAATAACTTCAGGAACAAGAAGCCATTCATGACTCACAGCTGCCAGACTGACCAGCACAGTGCAAGGTCAGCCAGCCTTGCCTCAGAGATGGCCAGCACTTGATCACATCAGCCCAGACAGCTCACAGCAGAGGACAGGGCAGATCCCTGGATGGGTTGGGTCCATACACAACAAGGTGGGAGAAGCCACTCACAGAGGAAAGACTAAACCCTGCAGGAAGCAAAGGCGGCAGCACCCTGAGCACAGGCAGCCCTGCTACACATTTAGCCTAATCGCTCACACACAAACAAACCCCCACACTCCAAAGCCTATTTTGCCCTGTGAAAGCTGAGCAGTAAGAGTAGATTAGACTCTAATAGGGATTAATACAAATTAAGGTAGCAGCAATTTCCACTAGGGAGACCAGAAAGGTTAGACATGGGATAGCATGACACGTAGATGTAGGAAGGGTTGGGGAAAAAAAGTAAAGGGAAGAACAAATATCACAGGAGCTTGCATTGACACCTGCCTGGCTCCATTTGTGCTCTCCCCCACGTCCATCCCTGTCCAAAGCAGAGATCAGACACACTGCGCTGTCAAGTCATGGTCAGTGATTTCTAACAGGCTGTGTAATGGTCAGGAGGGGATTTCTTATCCAATCTCAACAGCACTGACCCACTTTTTTCCAGCACTACCATCCATCACCTCTGACTGACAAGGAGGCCAGTCTCCACAAAAGGCAAAACCTAACACAAGCAAAGTCTGAAGCAGAAAATGGAAAGAAATTCGGATCCCATTCTGTCTTACTGAAGTCACTTCAAAGCTATGTTTCATTTTATTAGGAGCTAGAACTCCAGTTCATAAAAAAGTGACCAATAAAAGATAATGGCAGGAAATTAAATGACCTTAGCATGATTTGCATCGCTCTGCAACAGCAAAACTGCACAGAAAGTATGCTTGGAAAGAGGGGAAAAAAAAGCCCCCAAGAAATGATCCTTAAAAGTTTCCAAATTGCTTCAGAGTCAGAAGCAAGTTAGAACTTCATGTTAGAGACCAACAAAAATGTGTATCTACAAAACATATGCATTAAATATGCATTATGATTGCCATACTACCAGAAAGAAACACTGTTCAGACAATCCATTCACTACCTACCTTCTCATGTGTGCTATAGTAACCAAGCCTTTATTCACCATTAAATTCAACTAAAATAATAAATGTAGCTTCACTGTGGTGCAGGAATGCAGCAGCTACAGTGTGTGGTCAAACCACAGGAAAAAAAAAGTGTACATTCCTGATTCTTGGTCATATTTTCAAAAAGACATAAAGAAAAGGTGTTTTTCCCCTTTAATTATATAGAAAGACTAAGAATCAAAAACCTCTGAAGTTTCTCAGCCATGACCTTAGGGAAGCAGGCATTTTGCAGGGCTCCCCCATGTCCCAAATACTTTGATACACAGCATAGTAACAAACCAAGTTCCTTAGTTTTCATCCCAAGAAAGCTGTGGAAGAGTAACAGTACTGAATATGTTGGTTAACAAAAAAACCAGAACAAGACAAAACCCAAAACCAACCAAAAAACTGTTCGGTTTATGACTGAACTGTCTGAATCTGCCAATACCCTTCTCAGCTGCATAGTCAACTACAAACTCATTAACATTTACCTGGACAGCTGGAGTTTCTACTCTGAAAGGAAGGATCAGAAAGCTGGGAGAAAATGGTGGGGGAAATGATAAGAAACTTCATTACACAACATAGCTCCAACTAGAAAATAGCATGGAGAACAATATCTTTCTGTATCAGACAAATTTGTGCGTGTGGTCAAGTTTTTTGACCAGAAAAATTTCTGCTAAACCACACTTGATAAACTTGAACTTTGAAAACTGGCATCTATTCATCGTATTTTTTAAAAAATAAACCTCAAGAATTCTGGCATCATCCAAGGTACCAAACATTTAATTATGAAGTCTTTATTCAAAATAGCTATCAGTTTACTAAAACAACAGCCCAATTTGTACTTCAGAACTCAGCCTTCTCTCAGAGAGGCTTCTGTTGTTTTAATGTGAAGTTGAAATTCAGTTTCACAAATCAGAATTTTCATTTTCCATAAAAATTAGTTAGGCAATGTAATACAGACTGCTACCACGTTCTTTCTGATGAAAAATAAGAGTATTTTGTTATGAAGAAGGCCATGCAAATACTGTTCTTGGGAAAATGTCTTCCTCCACAAACTGCTTTTGGGCTTGCATTTCCACTAGGTCATTTCCAACTGAAAATGAAGGTGGAAAAAGGAGGGATCTAAGCAGCTCTTCCCCCAGCACTTTTCAGCTGGAGATGCAGCTACCTAAGAAGGCTGAGACTTAAACTCCAATGATCCTCAAGAGTTCACACCATGCAGAGGATCTCTCTGAAGAGACAGGCCTCATAATTAGTCAATACAACGCTTACCTAGTCAAAGCACATTTCTCCTTTGCATGGAAGGCCAGTTACAAGTCCTAAGAAGGCAAACATGCCAGTTTAACATGAATGATCGAAAAGCTCCGGAGCAGTATATCCCTAATCCTCTTGCTACTACAAGAGACTTGTTTTTCAGAAGCATAAGTTTCTGAAGAGAGCCAAGTATTCAAGATCTCACCAGTTCACCCTTTACCATACTCAAGATACCCACTCACAGACATCAGAGGATGATCTAGTATTTCTTCACTATTGTGAATTGCTCAGTAACTTTATCAATAGACACTACTTGACATTATCAGCAGTATCAAGGAGCAGCTGGTCCTCAGAATACAAAAAGTAAGATAGGCTACTATAGTCAACTGAGCCTTGAGTAAAGGCATACTGTCTATAAATCTAATAGGTCATACAGCAGAAAGTTAATACCTGGCTCATAACTATACCACCATCCCAGCTGCAAGGCTGGTAAAACTAGCAGTCAGTGTTGACTCTAGTGAAGACTCCAATGACTTCAGACTGCAAATAAAATTAGCACATTCTTCAGAAAAACACAGATAGAATTGATACTGTGAAAGACCAGGAATATGTTTTTAGTAATGTTACTTTCCAAGTGTGTTTATGTCTACAAAGTCAGGTACCCATGCCATCATAATATTCGTACACCCTCCAAAACAACAGGTATAGGTGTCCAGCTAGACAGATCTAACTTCAGTATTAAAATATCCTTAAGAAATATTCTTCTCCTTTCTATACAATGTGTAGGGAAGTAAACACACTTACCTTATTAATTCAATTGCAACAGTTCTTGACAGAAGATAGACTGAATAACAAGGATGTTGCAAAAAAAGGTGCAAGAAAATCCTCTGCCCAGCAAACCAGAAGTACCTTGTTTACTTCAGCTTGAAAAACAGGTAACATTTACAGACTTTCTGCTGTTCTTGTATGACCTCTACTATAGCAACAGCCAATCTAGTGATACTACTAAAAATCCAAGGAGAAGATGTCAGTTTACACCACTCAGGAACCAGGCATGACAATTAACATCTGTTACTGTTTCCTATTTGAAGAGTTAAGAGTAGAAAAGCTATGTGAAGAATGGCACTATCAAATCCTCACTTCCAAATATGGCACCATATACATACCCTACAGGACATATATACACTGCAGGCCCCTCTTCCTTCAGTATTAATATTCAGACATTTTAAGGCAGGATTTTCAAATGCACACACGAGTGGCGCGGTTTCTGAGGCACTAGTGCTGATGCTCAGCAAGCCGGGCTCAAGGCACTCTCTCAACAAGGTACAGGAGATACGTGCTGTTGCACTCCTATGCACACTCCTGGCCAGAGGACCTCAAATAGCCAGCGTGATGCCCAGTTGTCTACATCCTTCAGCAACTAAACACATCAGCAGTGAGAAATCAGCTAGCCATTGCAAACACCAGAAATCACAGGCAGCAAATGCAATTTGGCCACACCCTTTCTCCCAACCTAATAGAAGAAATTCCAAGCAGTATATAGGGATCTGACTTTCCTGAATTTACATTCCCTTAAAGCTACCTTGCTAGGTAATTAGGGCTAATTCCTTAGGCCTTGAATCCTCAATATCAAAAAGATTTCCAAGGTATCACTGCTTTTTTATAGTATCACTGAGCTGGTGTCAAGCAGAATTACATCTTAGCACAGACAGTTCTTGCCACCTGAAATACAATTGTAGTGATGCTGGTTAAAGAAAAAGCATCTCTGATTACAATTGCTAGCCCAGCACACTTTTTCAAACAGCTGCTAATCAGCAATAAAAACAAGACAGTTGGGTGGGACCAGACTGCACACACCCCAGACCACCACAAAGAAGCAAAGCAAGTTAAAATTCCTATTAAGCTATATTTACAAATGCCACCTCCCCCTGCAATTATGATGGGAGACCATGACACCAAAGGAGAGCCAGGTTATCAACAGTACTTTATGCTTTAATCTATGGTGTCTTTTGAAATGATACAATACATGTAGCTGAAGGGCATGGCATTTTTTCTTCATTATTCAAAAGAAAATACTGGCATATATAGCAACTGGCTGCAGATAATAAAGGCAGAGCCTTTAACAATCACGTTAGGAGGAGGCGAAGAACAGTCTGCACACTGTGCAATGAGCTTAAGATCGCAAACATTTTTTATGCTCAGTGACCAAGACAAATCTGCACCATGTCCACAGAGAGGCTAAAGCACCAACGCTTCAAGGGCTCAATGGCAGTGAATACACCAGCTATGTGAGAACTGTCTTGGCCCTGCCCATGTCAGACAGACACTTTAAGTGTGGCTCACCTGACAGCTCAGACCCCTCACTGCCCACCTATCTGGCAGATGTCTTATTTTAAACACAGATCCTTTTCTGGACACAAAAAGACTTCCAATACTGACAGGTATTTTTCACAAAAAGTTAAGCTTAGGGAAAAAAAAAAAACCCAAAACTACCTCTTTCCTTTTAAGAGGAAAAACCCCAACAAAACTACAAGCATTGCCTTGAAAAACTGATGTCATAGGATCAAGTGAGAGTAAAATATATTGTGCAAGTACACAAAGTCAATAAATTTTTCAACAACTGAGGAGTGGTCCCTCCCACCCTGTTCCAGATGCCTCTTACAGAAGGTCCCCAGCCCTCGCCTGCGTGGAGCAGGAAGGCTGTTCCTGAAGCCCACGGACCCACATGAGGACATGCTCCATCTCTGCACATCGCAGACGGTGGGCAGCATCAAGGAGGGAACACCCTACCTCTATAAAGAGCACACCAGCATCATTTTAAGAAGCACGGTTCAGGTGTTGCATGGCTTTTTAAATGCCATGTTTCAGGTTCGCACCCATCCCTGGATTTATTACAATTTATATACTATGCAGTATTTTCCCCGACAGTACCCAGAAGGATGCACAGCAAAAGACCCACACCCCACTGCCATGTCGCTGCTTCCCCAATCTCCGTTCCACCCAAGACAGAGGGCAGAGAGGAAACGCTAGGCGAGGAAACTCGAGGGTCTGGAAGCGCCAGTGGCTCAGGCCAGGATCTGCCGGCGCTGTCCTTGGCACAATAGTTGGATGCGATACAGCCGGGCGATGCGAGGCTGAAATACTTCCTGGGATGGCTGAATGGGCTCATTCAGTAGTCAAGGGTAATTCTTTATTAGCCATTTTCTACAGCCCAGCACAGAAACTACAGCCCTGAGGGGAGGGTGGGAGACACCAGCCATGTGCCTCAAGAAAGGGGTATGGCTTAGCATTGTCTGTCGCCTCAGTAATTGACAAGCCTTTTTTTTTTTCTTTTTTCTTTTTTCTTTTTTTCCCCTTCCCTTTCCCCTTCCCTCCCCACCTCCCCGGGCGTTACCGAAGTCGGTGGAGGAAGGGAAGGTGCTCAGCCGGGGCCGGGCTGTGGAAGAGCCGCCGCAGCTGCCGTCCGGCCCCGGCCCTCGGACCCACCGGCGCCGCTCGGAGCGCTGGGGGGTGGGCGAAGCCTCCTCCGCCGCACTCTGGGTGCTCCTTCCCGCCCCGAAGTTCGGGCAACTAGGACCGGCCGCCCCGCCGGCGGTGGCGGCTCGGCCGGCAGCCGGGGGAAGGGGCCGGCAGGACGCCCGGCCCCCGCGGCGGCTTTCCCGCTGCCTCCCCGCGCTTACCTTTCACTTGACTTTCATACTCCGCTATAATCTCTTTGTCCTTTTTGAATCTGCTCGGGGTTGACATTATCCACTCGCTTCTTCCGCTTCTCCGCCTTGTTCTAAATTATTTTCACTATTTTTTCTTGTTTCTCTGGAGGAGCTCCCAAGTTATGTCAGGCGGCCGCAAGCCCCAGCGAGCGCGGCGGCCGGGGAGGCGGCGGGCGCTGGCCCCGCGGGAGCGCCGCCGGCACCGGAGGCGGCGAGGCGGGGAGCGGCGATCAGACTAACCCCGGCGCAGGCACCATCGCCTCCCGGCACCGCCGCCGGCAGCAACGCGGTCCGCGGCCCGGGGCCGCCGCAGGGCGGGGCGGCAGAGCAGCGGCCGCGGGGCACTCTCTTCCACTAGGCGAGGGCGGGGGCCCGGCGGCTGCGCCCCACCATTGTTATCTCTCCTCACGCACCCGGCAGAGGGGAAGGGAAGCAGGGAGAGAGCTGTGGGCGGGAGGCAGACGGCCGTGCTCGGTCCGTACGCCAGAGACACTGGTTACTGCCGCCGCAGCGCTCGCCTGGGTGGGAACTCGGGGCCGGCGCCCCGCCGTGACTAACCCCGGGCGGCAGCGCCGAAGCGCATGTCCCAACCTCGCGGGGCGAGCAGTCGCCGGCTCGGGGCGGCTCCCCCGCCGCGCCCTGGAGAGGTGTCTCCGAGAATAAACTTCTCCCCGCCCTCCCGCCGCTGTCTCCTCCCTTCCTGCTTGCCTGCCCGCCTCCGGCCCTCGCTCGCCTCGTCTGCCCTCTCCGCCGCCCCGCTGGCAGCCCCTCACCGCCCCGGGCCGGACCCGTGGGTGCAGCGCCCGCTGTCCCCGGCCGGCCCGCAGCCGGAGGCCGAGCAGGCCTGGGTGGCTCGGGCGGGGGTGGGGGTGGGAGATCCCCGCCCCGCCGCCCCTGTCGAGCACACGGTGGCCGGATGCCCTCGGGGGACAGCCGTGTGAGGCCGCGGTACTGTTACAGAAGGACCTTGATCTGTCGGGGAAAGTTAAAGCCCCGTGCTGCCGTCAGCGCCAAGCTGCCTGGGGAGGGGGAGCCGGAGGTGACAAGTGGCCTTTGGGGACCCCATGTGCCTCCTCGGTGCCTCCGGAGGCAGGACATGGCTGCACCGGTGTGCGTAGGGGCCCGGACTCTGAGGGCCAGAGCATGGCAGGACCTAAGGGGAGAGCTGCATCCTCAACACAGCAGGTCTTGCTTCTACCGCTACTTTCCGCCCGGTGCTCCCATGGGGATTGAGCTTGTTCTCGAGGGCAGGAGTGCCAGCATGCCTGTGTGGGACAATCCCCGCATCTCCTGCGGGAAGCAAGCAAAGGCCACTCAAAATGCTGCTCCCTCGAGCTGCTGTGCATGGCACTCATCTGGGCTGGCCCTGTCTGACAGTCACGTTCAATGTCAGCCTTAGAAGGATGGATCCCAGCCCAGCAAGAAGTGGTGCCCAGCCCTCCCCGCAAAGCTGGGGCTGGGAAAGGGGGAAGAAGATCATCCAGAAGGGCATGAATAACTGGAACTTGGAGCATGGGGCGAATTGTCAAAAGAGCATAAGTGACTCTGGCATGCCCTTGGTCCAGGGTGCCTTCAGCTGCGGTGGGGACAACCTCCTCTGCCTGAAGAGCTGGAACCTGGTTCAGCCCTTGGGGGCTGCAGAGGGTGAGAGTTGGCTGCCAGCTCTGCAGGTGCAGTGAGACCATTTCTGCCAGGAGTCAAGTACAGTGGTTCATAGAGCTGGTAGCCACACTTCTCCAAGGTCTCTGGCTGTAAGACTGGGAATGCAGAAGGGCTCAGGTGTGGCTTAGCTTGTACAACCCATTTTTCTTTTTCCCCCCATCTGCTCTGAAACTTTGCTTTTGCCAGAGAAGAGCTTTCTGGGGAAAAAAACATTGAAAAAGCAGAATTATGGGCACTGCTGCCTTGTGATGAACTAAGAATGTTGCTGTCGTTCATGGGTCAAAGCCAAAAGTCAAACTAAGGCACAGCTTCAGACTTTGAGCTGCAGAGAGGACAGCTCTGAGGAAGTTAAAAACAGGCAGGGGACATTCTGGAGACAGAGGGCTCCATTGATGTCAGGCATGTGCAGGAGTGATTAAGCAAAGATGCACACTATTTACAGTGAATTTCCAAAGATGGTGGCTATATAATTTGTGTGGTGGAAGTTCCCAGAGATCCTGTTCTGGCCAGCTGGCTCTCATGCTGCCAGGACCCGACTCTTCGGGACAAACGAGTGAATTGTGGGATCATCTGCAACTGGGAAGTTTCAAGGTTCAGCTACCCAGTAATTTGGCTGGATTTATGCTTGAGTGTTGTGTGGCCCTGGTGTTGCCCTTGCTTCTACATGTTTTAAAATTGCCTTCTGATGTTTTACTAAGCCTTCTGATGTTTATCGAACTCTGTAAGCAGAGTGCTCACACTTTTAATGTAAATAAAGAGATGTTTACACATTCTTCTCAAGGAGGAGCCTTTTGAGTGATGGTGATGTTCACCAACACGATTGATAGGGTAGTGAAACCCTTGACCAATAATTGGTCATTCTGTACAGTTGTATATAATGGAGTCAGAATTTGAAATAAAGAGGACATTCCCTGCTGACCTCAGTTCTGTCCCTGCCTCATCATTTTCATGGCACCAGGAACTACTGGTGCCCTGCGTCGCTCCACAACAACAGACCTGGTGCTCAGAGAGCAGTGGCACAGTTAACTGTACTCATGGAGACATTCTTGCTTGTGTTTATATTTAACTCTTACAAGCACCATGCCTTGGTGTTACAGTTGCTGGCTTCCACACCTCTGCGTTTCAGCAGTAAGTGTACATCTGTCCTTTGCAGTTCATCTTTCATTAAGTACCATGCTCTTCCTGCTAGGGATCAGGGTAACAGGATTCCTGTTCTCTTTTCCATCTTGATGTTTTCTCTGTGATTTTATTACATTTCTTCCTCTTGCACTCCCAGTGCAATCTTTTCCCACTCTGATCCCAATCCAGATCACCTAACACTGTCTTAGTACAGGGGGTTATTGTCTAAAAACAATTAAAAAATTCAGGTTGGATAGTCAGATTACATCCCTTGAATAAGAAGCCCAGCCTTAAAAGAGCAGTCATCTCTGTAATCCCAACCACTTTGATTTTCATCTCAACCTTTGATGCCAACATCTTGCCTCCTGGCTGTTCCAGTCCATCTGTTTGGCTGGGGACTGGCTGATTTACAAGACAGTGGGCCGTGTTCCCTGGGAACATGAGGCACTAGCTGGAGATTAGCTGTAAGTCTTGTCTGGTCTTTCAGAGCACTGTGTTTTTGCAAACAGGACAGGGAACAGTGCTTAAGTCCCCTTATGCTCTGTGTGAGGTTGTGCAGGCTGGCACCACTAGCCAGGCCAGTCCCTTTCTCCCTTACCTAGGACTTGGGCATACAAACCATGTCCAAATGTGGTTGAAGGTTTAGAAATGTTCTGTGTGTCCTCTCCTGAGTCCTAAAGAATGCACCCCTCTCTTACCACTGAGCTTGTGCTGGAAAGACTATGAAGAGAAGGGTACAGAGGTAGACTGAATGCCCATGCCTACACCATTCATTCCCTCTGCACTAGATCTTGCATCCAGAGGATCAGCCTGGCTCCACAGAGCGAAAACAGAAGCTGCAGACAGATTATGTTACTGCTTGAGAAGATGAAGAAACCACCTTTGGGCTCTGAAGACTGATCTCCCTGTATTCAGCCACTCAGCTCAGGGCTGTGTGTGTCCGTGGCAAGATCCCTGAGGAGGGATGGGCCAGGGATGCAGCAGGCTTGAGTGTGCCAGGCTCAGAGCTGCACAGATTCTGGCTACCTGAGTTCGGGTTGGACTCCAGGACAACCAGGATTGAGCTGGCTGAGAAATCTGATTCTGGCCTCCTGTCCCTGTTCTCCCCCTGCTTTCCACCCCCTCCCCCCCCGCGGCTCTTCTTTAGAGATTGGCAAAGGATTGTGTGTTATTACATGGGTGTAATCTTCTTTTAAGATGTTCATGGCAGCTCAAGTCTCCGGACTCAATTCTGCACTGATTTACACAGCCTGCAATCCCATTGTGAGGATGGTGATTGCACAGGAACAGACCCTGCCTGGGCTCTGCAATGCCACATTTGAGGTGACTTACAGGACACAGAAGATTATTACAGAAATGCCTGTCATTTGAGACCTGTTCCCAAAGATCCCCACAGAGTTCCCATGAATTTTGAGAGCAGCAAGTGCTGGAGCTGTGGAACAGTCTTGTTATATAAATCCCTGGGCACTCATGAATGATGCTTGAGAAGTCATGTTTATCCACTGTTCTATGAACTCTCACTTACTGCTTGTAGAGCATATCCAGGTCTTGGCAGGGAGGATGCTATAGGCATTTAAAAAGTATTAGGATAAACCTGAAGGAGGGCACGTATGTTGTTGCAAGAGACAGAGCTGTATCAATAATGCAGTGTAGTACAGTACTGTTGTGGTGCAGTTCTGGTGCAGGATTTGTGGACTGTACCTCAGTGTATGGAGTTAGATAATCTACTTCACTGGGGAATTGGAAAACCTAAATTATGTATGATAGAACAGAGATGTGTTTATACAGAGAGCAGTTCCTGCAATACTTCATACACTTAGTGCAAAAAGGGAATAACACAGGCATGCTTGATTCTGCTTGCTTGAGAATTTCATTATTGCATTTCATTTACACAGCCTGATGAGCTGTGCAGTATTTGCTTTCTTCTGCTGCTAATAAAAATAGTCCATATAACTGGTTGCTGGAGTATCATTAAGCTATTCTCTGAGCACATAATGAAACACACTGACCCCCTTAAACAATAAAACCCTACACTGATTTTCTTTAGTCTGAAAAGAAAACAAATAATTAATCTTGCTTTATAATTGCAGTCAATCAATCATTTTACAATTGGACAGTAAGTCTCTAAGTGAAAGACCAAGCTTTAATTGAAACAATGAAACATTTGATTGTTATTGAAAAATCAGTAAGAGGCACCATTCAAAGAGCTCGTTCAAATGTTTGTCACTGATAAGAAGCACATTTCTAAGGAATCAAATCTATTTGCTTTGGAATGAGATTATTTTAGCAAATACAGTTGCTTATCTAAGATGTAAAACCAGTGAGGCTTTTTTTCTCTCCCCTGCCCCCAACCACTGCAGTGCTTAATGCTGCTCCATGCTTATAAACTCCTGAAACATGGAGATGAAATCTGGGCTTATGGGGTTTGTCACAGGCTGCAGAAGAGCCAGGACTTCACCCTGGCTGACCTGAAAGTGGCTCTAAAGCATTCAGCTGGACCTTCACAACAATTAAATGAAGACTGCAAGCTGCCCAAACTTTAGTAGTTCAGGAGAGATGTTTCCCTTAGCTGAGTTTCTCTGTTAGCCTAAGCTGTCACTCACCTTTCATTGTCAGGAATAGTACTATGACCATTGGCATGGGCATATTGATTTTAAGGACAAGTGTACACAGTTTCTTCCAGAAGCAGAAAGAAAAGGCATTCTTGTTCCACAGTAAGAGTGTCTGCGGGTGGAATATGTAAAATTGGTAACATGCTGTAAGTTTATGCTGTACCAGGGTCCATGACCATTTTCAAGCCACCCTAGGCTTTACCGCATACCCCCTCAGGTTACTTTTTTTTGCCTGTTATGCTGAGTTTCTTTATAATACAATGATCAGAATGTCCATTTTGTGAGCTTCGCAAACCCAAATTTAGTCAACTGAAGTCATATGCCCAATTCAAATGAGGGCTCCTTAGTGTGAAAGAGACATGGAACTCTGGGGGCAAGTGCAGTGAAAGACTACAAAGATGATTAAAGCTCTTCATCTTATGAGAGGTGACAGGGTTGGGCCTGTTCAGCCTCAAGAAGAGATGACTGAGGAGGGACCTCATCAATGTCTGTAAATATCTGGAGGGAGGGTATCAAGAGAGTGGAGCCAGGCTCTTCTTGGTGGTGCTGAGCAATGGGACAAGAGGCAGTGAGCAGAAACTGCCACTCAGGAAGTTCCATCTCAACACGAGGAAGAACTTTACTGTGTGGGTGACTGAGCACTGGAACAGATTGCCCAGAGAGGTTGTGGAGCCTCCTTCTCTGGAGATACTAAAAAGCTGTCTGGACACAGTCCTCAGTAACACGTTCTAGGGACTTTGTCTGAACAGGGACATGGGACTAGATGCCCTCCAGTGCTCTCTTCCATCTGTGCCCATTCTGTCATTTAACGAAGTCATTTAACCTCCTTCAAAAGTTAATCAAGAGAGGTGGGCATCTGAAATTCACTTATTTTAGACACTTAATTTAGTATAGATTTTGTTCCCATTTTCCTTAATATCATAACCAGAGGTCATATAAGACAGTAACGATATCCTCTTCCTAAAACTTGAAAGTGATATGCTGAATCTTAACAACAATTAGGAATATTTGTTGTCCTTTGCTGCTGAATAAAATGCACAGCTAAGGGTATACAGACTGTATTTGTTCATTTACTAATTGCAGTCACATTGGAAAGTAATCCTGTTGGCCAGTCATCTGAAGGAGGATCCAGGAAAACAACCACTAGGTAACCTTTTCTATATATGTGTGTGCACGCATGTGAGTATACAGCCAATTTGCCATGTTCAAATGCGTGCAATAGCTCTCTCAGCATGAAATACATCTGAATCCAGTGGAGAATTGTTCACATCACAGAAGAAAAAAAATCTTCCAAGTGAAATCACTGACTTGAAATATTAAGAGATTCTTCTGGTTCAGTAAGGTAAGATTTCAGTCCTGGAGGTCTGAGAGGGTCTGGGACCTGAACAAGCATTGTGTTTCTTCTAAATCAAAAAGAAAAGCATTAAACCCAAACCTCCCCAAATTAGTTTCATTGCTATTTTGTTTGAAGAAATTAATGAGACCTAAAGAAGTGATTCATACATTAATATTTAGTCCTTTGGTTTTACAGTTCTGAAATGTATTTTAATGTTTCCTTGTTAACATGTTCATTTTGAGCAGTGCTAATAGGACTAATGACATAACTAACATATAGAAAGTGATGAGACTACTTTATGCCTTCTACTGTTGCTAAGAATATTATCCTTTTTATATGGAATTGCTATTCACTTCCCAATTAGTAATTACAAGGAGGATGAATTCCAAGTAATAACTTTCTCACTTAATGAGAAGAGACTGAGGCAGTCTTGCCTTTTGGAAGAAGAAATATAGAAGTAATTGCATCCTCACTGCAGGGTTTGTGCTCTCTGTGGGGCTACTTTTGTTCTGTTGGTAGCCTTTGAGACTCTAATATTCCACTTCTGAACATAATGAGCTGAATGCTAAATTTGTAAGCTTTACACACCTTATATCTGCCAGCTTACATGCACTAGCATTATTCTGTATCTTTATCTTACTTCTTAAATTTAAGAGTATATTGTCCAGAAGAAGGTTGGTTTTGGTTTGGCTTTTTGTTCCAAGCCTGGTAAAGGAACACTAGTGTATTTTGAAAGAACTCTTCCAAGTGAGCCTAAGATGTGTTAGTGGTATTTAAAGCCTTTGATGAGCAGATAATTGCAACCCTGATAAACAGCTTTTGGGTTTAGATTTTCTACTTGCATTGTTTGTTTTTTTCTATCCATTCTCATCTAAAAATGAAATACTTCTGCTACTTTTATTACTCCTGACCTTCTCATACTAATGGTTTTGAGTGGAGAACATTAGAAGCTGGGTTATGTTAAGAGGGAAGGAACTGCTTGAAGCAGCATCAGATAATTAGGAATATCACATTTTAAAAAATCAGTCCTATGTACTTCATTATGCTGCTGTTATCTGCCTTTAACTGGAATGCTTCTATGAATAAGGCTGCTGGATTGTACCCTCAGGACTTAGATAGGGGAACACAATTGCCAGTCTTGCTATCCTTATATGGCCTTCATGGGCCATCCAGATTTCCCATCCAGGAATCTCGGCTTTCTGGGCTGTTTCTGTCTATGCCAGTAGTTTAAAGGTTGCAAATTGCCTTCATTTATCTCAAAAGGGCATTAATTTTGAAGCCCAGCAATGACACTTCAAATGTCAGCCTTGTTCATTTTCTCAGAAGCATCCAGCTAGTCTGCTTATTCATTAATGTGGCTAGATGCATGGGAACAGCTGCAGTCTATCTGGATAAAAAAGTGCCTGGCTGTTAATGGTCTACACAGCATCTTGTCATTTCTCTGATTAAGCCCCTTGGTCTACCCTCTGGCTGAGCCCTTGCATGAGAGAAAGGCATATGTGGAGAGAGGCAAAAGTGGAAAAAGAAAGGCTATCTCTGTAGCATCTTCTCTTTTGATTATTGATAGCATGATGCTGCTTTCCTGAGTTTTTTTTGCCCTTAGCTACTTTTGCTTTCACAGCTGGAAAAAAACAAACCAGACTCACGCAGGAGGAGTGTCAAATGGCTAAAGGTGGTGATACCTGGGACTCGATGATCTTTGTGGGTCCCTTCCAGCTCAAAATAGTCTGTGATCCTATATGGAAATGCTAATGCTGACATAACTGAATCTTAGACTGTGAAACAGAGGTAGGAAAGGATACAGCTCTAAGCTGGGTCTGAGAAGACTCAGCATTGCTACATTTTGCTTAATACCACTTTAACTTCCCTCAAAATCCCAGCTTCTAGCATGGCCTGAGAGCACTCCAGTGTGAGATGCGTGGTGTCAGTTGGAATGGTTTCAGGCTGCAGAAGGAATTGAATCCAGACCTGCTTCTAGGGCTGCTGTCCCCCTGTATTAAAAAAATATCAGGATGTCCCTCTTCTGCCACTGGATTTTGGAAGACAAGGATTGACCTGAAATTTATTCTTTTAAGTGATTGATACTAGTGTGACTTTGTACAGGGAAGGTGTTCCTTGCTGCAGTCTCCCTCTGTGGGTGAATTTTGAGGTGCCAATGATTCCTCAGGCAATGCCCAAGTCCCTGCTGCAGAAGCTTGGAATCGCTGGATGCTTGAAGGTGCTCATGTTCTTTGTTAAACTTGGCTTTTGGTCATATCCTCAGGTTGCAGCTGACCCTCTTTGCGCACCTGGGCTGTTGGCTCTCATCAACAGGAGACACACAGTAGCTCAAAGGTAAAATATTATTATCTTAGCCTCACAACTGCGGCTTCAAAGTAAAGCTTTTAAGCTTTTATGCCAGTGTCCAAGAAGATGCATCCCACATGGAAAAAAATCAGTAAGGAGTTCAGGAGCAATTTTTCCCTTTCATTTTTGGCATGTGTTTTAGTCATAGTTTCCTTTTGTTATTTCTGTTCAACCACCCAATGTCACAATAATTAGGTGTGCAAATATTGCAAACTGCACACAGGCAGTCTCCAAATGAAGTTATTTTTTATAAAGTCTGTTTCTCAGACACATATAACCAAAAGCTCTCTGTTAACCTCCACTGCTTCAAAAATTCATTTTGACCAAAGATAACATCTATTTAAGATGATTCATAGTTTTCAAAAGTGCATAAGACTAAAGATGTGTAGAAAATCCTTCCTGGGGGCCTCCAGGGCAGTTTCCAGCCGAGGCTGTTGATATATTTGAGATGTCACAGCTCCCTCCAGCGGGCTATTTCCAGGAGGAGGATTCTACAGGCACCAACCCAAAGCTTCCAAACCTCAAACAGAAAATATTCAAACCATTTTTTAAAAACATTTTTTTTTCCTCTGGATGTAGTAGCCGATTCTCCCTTCTCATAATATGATAATATTTGAAGCAAAGACTTGTATAAAATCTGTGAAAATTAACGTACATGGACCACATTTTCATACAGGCTCAAACCAATTATTTCCTGCTGACTGCCAGGTAAATATAGCTTTTGGTTTGGACTAGGGTGACATGGCCTATGAAACCACACCATCTGAGATGTAGTGGGACAAGGAAGGTTTCCTATTTTTACATTCTCCAAGTCATCATTCTACAACATCAAACTACTGCAACAAGTCCAACACAAGTGACATGCCATTCATCTGAACATATGAGACTCCATGCAGGTTTGTTTTCATAACATGTATTACTGGTACTTATGAACCTTCACAGGAGCTGATGCTTTCTTTCATGAGTTTTCAGCTGTGGCAGTAGATGAAGCCATATCCAATGGAATGACAAACTCTAGCCCAGGCTAAGTAACAGATCCAGAACTGAAAATATGTTCTTTCTTTCTAAGAATCTGAAAACACAGAACAATTATTTTGAGAGATTTCCAATAATTCTAATTCTGAGTGTCATTTTTGTGTGATTTTCTGATCCTGTAAATCTTTCTGGCTTCTTGGGAGATGATGTCTGATGACATAAGCATTTTATAAATATTTTCATTTTCACAAATACAGTAAATGCCAACATCTATATTAATAATTTTTAGATTGATGATCTAATATTATTAGATTGATTATTTGATATTAAAAGAAAGGTAATGAGAGGAGTTTAAGGCAGTTTATTACTGCTCCTTTCTAATCAACTTCTGTTCACATTACTGACTCTTCAGCAGTGATTCAAGATGTAGGTTTAAAAATGGGCTTGCAGCTGATGGGTAGTGCTGGCAAACCAAGGAATAGATTCAGCATGATGGTTATAGATAGGTGGTGGCTGAGCCCGTAATAATCTGCATTAGATGCAATGGTATCAACATCTGGAGACACAAAAACAGCACTGCATAAATCATGTGCAGTGTTATATGTTCTCAAGAACATAATATGTTGCTTGGCAACTGCATGTCTCTCAGCTTGGAAAAGTAACTGTTTTTAATTATGCCCCTGTGATACTGTATGACCACAAAATTAAAAACACTGAATCTGCCTGATTGCTTTAAAAATGACATTTATTTAAAAATTAAGCTCCTTTTGGAATCATCAATATGCCTTGCCTCAGTCAAGCATTCAGTGCTTCTGGTGTTTTTCCTAAGCATACACTACAGTATTGCACTCCAAGGATAATTATGCAAAACCTGTTTTGTTTTCCCTGAATAGTTCAGGATTTATGGAATTTATAAAGCATCCTTCATGTAGTCTGCACCTTCTTTTTTTTTTTCCTGTCATAATGTTCTTACGTCTCTCAGCTCACGGAGACAAGAAATTTGGGCTGTTTTGCCCTCCTGTGGCTTAGCCTTTATCTTGTGTAAGGAAAGGCACTAATATGTAGACCATCTTGGCACATATCAGTACTTTACAACATCGTTCAGCTGGATTTAGGTAAGCTAAGTACAGCTGAAAAGCTAGATTCCACATAGATACTATATTCCCAGGTTTCTGTAAACTGTAATTCCTGCACTATATTAAAAAAAAAAACTTTAGAGTGGACCACATTAGTAAAATGCTTTGCAAAGTCATGGAGCTGATGCACAGTCTAATCCACAGTCTTCAGTGTACTATCTGTGAAGAACATACCTAGAGAAGAAACTGAAGATATCACCCATCTTTGCAGGTCCAGCCTGAGCAGGAAAGGAGTAAGTAATCCCCTGAAGTACACTGCCTGGGACACCCTGCAACATGGGAGAGACCTCTCTATTCAAACCCCCTTTGATAAAGTGGATAAGGAATAGCTCTTCTATTGTAGGGGTGAATACTCCAGCCAGAAGGTGGGTTATAGTAAAGGTGTCACAATTTCACAGCTCTGTTTTGTGGACTCCTTCATATTTGAGAGTCTTAAATAAACCCTGAGACAGCTGTTTGGGCTGGACCTCTTAAGAGACTTAAAGAGATGCTTAGTTCCTTGCAGGCAATAAATCCCATATGCATGGGAAAATTGAGCTATACCAAACAAACATTTTCAACTGGCATGGACAAATTTCTGGTGAGTCAGGGTGCCTCCAGCATTACTAACCAGCTGCTGCAGAGTTATGTGAATTGAATTCTTGTACATAGGTATTCAGTTCTGCCTTATTTGTATATTTTATCAAAGCCTAATTTTATTTTATTGATTTATTATTTTATATGGTCCCAAGTCCCTACTGAGATTGTGCTCTTTTTGTGTTTTAACACCTAATTATCCATTAAGAAACCTTCAAGAAATAACTGAATGCTAGATGACTCTTTCTAAGAAAATAGCCCTAGCAGATCACCTAAGAGAGGATGGCATTAAGAGCAGTCCCTCATATCATACTCAGTTCTGTACAGCTTTTTCACTGTGTGGTTACGTAGGAACAAAGATTTCCACAGGTACTATTGCTTCATACTCAGAATATTGGACATTATTTCATATTACACTTTCTGGCTTTTTTTCTTCCGTGTATGTAGTCCTTACCTAATTTTATAAAATGTAAAAAATGCACTAAACTTAATATGAACATACACTGTATTAAACTCAGCACTGGCACAGGTTGCCCAGGGAGGTTGTGGAGTCTCCATCCTTAGAGATAATAAGAAGATATTTGAACATGGTCCCAAGCAACCAGCTACAAGTGGCCCTGCTTGAGCAGGGGGCTGGACCAGATGACTTCCAGAGGTCCCTTACAACCTCAGCCATTTTATGATTCTGTGAAACACACAGTGAAGGGAGTCTGATCAGAAGACCCAATTCCTATCTGTCTCTTCCTTTCCCTTCCCTCAGACCTTCTCAGCTAACTTGAAAATACCTACAGAGGGAAAAATCAGTCTCAAAACCCAAACCCATTGCAATAGGACATGACTCAGAATTTGGCAAGTTCAGCCTGTGGAGCAGAACGAAAAAGCTCATCCTTAAATCCAGAGCCTGATGGGCAGTTTCCAAGTAGTCACACTGAGCTGGGGGGACCAGCAGCTGATGCATCCCACCTGGCCAGTCAGGACAGAGCAAGATAGAACCATCTAGCAAAATAACTTTTTTGGGGTTTGTTGGAGAGTTTGTTGCTTTGGTTTGAAATTGTATTAGACTGGGAGGACTTAATCTTGCTTTTCGTAAAGGGAACTGTGAAGAATAGGTACAAGATTATCAGTACACTTCAGAGGTTGTCTTTTGTGTTCGCCAAATTGGTCTGATGTAAGATTTTAGTCCCTACAACTCAAGCACTGCAGTACCTAATGCCAAATGCAGTCCTTGCTGTCCACTTCCCTTTCATAGAGTGGGGGGAAAAGCGACTGCTCAGGAAATCCAGTGTGCTGTGTGGGAGCTGCATTGTGTGGGCCAGAAGACCCAGCAATGGGAATAAACCTGGCATTCCTCCTCAGCTCTCTATTGTGTGAGTGGGCGTCTTGGGGAAAACACACCTGCCATAGCCTGGGGAATTCACAGCCACATCTCTTAGTGCCCAAGAATGTAACTGGAAACACCAGACCCTAGGCAACAGCCAGCCAGGAAAGTAGTCTCTGCCCCAGTCATTAAACTTGTGTGGCTGCTCAGACAGGATAATAAAATGCACTGAAGAACAAACAGGCAGGACCTCAAGAGAGAAAATGAGAGCAAGTCTTCCTCTGCAGCAAGGCTGGCGAGGAATGAGATGGGAGAGTCACATCTGCTTCATAGACAAAATGTGGAGATGAAGTAGAGAAGAGATTCTCTGATTAAAAATGTCTTCAGTGCTGAGGACTTGGAAGACTTCCAAGGTTTAACCTTGAAAATAAGTGTCCTGTTTTGTACCTCTAACTTTTTTTACAACAGCAGCAGCTAAAGGGAAACTTGACGTTACAGATGAGCTTTATGTTATTTTGTAGAAGTAAAAAAAAGCCAGGCTTTTATCATTCAGGCTTGAATGAACTGCTCAGTTCCTGAAAATAGGTCACAGAGAGAATCTGCACTAATTAAGAAAAGTTGGCAAAAACAATCATTGCAAGTTAAAAATGTGTGTCTTCATTTTACTTGCATAGTTGATCTGGAGGTGATGTAATGAACATATTTTGTACCAGAGCAGGACTTAGTGAAGAGCATTACTCAGTTCTGGGAGCTGCAGGGAACAAGTCAAATCAGGTTCACTTTGCAGAGCAGCAGCTCCTGATGACTCCTCAAGAACATCAAGCAACTGCAGCTGCACCTTCCCCAAAGGCCCCATAGCATATTGACATCTATCCATGCAGTTAAAATTTTCCTTTTCTCCCCAAGTCAAATTTTCTGTTTGATGGATTTAAACTGCTACTTCCCTTGGCAGAATTCAAGAGATGACTTGAGTGCTGCTGAGTCAGATAATGTACTGGCCTTGGAGTATGTGGGATGCAAAACAGAGTCCCAAGGCTTGTGACAGACATCTCCCAAGTTTGTACAAACTCAGGTAAGAAGCTGTGCTGTGCCTGTGGAGAATGAATTATATCAGGCTGGAGAGCTATAGAATGGATATGTGAGCAGGCCAACGTTATAGCGGTCAGTAGGAACTGGGATACCTGGCCAACTCTGAGTATTCAATATGAAGCTGTAGGAGGTTCTTGGACTCTGTTTTGGGGCCCAGACATCCAACATAAATCCCTGCAGTGTGTAAGTTTGAGCTCATTGTGTAAATTGTAGACATTAAAGCCTCTGTTTCCTCTTCTTTCTCTGAATATGCAACTTCTGTTTTCTGTTTAATTACAGGCTCGCACCATTCATGTGCAAGAGCAGGAGTGGAGGGGGCCATCAAGCAGACAAGTGTGTATCCAGGAATGTTGGTTGCCTGGCCAATGGTTTAGTCCTCTTCTAGGGCAGGCCTATGTCCAGGTTGATATTTAGAGCTAGACTCTCTCTTTTCCTGCATTTTCATTACTTTGCTAATGAAGGGAAGGAGTGATTAATTTAGTGTTAAACAAGTATTTTACTTATCTTCTGCTAGAACAATGCCCTGGATATGTAATCATGCAAAGCAGGTACCAACACGGAAGGAGAATTTGAATTGGTCTTTATGTATGTGTTCCAAACTGCTGAACTCATTTGATATAATATTACTGACTTCAAGAGGCTTGTAGGATTCTGTATCTTGGAGAGTATCTGAATGACAGGAGAAGCTGTGTTTCTTTTATTAACTTCCAGTATTATTTCACTATGTGAATCATTTCAGTATGCAAAGCTGTCATGAAAATTTGCAAGCCTAGGCTCACAGTCCTACTCACCCTATGTTTACTATGATGAAAAAAAATCACACATCAAAAAACTGATTACCTCAGGCAAACAGAATCACAGCCAGCTTGTTTTCCATTCGCTCTTTTAAAAAAGCAGACATAGTGAAAAATCCTCTGTCACTTTTCTTTTTAGCAGTTTCTATGTTAACTTATCTTGAGTCAACTCAGGAACTCACTGAATGTGTGGCTACAACTTATCTTGAACTGGGAAGAAAGGGCTTGATAGTCCCATTTAGAAAGGAATACAGTAAGTCTATATGTTTAGAAAGCATTTCATCTAGATGTTTCTCTCACTGCCAGAAATCTCATTAACCTTTTTTAACATGGCAACTAAAATAATCATGTGAGTATGAAATAACTATTCTGAAAATGAACATTTCAGAGTTCCTATATTGCACAACTCAAACTGGGGATGTTTGTTGTGGTTGATTTTGCCAAGGCAGTATGAAGCTAATGCCTTTTACAGAAAGCAGGCTTTTGAAGGAGAGAAAATTAAGTTCTGGTGAGAGCAGTTCTCTACTTGTCAATATTCTGTATGCTTTCTGCTAAGAAAAGCGTATTTCCCCTCTTCAGCTATGGCGTCAGTAGCTCATTCACTAAGATATTAAACCAGACAATAAATGGTATCACAACATCCGAGCCAAAGCTTATTTTCAGAACAGAGCACAGAAGCTGCTGTGCCTGTGTGAAGTGTTTTTGCTGGATCAGGGCCCTTGTTCCATTTAATATCAGTTCAGTTACCTGAGACCTCACCTCATTCTCAATCACTGTGTCCTGCCACAATACTAAAATTTTCATATTGCTCTTCATAATTGTTCAAATCTTTTCAAAGTCTTATATACCAGCCAGAAAAATATCTTTCCTTTCATCTTAAATCAGACTAAGCAGTAAGCCTTTTAAATTCTTGTTTTCCAAGGTGAATCCCTAGTGATTGAAACAAAGTAAGAAGGGGGACATAGGTTCAGCTCTTCCCAGCAGCACACTTCCTCACTGGAGGTAAAGCTGTGTAGCTCGTGGGGTGGCCAGGAAGAGAAGGCAGGAGGTAGCTCTTGTAACTCAGATCCATCTCCCTTCCTTCCCCCTGACACCACCCCAGTGAGGAGCAGAGACCAGGAGTGGTATTTCCACCACACTTGGCTGTAGCATTCAGGCCCATGGAGAGAGAGTGTTCCATGGCCAGTTTACTGCACCTCTGCAAATGTCACCCTACCCTTAAACCTTCCTGTCACACTGTGCCCCAAGAAATTACCCCACCACCAAGCCAGAGTCAATCTTGCCATCCTTCTGGATTCCTGCCTGTAGCTTGGACCTATTAGACTGACACAAGATATCCACAGTCCTCTCTTCCCTCAAATCAGCCAGGATCAGGGCTCCTGCGGGTTGGAAGCTGGAAGAGCAAAGGGCTGGATGCCAAGGGCTGGATTCCAGCTGAGGCCTTCAGGAAGCTCCATTGCCTGAGCAGCCACCTCATGGGTAAGATTGAAGGAGATGGTTGTGGTAGTAGGCATGTCATGGAAGCCCAGCTCAAAATGCTGTCTTGTCTGAAATTTTGCAGTGCCGTGAAAAGTGGCTTAGATGATGAAAATTGGAAGTCCTTTATTACTGTAAGTAATAAAAAAGTAAAAAAAAACCCACCCAGAATCTGTAATTTTGTTCCTTTTTTTAGTCCTCAAAAAGAAGAAACCAGAGTTGACTTTGGGAAGAAAGCAAAGAATTAAATTTGTAGTGCTCAGACACTTGGACTGAACCCAGCCAGGCAGGTGAGGCATTAAATGAGAAGTCACATTTTAAAAAAATCTATTCTGCATAATATATGACAAAAAGGGAAATGTGATTCAGCATGGTTACTAACTTTGATGAAGAAGACAACGCATATGCTTAAAGAAGGAATTTCTCAAGGTATAAAAATAATTGAAGAGAGGCAGCTCACCATAGTCCTGTGGCAACATTTTTAAGGCTTATTGCATCTCATATTCAGTCCACTGTACCCTGTAATGTTCTCAAGATGAAAGTTGTCTGATGATAAAATCATGAAGTAGATAAGAAATAAGGACTTGCAATTCAATTTAGGGAAAGAGAGAGCCATGACTGTTTCTGAGTTCTTGATATTTTTGTCTTTATGTATAGACACCCAGCAAAGTCTCCAGCATGCTTTTGCATAAGCCTGCTGAAAGTCTTCATGTACGAGCATTAACTGAACTATTGGAAATGAATATTCATTATGGTTTTTGCTTCTCCATGATCCTTGGGGAGCTTGTAATGAAGGAGCATGTAGGAGAGAAAGGTAACTTTATTCTCTCTTTCTGGAAGACCCTCATAAATGGCTTCAAAGCTAGATGAAAATGCTTTGTGCTCAGTCACCGACAAATTTAGCGCCACTTTGTTCAAAAGGATCCTTCTGCAAGTTAAGCTTCAGCTCACAGAGAGGGCAAAAGTCTCATTCTGTGTGGGTGTCATTAATTATGGCAAACACATGCAATCATCTCCTTTTTTGTTGATGACTCATACTTTGAGGATAAATAAGATAATTTTCCTCACAGTACTAGGTAAGAAGAAGAGACTGCAGTGCCTTAGCTAAAAGTTAATTAGGATATTGGTGCAGATTTTAAAAATTGAGCATACAGTGATGTATATGCTTTATTCTGGCATCTTTTAATGTTTTAATAACTTGCTTCTGTAGTGTGAGGAATTAAAGAGAAAAACCCTTTGAGGAGAGGCAACAGCATTAAACGAATAACAGCTCCCCTTCGTCCTGAGAATCCGCTTCACTTTCCTCCTGTGCTGCCCTCCCCTCTGTGTATTTTCCCTTTTGCAGGGTATTTGTGCCTCCACAGGCACTCACCTGCCATTTGACCTCTCCAGGTGTGTGATAAGCCAAGTTACCAGGTCTGTAAATCAGTTCAATCCCTCTTCTGACCCTTTCTGGCCCATATCTGCCCCACCCACTGTCCTCTTCATTCACTGTGTTACAAAGGACCATCCTCCCCTGGGAGGAAAGGAAGCATGTTCCACTTTCTAGGGGTAAATGAGGTTTCCTGCTAATTGCACCAAGTTGAATCCATTGCTGCAAGAGTTGCCATTCCTGCCTCAAAGTGCAGGAGCTGTGAAAAGGGCAACATGTCTGTGCTGCTTTGCTGGCCTGCCTAGCCTGGTGTGCAGAGGCTCAGCCAGCTCTGCCAAGTGACAAATCAGCAGAACCAGAGCATCCACCAACCCAGGGGTGTTGAATACACCTGTGGGCCAGTGTCACGCAGGGAGGGTCACAGCAGTTGCCTTTCTCTGGTCTGTCGCACAGAGAGAGGCAGAGCAGGACAGGAAGCAGGGAGTTTTGGCTAACTGCAGGCTGATGCTCTGAGTTAAGTTGACAATGCAGATGTTCCCAAAGTGTCCTCCAAGTGTCTGGCTAGCAATTACAAGCATTGAGGCAGAGTGGCACAGGCTTTGTTTATCAGAGGACAGGGCTGGGGGCATATGACCTTCTGTCTTTACTGAGAAGTGATGCTACTTACCAGGTGATTAATGCAAACTCCACATTTGAGAAACAGTTTAGAGGAAGCAACAAACCTTTGAACATAAGGAGCAATGGAGATATTTTTTGTCAGTGGTATGTACTCTGCCCTTACCAAAGCACTTCCTGAGCTTCTGAAGCTCTTTAAGTGGTGGACCTTGATGAGGCCTGGTGATCTGAAATTCTCCTTTTAGGAATAGGAGTCAGAGGCACAGAATTCCTTTCTTCAGTTTTGCTCAGTGCTTTGGCCTCAGGAGGACACCAAGCTGCCACTGTGTGCTTTCTGCCTGGACCAAGGACCTGTCAGCCTGGCTGTATCATGTTTGCTGTACTGAAATCTTAACATGGGCCAAATCATTCACTGGCCTGCACTGTACCTGGCACAGCTGGGGCTGGCTGAACTCATGCTGTGTGAGGATGCCCTGGTCCTATGCTGGTGTTTTGTGTTTCCTTCCTGACCAGCTTGGAGAGAGGCTGTATCACGCTGCATGCTCACATGTGAATAATGGCTTTGTTTACACCTGTGCAGAGTCTAATCTGCACTTCAGTTTCAAAATATACCAGAATATGTGTCTGCATATAGCTACTTCTAGCTTGCTTTGTGGACCTTGAGCTCCTGGAAAGAAAATTAAACTATTGCTTATGATGAAAAACCTGCACTGGGCTGTACAGGAGTGGTGCTAAGAAGAAGCATCACCCAGCCATGCAGTGGTTATCCGAAAGTCAGAGTTGGAAGCCAGGATTTGCTAAGCAAAATATTGCACCAATTCTACTTTCCCAGCTTCTAAATGATGCAGGCCTTGTTTCCAGTGGCTTCCCAGAGCTCCACTGATTTAGCCAGCATCTATTGCCACCTACTATCTTCTGGTTTCTGTCATCCCAGAGGGATCATGAACTTGGAAATGTTACCCTCTTTCAAAACCCCCTTTCCGTGGATGGACTAGTAAGTTCTCTGATGATACGCAGCAGCTCAGCATTAATTTTCATGATACAAGAAAGAAAATTCATTGAGGAGGAAAAGGAAGAACAGGGAGACTTCCTCACCTATTGGGTCACCCAGAGCAGCTTGCTCTCCAGTGGTCTCACCTTATCCATGATCTTGAGGAAGGCAATATAATCATTACCTAGCAGATGTAAGAGGAACAGAAAGAAAGGCTACAGAACTAATTGTCTGAAATAGTTAGGAAGGCTGGCCCATGCTTTGAATTGTTTTTTCCTTTCTTCTTGGCAGGGCTTGTTTTGATCACCTATCGTGAGCAAAGGACTGCATACATTAATTAGGAACAAAATGTCATCTCAGTAGAAAACCACCTGCCATTTGGAAAGTTGTGCTGTGGAACAACATCTATAATGTAAATGCAGATTTATCTGTCTTGATGACAGAAGCTGAGAAAGAGCTGGCACGATTGAACAGCTACAACAAGCCAGCCCAGGCTTGGATTAGTAGTACAGCTGTACTTGGAATGTGTAAATTATGGAAATCCTTTGGCAGAACCCCAAACTGTTGCCAAATCTGGGTCTCTCTCCATAATCCCAGTCTTCCTCACAAACAGCTACAAGACTCTTCCCTGTGCTTAATTTGGCCTTGTTTGTGAAACAAAAAAGTCTCCATTGCCAAAAGGCTTGAACTTCTGCAAATACTGATTAAGGCTGGAGCTTTGCCTTCCCCTTCAGTGGAGACACGTTTGGGGTCTCAGGCAGCCAGGAGGGAGTGAACAGGATGATCTAGGAGAAACATACTTGGTCCTTGATATGGCCAAGGCTGGAGGCCAAAGACTTTTAAGCATTGAAGTGTGTCACTGGTAGATTACACATATCCTGTCATAATTTACAGTGGGTTTAGAGCATTAATCTCTAAAGAATATACAGCATGAGGAATATTTGTAAAATGAGGAAATCTACTGAATTTCTCTGTTTATATCATATGAATAAAACATATTTTTTTTAAAAAAATCATCCCATACAGCTGAAAAATAGTAAAGATAAACTGACTTTTCAGCCAGCTTTTCCTCTATAGTTATACAACAACAAGGTACTGTGGTGGTTCCTTAGGGGCTGAGAGTAACACGCTGTGAGCACCACAGCAAGCATCCTTTTCCTCCAGCTGCTTATGCACAGTCTGAGCTCATCTGTTAAGCCCAGTTAATAAATCAGCAGAAAACAAGATTAAAAAATAAAAATAAATCTTAAAAAATCAGTGCACTGTTAAATATATTGTTGCTAAGATACAAGAAATGCTTCTGAAAAGTTTCTCCCAGAAAGGAGATAATCTTTTTTCTTCCATTTCAGGGTGACTTGACTTTTTCTCCCATGAATGTCATTTAAGGGACCCTGCTGAACAAGAACTGAATCTGAATACAAAAGCTTAAAGCTCACTTTCTTTATACCATTATCAACGTGGTCCTGCTTATTTCAAACAGCTCAGACCGAGTGTTTAATAGAAAAATTTTTTTAAATTTCTTTTCCTGTAACCGAATTAAGATAAAAATGCCTCAGGAAGTAGAACTGATGAGAAATATAGGTGTTGTTTGTACAAGAGTCAAGGCAGTATTTTTGACTGCACTGAGTAGCACAATAGTATCTTCTAAAACAATGGTTTAAAAGTTACAGACACATTAAAGGGCATTTTGAGTTTTGACTACCTGACCTGGTTGATGGATAGACACAGGAACTGGTTTTGCCAGCAGAACAAAACCACCAACTCTACTAACATTTCAAGCTCCTTTAGATATTCATCTGTAACAGTAAAGATCACATGTTGTTGATTTAATGATATTCTACAAAATCCAGACATCTCAGTGCCCAGTCAGGATGATAACTCGTTCGTCCTCACAATGCTGAACCTACAATGTCAGACTAAATTTGTTTATTTTTCTTAACAGAGCACATAATTTCTAAATGTTTGCTGAAATCTCTGGGGACCTGACATTTTATCTTGAACAGGAATAAAAGAATTAGGGCTGTCAAAGGAAGACAATGAAAAGCAAGTGACAGATGAGTATAGGTTCTAGAGCGGCTGACACTGTGCCAGCTCCTCCTTTATTTTTGTAAATATGCTGGCTCATGGTCCCTGGGATTACTTGTCAATAGAGTATTGATTCCCTGCATAATTCCTTTCATTAGTCTTACTTGGATGAAAAAAATTCTCTCTCTTTCTTTTTTTTTTTTTTTCCCATGATATGTCACATCATCTGGATGTTAGAAAATATTGCTCTTCCCTAGGAAAAATGGAGCATATATAGCAAAATCTAAACTGACCACCTTCTACTACAGGCAAATGTACACAAAGAATTTCAAGCATTAATATTAAACTGCATTTCTGAAGTTTAGCTTACAGTGTTTCCACTGAGAACATCAAGTGCTTGGGCATATGGCATCACCATTAAATTATGACACTTGCCTACATTAATTGTCATAGTTATTAAGTCTGAGTTACTAAGAAGTCACTATGGATCTCCCAGGTTGATCTGCTGCATTATACAGAGCAGAGATTTCAGGAATGGCTGCTTCAGGTCTCATAGTTCAAACTGAAACAGAATGTGTTTTTGAGAAAAAGGTCCAATTTTGATTTAAATACTTGCAGTGCTAGAACCCCCCGAAACCCAGGCAGTTTTTTTCTGGGCACAGTCACCAGGGTCTGCAGAGCTGGCTGAGATTCTGCTCCACAGCAAACAGGCTGTTTATGGCCAAAACAGTCAGTGTAACCTAAACAACTATTGCTTTTTTATTGCACAGACTTTTCTCCTCTCCTTTGCATGATGTAGTTTTGACAAGACTACAGTACTGGATGTAATATTTTGCTAGCTAGCAAATCATCATTTACAATCCTGAAGAATTTCAAGGATATTTCCATTCTGGGTTTATGAGTCTTTTGTTTAAGTTTTCCTGACGTTAAAATCCCTCACAGTGATTCTGATTTTTCTCCCTGCATGGTACCAACAGCTGTTTATGTACTGGTGGTCATGTTTACCAAAGTGATATACTGGTCTTTGGCAAATATCAACATGCAAGGCTCTTTCTGTCTTCACAGAGCAGATGTAACCATGGATATTTATTTTCAAGCTGTTAGTGACTTAGAGAGAAATGGTCAAATACTCTCAGGCACATGGTGTGACTCCTCAGGATGTTCTGTTCAGGGTTGAGAGCTAGACTTGATGACCCCACAGGTCACTTCCAACCCAGCATATCCTGTGGTTCTGTGATTTGATGTTTGACACAGAGACTTACACTGTTTTTCTTTTTGCCTTCTCTGTATTTCTTCAGCAGGCTGTGGGACACTGTTAGTCTAACCATCCAAATCATCCCACAGTTCTGAAAAACACAAAGGAGCTAGAATTTATGTTCTTAAAGCTTTGATTTCTCTTGCAAATTATTTCTTTGTTTCCTTTATATTCCTTGGCAACTGAGTCACTTCTTGTTCTTGACATCCTGAGTTCAGGTGAAACTGGTGCTAATTTTTACCTTTTCCCAGGATGCAATGGAAACTGGGCCAGGAGAGTAAAGAGTCAGGAGTGTCCCCAGCACTGGCTGTGCTGTATCAACAATTTACATCCTACGGAGACTGATTGTGAATGGGTTTAATCTTTCTCTGATTACAGAGGCACAGAGGAAGCCTCAAAGTGGTCTCAATATTTCCCTGCTTCCCCCACTCCTCCCAGGGCATGGGCTATGCAGAAGGGCCATGGCAAACAGCCACCAGCACAGCCCCTCTTTCTCAGTTTAAAATACATTCAGCCATGCCTCAGCCAGCCCTGGGAACCCCCTGAGCACCCTCCTGCTATCTGCTCTCCTCAGATGGGATGATTTGCTTTGCTCTTTCCAGGAGAACACACACCCCAGCAGAGCTCTCCTGTTTGACTGGCAGCAGTCCTCAGTGCAGCCCCACGCAGAGTGTCCAGCTCCACTGTCGGTGCTGGGCACCCCGCGTGCATCTGGCAAGGCAGATGCTCTGCTGTCCTCTCCCCATGGCTGACTGTGTCCCATCTCATGAGCACACCTGCTCTGCAGTACAGCCAGTGCTCAGCCTTACTCCTCTTTAGTTTAATTTAACTGCTTACTTTTCAGATATGAAGGTTAATATCTCAGGCAGGCCTTATTGAGCAGACCCATCAGATCTGCTACATTTGATCTCATCAGGTCTTTTTATTCCACTGTATGGATGAGCAGATATCTGCAAAAGCCTTCTGAAATAAAAGGCTTGAATTTATAATGTAAATATGTATTAGACAAACCAGGTTTATACCAAAATATACACTGAGAGGCTTTCCAGAAAATGACACATTAAAATTTTCCTTTGAAAAGCACCTTATCATAGAGTCCTATTCCCTCTAATGAAGAGGTACCATATGGAAACTGGCCTGGCTACACACCTTTTTTCTTAAATATTGAATCATGGAAATGCTCTACCTGAAAATCTAAAAAGAAATCAAGATCAACTTCAATATTACTAGTTGATACCAGTTTGTAACCACTGAAAATATTTCTTTCCTACTCATCCCAGACAGAAAAACCTATAGTCCAATATCCCAGCAGTTATGGGCATTCCTAAAAGGACAAGATCAGTACAAAAGAAATTTCTCTCCTGATGTGTATTTTCAACTTTTTACATCCTATTCATTAAATAGTTCTAAAGATACCCTTCATGAATTAGAGGGTTCCAGCAATAAGTGTCTCCTTATCCTGTCTGACCCAGCTGGCAGGGGTGGCATGTGTTTGTGATCCTCAAAAGCATGAAGGCAGAGAACACACCTCCCAGTGTTTGCCAGAGTGCCTTTGATACCATGGGCGTGTGTCTCATTAGCTTCCCAGGAGCTAAACATTAGTAAATGTGATCATCAGAGGAAAATCACAAACCTGACTAAACGGTTCCAGGCACCTGCTGCTCTGAGGAAAGCATTGTGCTTATCAAAAAGAGAAAAATTCAATTCTCTTTTAGGACAAAACAGCATTTAAGGACACAAGTTGCTGTTTCAGTTGTTACCTGTCCGTGAATAATCTTCACTGAGCATAATACTGCTCTGACTAGTCACAGCTGCTCAGGACATCTCTGGGGAACATCTCTGGACGAAGCAGGACACACTTTTTTGCAAGTCGCTTCCCATTCCTATTCACAGGCAAATGGCTGTTGAGGAAAGATCAGGGACCTGAGATAAAAAACATGTTACCTGTGTGCAGACAGAGGACACCTTGCTGTGCAGAAGCAACTCACCCATGTATGGCCTGGGGGATAAGGAGCTGAAGAGAGTTGAACAAAGGAGGGCTTGAGAGACAGTCCTGTAACTACACAGAATATTGGTCCAGAATTGCCAAGTGCCCTTTGCAATAGTTCTCTACAGGACTAGTGCTGTGATATATTATGTGGCATGGCTAACTTACTGGGATAAAGTGGTGACAGAGAGTAGATGCCGCCAAGCAGGCGAGGCCAGCTCCAGATCTTCTGAGAGTACTCCTGTGTAAAAATTCCCACATGCATTTGCTCAGGGGCACTAAGAGGGGACTGGGAAGACAACTCTAACTGCACTTCCTAAAATGGAGAACTCTGCTATTTTCAGGAGATAATAGTCATTCTGTGAGATAAATAAGATATATTTCCCTGATTGTTCCTGTCTTGACAAATGTAGCTCTTGGAATAAAAAGAGTTCTACCAGATCATTAAACCACATAGTTGTCTCAACTTGCTTTAATTAAGGATTGCAGTACTGTCTTTTTTATTGCTTAAATAAAAAGTAGTTACAGCTCTGCTCTCTGCAGTTTGTTTTTTTCTATTTCCCCAGCAAAGCAGTTCTTTCTGTGAAATCTCAGTAGGGGAGGTTAAGAAAGGGTGAGCAGTTCATCTACTTTCAATGGAAGAAATTAATTGTGATTTTAAACAAGAAACCTCTAAGAATTTTTCCTCATTTCTGATTCCACTTTTATCAGGAGAAGCACGAACCAGAATTACTAGCCATAAGTACAACAGGAACAAGAAGCTGGGATGATGAACAGGGAATGGATGTAGGAGCACAGCTGGCATTTTCTTTGAGGTCACTCTGCTCCTTCAGAGACTTCCTGTGAAGGACATACAAGCCTGTGTTATCTACAGAGCTGCCCATGTGACAAACTGTCCATCTGTTCAATGCACTGACAGATAATATGGACTGATCAGTCTAAACCACAAAGATCTCATGTTGTGAAATGTCTAACTTTTCCTTAGTTGTTCCAAGTGTAGTTTGACCAACTTGTGCCTACCAGGGATGTTTAAATTGTAACAGACCTGCTACTGGACCTGTGGTGCAGAACTTCTTCATGAACTGAGTCAAAAGCTCTTGCACACGTGTTATGATAAGTTAATAATGCCTATTCTGGATCACTGGCTTTCTCTAAATGCCCTTATATTACTGCAGACTCAGTGGACTCAGCTTTCACTGAACAGCAAGGGATGATGTGGTAAGACTAGTCTTTTGCTACTTTTATGCAGAGAAGCACTTTGGGAATTATTCCAGTATGGCTTTTCCCCAAATCTCTTGGAAATCACATCTGGCAGAGGTGAAATTCATATAATAACTGTATTGAAACAAAAGCTCTTCAACTTTCTCTGCTTGAAATTACATGAATAGCAGTCAGCCATGAAAAACAACCACTGACCATGAGAGGAAAGGAGGTTGCCTGGGGAAGGTAGACAGCACAAGATGTATTGGCTGTGGCTGGGATAGAGTAAATGTTCAACGTAGCAGCCCCCGTGATGTGGTTTGGGTTTGTGACTACAACAGTTGACACCACCAATATTATGTCCATTAATGAGCAGTGCTCGCACAGTGTTGTTGCTGTCTCTCTTTCCCACTCTGCCCCCTTCCCCTCAGTGAGTAGGATGGGGGTGGGTAAAAAATCTGACCCTGTGCCTGACCCAAACTGGCCATAAGGCTATTTCCTGTGAGATGATGCCATGCTCAGCACTAAAAAATGAGGGCAGGGGGAAGGGGGGGGCGAATGTTCTTCCAAATCAGTTGTTGCTCTGAGACTACCCTGGCATTGCTCCCTTGTAGGAGGTGGTGAATGAATGCTGCCATGTTACTTGTTTTTATCTCCTTCCTTCACTTATTAAACTATTCTCATCTCAACTTATGAGAGTTCTTGCTTTCACTCCTCCTGTTCTCACTCTTGTCCTGGTGAGAGGATGTGTGGGTGCTTATCTGCAGGCCAACACAGTAACTATCTGTGTCTGTAGTTCTCTTCATGCAGATGTATCAGGGAGTGCTGATGAGTGCTTACATGAGACATGGTTAGGCCTTTAGATGGCTGCAGAGGTCCCTTCAAAGCCTACTCCATCTTTCAGCCAGCACAACACAGGAGGTGAAGCATGTCTGGGATAAACCCAGGTAAAATCTTCTCAAATCATGGCAGTCTGTTGTCTAGCAAGAGTGCATCTACACCACTTTATTGAGTCACTTCACAGGTGACTGTGGAAACAACGCTCTCCAGGAAATGCACTCAATGGTGGTAGTACAAGTATCACACTGCTGAGTTTCTTGCAGCAGGGAGTGAAGCTGCTGCCTTGGGCAGTGCTTGAAGATGTTTGAAGAAGAAGCTCTTACTGCTGACCCCAGACCTCATTTCTCCCATGCTATTGCAGCTTCAGGTTTCTGTCCTTCTTTCATTCCTTCAGTCTTGCCCCCTATCTATGTGAAATGCAAGCTACAAAACACTATAAAAAGGGTCACCAAGACTCAGACTGCCATTTGATTGTGGATGATTTAAAAACTTCATATCTAATTTGGTGCAGTAGTGTATATTTCTTAGCAACTTATATATTTCTTTGTCAAGTATAGTTGCAAGTTCATATAATATTCAGTGAGTGCTCCTCTGCCTCCTGAACTGTTTTAAGTCAGCCATTTAGCACACACTTCACATGAATGTTGTTACTCTTGCTACATTAAACAACTGTCAAATTGTTATAAAGTTTTTGAAAGACTTCTCATATTGAGACTTCATATATTACAGTGATGTATGGTCATTCCAAGATGTCAGATCGTAACAAAATCACCCCTCTCTTCAGGATCATCTGTAACCCCTATTTGTAGCAGGAGGTGTCCATGATGATGTATAGTCTTGCAGTCTGAAGAACCAAAGTTGGTCAAAACCCTGAAGGAGAAGAGCCACCTCTAACAAAATATCAGAGCAATCAAGATGCTAGAGGGTGGTGGTATTACTGGTAGTTGTGACTTCAAGACAAAAGCTATGCTCCTTTGATAAAACAATTTAATTTAATGTTCAAAGGAGGTTCAGTTAATAACTGAAATACTCCCATTAAAGTCAACAGGAAAATAGGGAAGATTGGTAGTTGCTATATATAGTAGAAATGTCTTGTCGATTATAGACTCAGAAGCAGGTTAAGTGCTTGATTTAAGTATTACACAGAAAAATATTATATCCATTTGTCAGCTGTTTAAGGAAAAATACTTTAAAGGCTTTTGTAAACAATATATAAAATCACAATCAGAAAATACTAACCAAGTGTAGAAATTGCTGGGATAGTGACAGCAAAGCACACTCAAACTCCCCAAGTTTCAAAATGTATAGTTGTCCACAACACAAGATTGGGGAACTTCTTGTTTACTTTCATGTGAAGAATATGCATTTGCAATTGAGAAACAAAAAAGGGAGAGTTCTAAGGACCACTTTGCAGTGTTCCACAGCACACAAGCAGGCCAAGCACCACAGGCTGTCTAGCAGTAGTTGAAAGCATTGTGGTCCTTTGGACAGTCAATCTAAGCAGAACTGCCCTGCCCTAGACTTTACTCTGGATAAGAATATCCTCTGGTGGATTTGGCCCTTAGTAATTTATGTTGTGGGGAACTGAATTGAGCCAATGTCTGAGACTTTGGTGTCAAATACCATAAGCTGTGTTCAGGTATCTGTAGTTGCGTATGAAGTTTCATTCAGAGAATTAGGAACATTCCTTGCTGAAAGATGGAAACCAAAGAAATGTTTGAAGTTAGTCCTCTTTTTTCTCCCACAAACATAATCCTTTTTACTGAACTCTTAACATAGACAGTCAAAAAATCTTAAACAACAGACTAATGTTTAAGAAACAAGCACTCAGAAGACATAATATCCTATGGAGAGATATTTTGGCAGCATGCTGAGAAATAGCATGAGTTTTGCTACAGCAGGAATTCAGCAAAAGCCTAATTACATCTACTCCGAGACTGGGTACCCAGTGAAATTCTCCATGGGTACACGGAAATTATATCCCTACCAGACAGAAAACAATTTTCTCTAATCTGAAAATAACAATGTAAAAAGAGGGTCAGCAAAGAAAAGAGACACAGAAGAAACAGTCAGAGTCTGATTAGAGAGGGGAAGGAAGCAAAACTGGTACAACATGGCTAAAGTACAAACCCCTGCTTGTGTGCTCATCAGATTGCAGACTGTCTTCAATTTTAGCATTAGTAAGATTATTTACGATGCACTGTCGTGATACTCCACAATCACCAGCAAAGGGTTGCATTGACAGAGATCGATAAACACTATTGAATTATTAAATTGAACCCTCCAGCAAAAAAGGATATGCAATTAAAAACTGCATACCAGAAAACACACATCACTGGGTGTCCTAAAGCTATGCTAGCATTTGAAGGAAGTGTGAAGCACCGTTAAATTCCTACAGCAATTAATCAGTACACTCCATTTCCCCTCGGGGGAAACTAGCTGCCCTTAATTCTCCATTTCCATATTCAGTGAGAACGAATACCCCAGGAGCTACGTCCCATCCCACCCTTCCCCAGCCCTCTGTCAAAAGTAGGAGCAAGGAGATTCAACACAGAAGTTCCCTGTATTTGGGTTCCTGAAATGGCAGATGAGCAGTGGCAGTGCCCAGGCTGGATGGAAAGCCTGAACCAAGGTTATTTCACATCCCAGAGAAGTCTGTGCAATAAGATACAGCACCGTTGTAGCCCATTGCTGACAAGAGTTGTCACGAATATGAAAATGCTTAAATAAGCAGCCACAGAGAAAGATGTTACAGCATCTGCTATGAAAATATGACTTAAAGTGGATTTCCACTCATGACCACAGACTACCTTTATTCTTCAGGAAGGAACTCCATTGCAGAGGAAAAAACCATGAAAATAATAACTTACTTTGGGCCTTGAACAAAATCCCTTTGATACTTTTGAAATTCAAACCACAAAATTTAACAGTTTGGTGCTGTTTGAATAACCTAATCTGAAAGAATTAGGCTAATTTCAGTCACTCAGAGATTTTTCTTCATTTGTGGCCACCTGCACAACTTGCTGCCTTTTAATGGGTTGTGTCTTCATCTGGATCTTAGTGAATAACTCATTTCTGTTTGATGCATTTGCTTTGCATCTCATATCTTCTGAAAGCACGTGTTTAATGAAACTGTGTGTAATACTTCAGTTCTGTTTATTTTAAAATGCAGCCCAACCTACAAATGACATATTTCTGAAGATGAAAAAACTTAAGCCTATAGAAATGGTGAATGAAATCCAGAAATTTTGCACTGTCAAATAGGACTGCTGAATATAGGAAGCAATTTGAAGATTCTTACCTCGAGCTATCCTTGTGTGATTAAGCTGGTGTAAGAGTAGCTAAGAGAATGAGTCATGTTATTTCATGGCATGCTTGACAAAACACATCTGTGTTGTGCGACAATGGATAAGAAATATCTTGCATTCTACTATAGCAGCATGAATGGACTTGCCCTCAGGATCTAAGAGTGTTCAGGGAAGAAAATGTGAATACCAATGCCAGGGCACTCCACACAATTAGGAGGTAAGGGATGGTACTATACCACACCTGGCCAGCTTCTCAACACAGGCACTGTTTTTTGGGTACTGAACTACAGCAATTTGAACAGGTTCATAGTTCTCAACAGGTGTAGCAGTTTCCTCTGATGACTGAGGGCTCTTTATGGGACCTTGAATTGAGGCACTTAAAATAGTAGCCAAATTGAACCACCAGACCCTAGGGGGCTAATGGTACACATAGCCATATAAAATCTTTGCTTCACCATTTTACTGCAATGTAGTTCCAGCCTGAGATGGACTTTCTCTTTAAACCCTTGAATTAAATAAATCCAAAATCTTAATGTATATAGGCACTAAACTTTTCCTCTTTAGCATTCTTCTTGCTCCTCAGATTTTACCTCTAGTGCCTTTTCAGCTTTTACAGCCTTTAAAACTAGAGTCATGGAGAAATTTTAACACTCAAAGCAGCCCTCCATGCTCAGATTAGTAGTAAAAGGAATTTACATTGGTAAAAACAATATCGAAAATGATTACTTGTTTTTATTGTTCAGGAGACACTAAAGAAATCCTGAAATTTGACCCACCCATATAGTTTAAATATTCACTGGTCACATGATGTTTTGCAGTTGTTACTTTATCAAGAGGATTATCAGTTATGATTCATGGACTGGTGAGGAGTAAGAATTCCACATAATTCTTTGTAACTGCATGAACTACTGGAATGTGCTTCTGCTGCACAGCATGGTTTTTATAGCATCACTTTGGAGTGATCCCTCTGGAGTTTGGAGTACAAACTATTTAACTTAACTTTGTGGACTCAGAAAGCAAAAAATCCCCAACCAACATGGAGTCCTGGGATACAATGCAAACTGCACATTATCCTTTCAGGCACATTTTCATCAGGTCAGCTCTTTTTTTCGTTTTATTAATCAAACCCTTTGTGTAGGATTCACACCACTACATAAACATTAAAACCCTTCTTAGCTATTGGGAAATAGCAGTCCTAACATATCTTATGCTAGCAGTTTTCTTGGAAGCAACAGCTTCTTACAGCACAGTTGGAACTGCATTTGAAATACTTTTGCCTCTCCCAACATCAGTCTTTATGTACAGGCCAAAATAAGCATTATCTTGTTCAATCATCCTTCATTTTTCCAATCACAGTAGGAAGAATTCTTGGAAATATTTTAGGACTCAGTAGCATGGAAGCTGCACCTCAGTTTGCCCAGTTCTTAGTGGCTATTACTAACATGAAGCATTTGCCAAGAAGCACCAGGATTTTATTTCCGTGGTTTTGCAAGTGTTTTGGTGAGGGCAGTAAGCCAAGAGAGAAACTGGTGATTCCAGCACACAGTGATCCTAATTCCAACTCAGTAATTGCTGTGAAAAAGGCTTCTAGAAAACTCTCCATCGTGTCACACCTAGTGTCAGTTTCAGCCATGGAAAGATGGTAAACCTAACAATTGAAATACACTATCACAACTAAAATATCCAAGAATAGTAAGCAAATAGCCAATGGGCCCATTGCAAGCCATGTCCTTATCTATAGGATTACAAACAAATTTCCCTTTCAGGAAAGGGAACGAAATCCTGAGATTTCAATGAGAATTAATTGGGCAAGCTTTGGAGCCTTTCCATCCACTTCTTGTCATCCCATTCACTTTGATTGTTTTCACTGCCTTTAGGAATTTTTCCTTTTTTTTTTTTTTTTAAATACCTGTCCTTTTTTCTCATCCTTCTCCTCTCTCCTTCTTTGCATTTCTTCCCTGATTTCAGGATTTGAGCTGCATTAATTTGGGCAAGCTTTGCTCCTTTGCACTGCCCCTCATTTCATCTCAGTCCCTTTGCTGCTAGTGGCTGCATTTGCAAATTTTCTCGCCTTTTTCGCTCGCCCTGTTTTGGATCATATCTCCTCTCCCAAGCGTTTGTTAGGCTTTGTTCTCTGATTTCAAGATTTCGTTCCCTTTCCTGAAAGGGAAAAGACTGGTTATGTTTCTTTAGAATCATATTGTTTTCTAGAAGCTGATCTTTTAAACTGTTTATGCCATATGTTCACAGCCACTCAATGTGCTCCGAATAATTTAGGAGAGTTACACTAAGGTTGGGAGAAGCTGGATCTGTTTCTTCTTATATAGCAAGGCAATTCAGTTTAATTTGTAAAGTCTTCCTCAGTAGGAAATGCTTCTGATAACTGGTAGAGTTATATATTCCACACACCAATCTAAGTGTGATGCAAAACACCACATAATCAGCAATCTGTCTAACATCTGGAGCTACAGTTGGATTTCTGACTCCAGACAGGCTCGGTTCTAAGCATCTCTCCAAGAAACATCAGGCACAGTTACAAGAGGCATTGTTCTGTGCCTGGAAAGAGATGTTTCATGATCCCAATCTCAAACCTGAGGACTAAGTGCAACATCAGAGGATGCATTATCCTCTCAGTATTAAACAACTGTATTGATTCATATTCTCACTGATAGTAGATACAATCTGCTCCTATGTGGATGTGGCATACCATCTTTTTTTTTTTTTTTTGCCAGTGGCATAACCACTTCCCTTGTTTTAACCAGTTTCCTCTACCACTGTAGACATCCTCTCTGATTTCTTGTAATCCTCACTGTCTTTCCTCCCTCTTTACCAAGATCTCTTTTGTGGTCCTACTCAGCTCTGGATCTAAATAGAGCAGATTTTACAATTTCTTCCACAAGTTGGACAGTGTAATGAGAGAACAATTAAAACACTAGCAACCTGCCTAATGTGTTAGGAAGCCCTCCCTTGACTTCAAGATCTTTTGCTCCATTAGCACTAGAAACAGAACACAGGAAAAACTCTTGGTGCCAATTTGTGCTGGACTGAAAAAGGTGAAGTGTCAAGAATTGGTTCAACAGATAAAATAATTCCTTTGAACTCCCAAAGCAGGCAAGCAGCTGCAAAGTGAAATTCTGCTAAAATTTTGGCACGTCTCAGCCTCCCTTAACATACAATTGCCATGAATTTGGAAAAACTCACACGTTTACTTAGAAATGAGCACATCAATAGCAGCACCTTTCTTCTGATGATAACCCAAGCAACACCCAATTGTTTTTCAGACTTCGACCTGCACACCACTACAACTTTTTTAGGAGCTGCAGCCTCTTTTGTAAGAACCTCAGCTGACTAGTCAAGACTTCTGAGTTGTTTTCTGCACTTTCTTGAAATCCTAGAGTGCCGAGGGATCTGCTGCTGACAAGTTGAGAAACACTGCTCTAAATAATTGTTCTGCAGTTTTGTAGCTTGTTTAGAAATAAAGATCCTACCAGAGGAAAAATACAGCACTGAGATTACATTACAGTGGTGAGACATGGGAAACAGGTTGTCCAGAAAAGACGCGAATGCCTCATCCCTGGAATCCATCCAAGGCCAGGCTGGATGGGGCTCTGAGCAATCTGGGATAGTAGGAGGTGTCCTTGCCCATGGCAGGAGAGTCCATGATCTTTCCAACCCAAAGCATTCCATGACTCTGTGATTACTGCAGACACTCAAGCTTCCTGTAACCCTCGGGTGCTGTGTACTACTGACGGGCTTCAGATCCTAAGTGTGGAATTTGTTGTGAATTTGGTCTAACAAGGTTCACCTGTAAGCAGCACTCATCCACTCACTGCTGTACCTCCAGTCTCAGCTGAATGGAGTATGTTTGCATTGTACTGCAACTGCAGGACACTTCAGATAAAATAGGTGGATGGTAAGTCACAGAAGTTCGTGTTAGACAGACAATTCAGATTACCCATAGAAGTGTTCTTGTGTGACATATACTCCAGAACTAGACACTATCAGTACACAAATGAGTACTACTTAGCTGTACAGTTGCACTGGCCTTTTAATTCCTGCACAAGAATGACCCCACGTGTCATGCTGTGATCAGACCAGAAGTGGCCACTACACCCCTTTGGTATGGCAGTGGTGTGAGTGCAGTCCTACTGCTCAGCAGAACACGCTGGAGGGAACTGCACACACTCAAGAACAGGAAGGGATCCCTTTGGCTACATTTAATGAAAAAGCATTGAAACTGTTTATGGTACACGTAGTACCATAAACATGCAGTATTACACTTCTGCCATCTTTTGGCACTGACAAGTTTCAGCAGATTTTGAGGAACCAGATAAGCTACATGCAGGTTCACATCTAAGGCCCAGTGTTCTGAATGTGCAGCTGTAACTACAGGTAATGAAAGAGCAGAAATGCAGAAAGGTATGGCCCAAGACTAAAAAGAAATTAAAGAAATTTTGATATCTTAAGTTAAAGATGAAATATATTGCTATCAAGTATTTTCAAGAAAGAGTTCTCTATTTTTACCTTGAAATACACATTTTTATTCCACTGTCTTTAGCTTTATGGTCACTTTGTTGGAAATGACATGTCGACCAAGTAATCAGTTCACATTTTCAAAACAAGCACTCACCAGAATATGCTAAACTTGAAAATTTTGTCATAATACTTTTCTTTTTTTGAATAATACTAGTATTATTCTAAAATACAAAATACAAAGTATTTTGTCATAATACTTTTTCTCCCTAATAAATTACCCTGTACTGTACAGCCTTTATTCTCTTTTCTTCAAACACAACTGATGTTCTTATGTTGGATTTTACCAAATTCACATGCCCAAACATATTATCCCTAAAAAATTTTATCAGGTCACACAGCAACATAGACATTGTGAAAATAGTAACAAAATTGTCCTTCTTGTACCATCCTATTATGTCAATAACCTCTGAAAATCATTAAGGATGGAGGGCCAAATGTAACTCTTGGCCAAGTTTAGTGCAATTCCATTGACTTTAAAAGGAACGCACCTGTCCTGTGAGGTTAAGCTTTTAAGTAAAAGCTGCCTCATGTTAATGGAAATGAAGCTGTCATCTATTCTAGATTTTCAAAATGGACCATTTATCCTTTATCACTGGGCAAAAATGAATTTTCCAAAGTATTAATGAATTTTTGTCTCATCCATGCTTTGAAGTTTCGATACCATTCTAAAAGCTTTTTTCTCCTTTGAATCTTTTCTTGTAAGCTCATTTTTTTTTCTTTCTCTAGAATAGCAGGAAGCTCTCTCCAGTTTTTAATAAAGATAAATGGAGCCCCCATAGTTTTTAATAATTGCAATGGAGCACTGTGGTACATTGATGAATTTCCACAATCACCCGGTGTCATTACATCTTCTATAACGGGCAGAGATCCATATGAACAAGCTTCATAAATCCTGTAACATTCTGTATTTACTCCCACTGGGCACAATGTCAAATCACTCTGCAGCAAGGCATCTTGATAGTTTTTGAAACTTGCATTTGTTTCTTGAGGCTGCCACCTAGGAAAGTAAAAGGGCTGAAAATTAATATTATCCTCACAGGCACTGCAATGAAAAAATAGAGATATGCTTTAATTTCTACTATTTATAAAACTGAAAATGCTATCAGTGTAAAAATTTTGTATTACACACACAGTCAGTTGACTTTTACTTTTAGTCTTAACTGCTTTTAAAAGTCTTCTAAAAATGTATTGAAAATGTCACTGTTAAAAATCGATTGTAATATGTGGCCCTTTTTGGGAATTATTAATACTTAGAAGTGTAAGAAACATTGAAATGCCACTTCAAATCTTCTGCATGACTTGGATGATGCATATGTCAATTTACTTCACAGCACAGTTTAGAAACAGACAAAAAGGGATACATTCAATGGACTTTTTAATGACTTTTTTTGGTCTCAAAAGAGGTTTGCTCTTCAAAAGCTAGGAGACAGAGCAATTCGTTTAACCTGAATTCATCTACTTCAAGTGCTTCAGTAGGTCTGGGAGATAAGAGTTTGTGTCACAGATACAATCCATCTCCTGAGGCTCTTCATCAGGGCAGTTAAGGTCTACCTAAGCACCACTGTGCCTGCTATCCAACATTTTATAGGTGTTGCTTGGCAAAGTTAAGAAATACAATCAGAACCCTACTCTTGTTAGTCAAAAACAACTGTGCTGTACAGATTAAATCCACTTTCATGTGGAACACAAAATACAGCTGTCTTCTTTCTTCTACTGAAGACATTAAACTCCACAAAATACAGGACAAGCATTTCTTCTCATAATCAAATATTTGTAAGAAAAAAACAGATGGTCTTTGATGGTTATACATATAGGAGACTTTTCTATACTAGATTTAAAAATACGCCTTATGTAAAATATAACAGAAAGACTGTTATGTTATGACAACCCAAGCAAAGAGTCTCTGCAATATTCCCTGACTTAATGACTGATTACCTTTATTTGTACTACTTTTTAACACTCAAGAAAAGATTGGTAATAACAAACCAGGCAAAAAACTCTGAATATTTTCATGAAGTAAATTAAAGTCTTACTGTTCTCTGGCTGCAATCCAGCAAAGTTTGTCAAGTCCATCTTGTTTCAGAATTTCGATTAGGGTTTCTCTAGAAGAATTCTTATAAACTGTTCCCAAGAAATTACATAGATATGACCTTGGATCATGTAGCATTGACCAGCTGGGTTCCACAACTGGAAAATTTCTGTAGCTGTAAAAACAATGCGTAAGTTAGACAACTATATCAAAGGAAAAATTTTGCAACATTTCATTTTCAATGCATCATATTTTAAGACTAAAAAAGACTACTACCTACTTGTTGCCAATCTATACAGACAGACCCACAAGTAAAACAATCAATTCAAGTCCTGTCCTAAAAGTATGTCTTTATTCCCTTTTCCCCCCTCAGTCCCTTCACAAAGTTTCCAGAATACTTACATCTTCTTTCAATATCAGAAATATTGTATGTGCATATAACAGAATGTCCTTGACTAACATGCTTTTCCAAAGAAGCTGTTCTTGATGCAACCACGAATTTTGACTGAAATGGCCACTTTAACAGTAACTGGCACATAAGTCTCCCCTACCTTAATCTCTGGATATGCTCAAGTAATGGTTTCACATCCAGCAAATTCTGTCTGCCAAATTTAGTGCGGTGGTTTTAGTGTTTACTACTGAAAATACCACTGATAACCTCTCAAAGCAAAATCTCAGTTTGATCTGAGTGAACTTCAACAATCTAATCTTTTGGCTCTAAATAGCTTGTTGTACATTATTTGATGGGCCAGTCCTTTCCTCATTCTCCCCCTGTATGATGAATGTTAATTCACTTAGTTTCTAATAACCATTTGTCCCTACATGACAATTTTTTTTCATCCTTCTACATCTTCATTTTCTCTCTTTTGTTGGAAAATCTGGCACATTTTCATGCCTTTAACCCCATTTTTTTACAGCCATTGTATGCAAGGGCTGGAAACCCCGTTTTGAATTTATCTTTCTCCACCCAGCTTTGCACCCGTTTATTGTTGTAAGCGTTGTTACTTTCTCTTAACTGTTACCTTAACCTCTGTATCTCAAAACTCAACATCTTTCCACTTAGGAACTTCTAATGCCATCAATTCTTTGACACCATCAAGAGTCCCAATTTAGTGTATTTCAGAGACACTGTGAACAAGTTAAAGCTGTATAAAAAAGCTCTATACAGTTTTCCAGCTTGTTGAGCAAATTGGATCAATACAGCATATTGAATTCAAATTCAACATGAGGTATGAAAATAATCCTGTATTCCTTTCAGCTTCTATTACCCTGGTAAGTAGCTAAACCACTTTCAACTCTGTTAGTAAGAAATGAAAATGCATCTAGCTGAACCAAACCTTTATTTAGTCCACATAAATAGTCTGAGCACTTAAGTATAACAAAAATGGTTTTTTTAAACAAGCAGTTAAGCCAGCTTACACTGCTGTGATACGGGAGTGTAACAACTCCAAACAGAAGTCTTTTGAGCCATAACAGAGGTTAAAACAAGTAGTCTTTCCTTTCCTGAACAGTACCTGCAACTAGTAAAAGATACTTAGTTACATAAATGTCTTTTGAATCTCCATGTAACTGGTACATATTACATCAGCAGTTACCATGAATCTCAAGAGTTTATCAACTGAAGAAAGAATAAACAGAAAACCTCAGAAGACACAGGTTCATTTTCCTAAAGTTTCCTGAACATCAGTATTCCTTCCTGTTATCATTTTTATTGCTAAATGCAACTTTCAAAGACTCCAATGCCTGATTTAGAAAATGACTGATAGGATCATGTTCTGCAATGTACTCACTACAACTGTTTTGGGCATCAGCAGTAACACTCAGTCATATTTTTCATACTTCATGCACAGTAATTAATTAATCAATTGCAACTTCTGTCTATAGCACTTACGTAGCTACTCCTAAAGGCCACTGGAAAATATCTTCTTCATTTACGAACGCATAGTCATATGTAACAAAGAGCAGATTCACAAATCCCCCGTTGCGTTTCAGGTACGGCTGAATCCAGGCGTTGTTGCACTGCTCGCTCCCGAGCAGCACCACCGCCACGTGCTGGATTTTGCGGGTCTCCATCAGTGTCTGCGCGTAGTGCAGCCACTGCGTGGCGTAGGCAACCTTCGCCGGCTCCCTCCCGTTCAGCACCAGCACCACATGCTCCGCGTCCACCGAGAAGTAGCCGGGAACTACAGATGGGCCAGTCAGGAAGCTGAGAAAACCAAAATACAACACTGAACAAAGTAAGACTTTCTAAGACCAATTATACACCTCAATCCTCTAGCTAGTCTTACTACACAGTATGTACTCCAGAGATGACTTTTTCTTCAATACAGTAAATGCAATACACTGCAAAATTACTGTGCAACTATAACCACTTCTGTTGTTAGTATCTACTGCTTAGCACAGGAGTAAAGCTGCTTTCATTTTTATTCAGGAAAAAGGTGATTGATTTAAATAAGGTATTTTGTCAATAAATCAGAACTAGTACCATAATCAAACCTCAAAGTGTGTGTAAATCAAACACCTTTCAAAAAAAGGGTGTACCTTGGCATTCACTAAAAGTTAAACATTTTATTAATTCTAGTAATAACCAACGAATGCTGTATTAGAGAGGCCCTTCCAAAAACCTGAAGACTATACTAAATCTGGTATCATTAAGAGTGACAGTTAGCTAGTCTTGCATACTACTTTTCTCAGTATTTTGGTTGTGTTTCTACTGAGTAGAATTGGTAACACAAGAAACATCTGTCTAAATGTAAACTTAGGTTGGTTGTGTGACCCAGGTCAAACTCGAGGCTCTGATATAAGGTAGTAAGCACAGTTATAAAATAGCATTTCTTGATCTTGCACAATGTATTTAACAGAAGAATTTCAGTCACCTAGCAAAATCATTACATCGTTAATCATCTGCAAGTATCTGACAAAAGCTATTTATGAACTGCAATGAAACAAATCAGTATTTGCCAGCTCTTGCTCTTCAGTTACCTGGTGTGTTAACAGATTTCACTGAATGCAAAGAGGTAGAAGTTACATAGCCTGGGAAAGTGAAGGGGAGAAAACAGGTTTGTTTTTTTTTCTAGGAGTCAGCTGAGTGCCAGTTTTCTAGATCTGCTGCATCACTGGGTTTTCAGCTACCAGAAAATCTTAATTTAGAGAGAGCATGCATTTTAACTCATGAAGTGCTGAGACTAACATCTAGTTTTAGTTCAAATATTCTTACTGAGGAAAAAAGCCCTTCAAAACAAAAGCTGTAAAAACTACTCCAGGGAGGTTATCTCAAGCAGACTGACCTGAGACAAGTTTATTTTAAACCTGAGTTAAGCCAACATCCTGCTGGCTTGGTGACAGTGATGTATTTTGGAGTCAGGATTTGTAAGACTCATGATCAGGCATCAAGACTTCTAATACATTAAATGTTAAGTCAGCTCAAGATTTAAATCCAAAGTTTAAGAGACAATGAGAACAGAATCACAGGGATTCCTAAGAGAGAATACCTTGAGCTTTGGAATGGCTCAGATAGCGATTAAGTATGTACAAGGCCCAGTGATCACCTTGCAAAAAAGCTTGGGGAAAAAACGTTTTTTTCTATGACGCAGCACTTAGAGGGTAACAGCTTTACAGCAATAATAAGATGTACAGGTTAGGAAGCAATGACCTGTGTGTAGAAATATATGAAGTTGAACAGCATAAAATTACAGTGGGGGAAAAAAGTAATATGGTGCAAGTCTCATAAGTCCCATACTTTAATAATTAAAACCCCTGCTAGGGTTGTTCTATTAACTCCTGATCAGAACACAACTGGGACTGGGAGACGGAAGAGAGATTTCAGAAGTGACAAAATTAAGGGAGTAGTCCCAACAGTACTAACTACTCATATGAAGGCTAGATCAAAGATAATATGGAAAGGTTATATTTTTTGGACTAAATACATGACTTGCTTTCTACAAAGTCCTTGTTTTTCCTTACTAGTCATAGATAGTCATACAAAAAGATGCTATTTTAGATTGGGTCTTACAGTGCCCATTCTGAAGGTGTTAGACAGCCATTCTGCAACAGCAATAATTGAATTCAACGCTTGCAGCAGGAGAGATCATAATAAATATATCCAGCACAGACATATTCCACATGCAATAAATAAATTACATAAAAATGAGAAAATCAAGAAAAGAACTGGGAAAGGAGCAGTCCAAATCACAAGAAGCTTTCTAGGACTTTGCAGTCCTTTCAAGGGCTATTCAAAAACTATGTGTAAGAAGCCTGGGCACACTGTGTGCTTCAATCCAAAAAGTAAACAATGCAGAGCCCCTCATCCCCATATGGCTTAACAGAAAAGAGAGATTCCCACACCTAACTTGTTCACTTCAGCAAGAAATAAAAGGTTGAACACCAGAAACACTATAGCAAATGGAGGATTTCAATCTGGATGGCATTCACTTGAGAGTTTTGAAGGAACACAAACACAGAATTGCAGAACTGCTGGCAGAGGGATGCTGCTGTCATTACGAAGAGACACTATGCTTGATTAGTGGTTCACCACCTTTTGTAGACTCTCATCTAGAAAAACAACTTGAGAGGACTCTGGAGAACAGTCAGTATTAATTCCCTCTCTGGAAGAATCTGCAATAAACAGTAAGATCACTGAATCTTATCAATAGGTAAGATCACTGATCACATATATGGATAAGCACTCCTGGAAATGAGTTATCCTCACTAATTTGATGAAGATCTATGAGCCTGTCAGTAAGAACACAGATAAAGAGGATCCAGTGGACATACTGTTTTTGGATTTTCAAAAAGCTTCACTACAGGGTTGTAGTAAAACTAAATTGCCAGAAGCTATCCCAGGTGGAATCCTTTGATAGACAGAAACCTCTCCTGGTTGACTGAGGCAAGGCAGAACTGAATATTTATAAAATAGAGAGGGTGTGACTTGGTGGACTAGAAATTTAGGAAAGCTCTTACCAAAGTTTGGCACTCTGTGCTTTACAACATCTTCCTAGATAAGAGAGAAGGGTGTGAATAGCTTCAAGCCAGAGAAAGTGTTAAATCCTGCTCTCTTGCTTTTTGTATGAATGGGCTAAGATGCTACCAAAATCCACAGCTGTGAAGTTCCTTCTCCACTCCTGTTTTTAAATAAACATCCCTGCATTTTATGGAGAAGATGATACTTTATGTATTTTTTAGGCAACCTCTTGGGTGAAAACATGAACCATCAAAATCTGTAATAGAGTTGTGTATTCTCCATCATAAATATACAAAATGGGCTTATTCATGCAACTGTGTTCAAGTGATATTTTAGCATTTTTGTGTATTTAGATTTGGTATTCTTTAAAAACATTCACCAGAGGTCTATTTTTTAACACTCATTAGACTTACCACAGAAAACTGCAAAGCAGCATATATTCTCCAAATATGTCACCCCAGCTAGTTCCCTCTAGCCTCATCTAGTAATCAAATGGAGATAATTTACTTCAGCCAGGCAGTAAACAATTCTAGAAAATCTTATAACCAGTGAGAAGCCAAAGTCACATAATTCTTCTCCACAACATAAACTAGTATTTCCAAATAGAATAAAAAAGTAGCTATTTCAAAAGCCTAGTTGCTCAAACAACAGTTATATTGCATCTTTTCTATACTTTGCACAATAGGTTTCTGCTAGCCTGTCAAAAGTTAACCTTTGTTACATTGGTACTAAACTTAAGCTTTACATTGTTATAGGATCTAGCACCTAAACTGAAATTAAAATAGGGACTCAATTATCCCTGGCTCATCTAGACATAACAAGAAGATATTTAAATGCAAGTATAGAAGTCTTTCTTTGAGAGATGCATACCCTAAGGAAATATGTGAGGTTATTAATCATCTGAAACAGGCACACTAGAAAGAAAATAACCACAATCAGTCAAGTGACAGACTCATTAAGTACAGCAAATTATTTTCATGTTATCAACATGGAAAGCATGATCTTGAAGAAATTCTCATGTCAATACCAGGATGATAACCTATCATGGTAGAGTACCATGGATTTCTATAGCTTCTAAGATTTTAACCCTGGAAACAAAGCTTTTTGCCATTAAGACTGCACTGTAGGGTGCACTACTACTTACTTGCCACTGAGACTGGTCCAATATTTAAAGAAAAGACTGTATTCTTTCTCTATATTTGTGATTTGAAAGCTCTATTGCACTATCAAGGAGACTGCCAAGATGCAGTAGCATCATTCATAGTTGATCCTCTAAACTTGTAAGATCATCTTTTACTTGCAGACAAGGAATATAGCTTTTTCTGTTAAAGAGTATATAAATTCATCTATTTCTTCTGAAAAGACTCTATGGCCTGTACCATGTTCACTGTTAGATACTTTGATAAACTATTCAAAATTATTTTAAAAAGTTTTATGATCACTTAAAACCTCCTTTCAATTCACAATTACATGTACTTCAAACACTACCTTCAAATATTTCAACTAGAACGACATCTTGTGCAAGGAAAAATAGCCTTCTGAAGCAGCACATGTTTCAGAAGTTAAACTCACTTAACTGTGTAATTTATGTATTAAAAGAAAACTTTTTTAACAGGTGAGTCCTGGTGCAAGAGATTGAATGTTGCAGATCTACTTTGCAGACTGGCTAACCGGCCAAAAAGACAAAAAATCCTTCAGATTTCTTTGTATCTTCACAGAAAGCATTAAAATGATATTACTTAGGGACTCGGAGAAAAGCTTTACATCATTCACTGAATAATATAAAATATTTGACAACAGTCTTAAAACATACATGATCACAGATCAAACACCACTGTTAAAGCAAACAGTGCTTTAAGTGTAATCTGCCTTTCCATACAAAATTTTGACTTGCAAATCAAGTAGCTAACCAGAAGCTAGGTCTCACAGCCAGCCTTTGTTATAAACAGAAACTATGGTTTTGAGATATTCCTATTTTTGAACGAATGAACCAAGTCCCTTTTCCCTGAATATAGCAGAAACCAAACAGCAGGAAACATCTTCCTGCCTCACACGTGCATGCTTGATTTCATCAACTATGAGCCCCCAAGGCCCAGTTCTTCACACTGTTCTCAGGGTTGTATCCTGACCCTGCCACTGAGATCTCTTGGCTGCCCTTTCTCGAAGCATTGGTAAGTTTTTGGTAAGTATTTTTTTTAACAACACAAACCATCATAAACCAGATTAAATCACTTCCTAGTTTTCTGATTTTTAACAGTGACATGTTTGGCCTAGAATTGGTTAGATTTATCAAGTATGCGTTTAAATTATAATTTTGAATGAGAAGCTGTGTGCATATTCCATAGTTATCAAGACATTACAAAATTTAAGTATTTGCAAATGTATTAAAATAACCCCAACTCTGAGACAGGCAAAATAATGCCTGAGCAGTGCATCATTTAATTTAACTTTTCTATGCATTATTTGTTAAAGTTTACACAATTGAAATCAACATCAGGAACAATACCTGAAGTATGTTTTTCCTGCTTTTTGGCTTCCTTCTCTCCACTGTGCAGTCACATCACCTGGCTCAATGTGCCCTCCAAAAATATGTTGCCAAAGGTAAAGACCTATATAAATGAAGACATGATGGAGAATTTGAATGTACAGATCTTGTCTACTCTACGTTCCTGAAAAAAAATATTTCTGGAAAATGAAAAAGCATCACAACATAAGAATTTGGGAAAGAAATGTCAGGCTTCTTGCATTATATGACTTGGAATTAGTTCAAATTAATTTTTCACACATTGGCATTTCAAAAGATTCTTTGGCTGACAAAATATCAGCAGATAAAGATATACACTACTGCTTCCATTAACAACTCTTTCCAGCACACATGACACTAAAAATGAGCAAATATAAATTGGCATTTTAAGGACAATCATACTTCTCTTAAGCTTTTGTGAAATGCACTAATTTTTGTGATGGTAATATACCTATGTGCTCTACAATGCTACATGAAACTTTGACTCTAAGTCCAGCATTTACAAAAAAGCTTAAGAACAGTGGTATGACTTCAGCAGTAGTTAAAGAGCTTGAGAAGACCTCGACTCCCAGTTCGTGTAGAGGGGAAACTCTTCCACAACAGAAGAATTTCCAAGTGCATCAGTGGCAATAGGACTACGGTACACTGCAATACAGAAAATGCTTTATTTCTCACTGTGTGATGCTTTATTTCATGAAGTGTAAACGTGACAAAAATTAATAATCTGGTTAGGCAAGTAAGAGGCCTCTCCTTGTGCCATGCTGTAAATTAGATCAAAAAAGTAACTGTTTCTTTGCCATTTGAGACATTTTCCTTGACAGATGCAGAAAAACAGCCTTGAAAGGAACTGATACAAAGAAGCTTTGTAGTTCAACTACTCCTATATTGCCGTGAATTGGAGTAACAGCTAGCATTTCCTTAATACTGCTCATGTACAGATATACATACTATTGAATCACACACATAAATTTTAGTCATTAGAAACAGAGAAAAGTGCTATACCAGAAAGGTTAAATAACCAATAGACACTGACTACATCTGCTTACCAATTGCTGCTTTACCCCAAATCTGTACTCTAAGACTGGTCTGTTCTAGGTGAGACCTCGCATATTTTATCATTTTAAGATTAGCTTCATATCTCTGCTGAGAAGCAGCCAGATCGTTTTTCTCGTCCGCATCCCACGGATTCCACTCTTCATTTCCCAAGGCAACATGATCTGTGAAACCTAAAAGCGTGATTTACATTAAAAAAAAATAAATACACAACTTTTTTTTTTTTTTTTTCTCGAATTCGTAATTTCACGCAGCACCTGACAACCATCCTTCAGCCCTGGGCCGGGCACACCACCATCGCCACCACCACAACCACGGCCGCCTGCTCCTCCCCCGCGGGCCGCGCCGTGCCCCCCAAGGGAGACCCTGCGGCAATGGCCGCGGCCAGCGCAGGCCCAGCGGGGAGCGCTGAGGCGCCGGCCCCCTCTCCCTCACAGGCCGCCACCAGGCCCCGCCCGCCAGGCTGGCCCCGCATCAAACCCGCCGCCGGTCGCAGACAGGCCGGGCACGGCGGCTCGGAGCGGGCCCGCCGCCGCGCTCACCTCGCGGGCCGCGGCGGTCCCGGTGCGGGCGAGGGCCGGCCGGGCGGCGCGGCCGCAGGAACACGCTGTAGGCCGCGTAGAGGGAGAAGAGGCCGTAGGCGACGATCAGGGCGGAGCAGAGCCGCCTGCGAGCGCCCCGCATCCCGCCCGGCGCGGGCGGAAGGCCCGGCGGGGGCCGCCGGGAGGCGGTGGCGGGAGCAGACTCCGCCTGCCGGCCCGGGCTGCGTCCGCCGCCGAGGAGGCTCGGAGCCGCCGGTGCCATGACCTGCCCCTGGCCGCAGCCCCCCGGGCGCTGCCGGCACAGCTGTGCCGTGGTGGGTAACCGGGTTATAAACGCATAGGTGAACACACAGTTAGGTTATGGGAATGTTATTATAATGGGGAAAGCGTGGATGGATCAGAGTGACTCACGTTGCGTAGAAAGAAAGACTACCCAGGAGTCCTTCTTAAGGCTAGAGGTGCTACAGCTTCTGTAAAGCCGCTACAAACACCGTGACCCTAGCTGTAGCCAAAAGCACGGTGACCTTCACCTAACCGAAGAGTCTAGAACGCTGTAGATTGTAATGCACTGCACAACCCTACAGCCTTCTCTGGGTCTGAGTGGGGTTTTTCTTGATCAATTTTTTACCCTTATGAACACTAAGCCTTGCTCTGACCCTGACCTAAAATTAATTCAATGGACCAGTGCTTTCCAACTGAAATGCAACTACTTGTCTTAGAAGGCCTTCTGAAATAGGCTTACAATCAGCCTACTGTCAAATCCTTAATCTAATTTAATTCTTTATACACTTGCTGAATTATAAGTCTAGCCTGATGACCCACAGTGACCAATCACAGAGTGGCTGGGGTGCAATGAGACCTTCAAGATCATTGAGTTCCAACCCTCCCTGCCTCAGGCTGTGGTACTTCCCACTGGACCAGGTTGCTCAAAGCCCTGGGTCACTTCCAAGAATGGGACATTCACGACTTCTCTGTCTTACCAAACTCATAATGAACACTGCCCTGTGTCATGTCACTACTAGCCCTGGTTAAAAGTTTTTCCCTCTTTATCTTTTAAGCTCCTTTTATTTATTGAAACTCTACCCACTAAAACCATACATATAATGCAAATAAGACTTGTCAATATTACTGGTAATCTGTTGCAAAATTGCAGGTCAATACATTTATTACTGTTAGGTGTCATGGCCGCTTTGCTTTGGCTATAGGGATTTATAATTTTAAGAAAGAAGTGCACCTCATAAATGCTTTCAAAATGAAGACTGAACTTCTCATGCCTTTCTAGCTTAGTGCATCTGTGTGACTGCACAATGAAGTGGTGCAGTCATAAACTTTTGGAAGACCAGCAATATGATATCTGTAGTGGTCAATATTAAAATAAACTATTATCAGTTTTAACTGCAATCTGTTTTCTAGACTGTATCAGTAATTGTATCTGTGTGCTGAGTTGCTAAAATGTAAGGAAAATCTTTGTATGAATACTTTGATTTAAAACAGAATATGATAATGAAAGTATGATAAACACAGAACCAAAGGGAACTAAGATGGTAGTAGAAATTAATTACAAAGGGCAAAGAAGAATGAAAAATGTTTAATCATTTGGAAACACAGGCTGCCTATTGCACAGCTTCAGTGCTTTGGATGATAGAAAGTTCTTCTCACACAGATGCAGTTTATTTCTTATAAAATGACAGAAGAGATTTGAAAAGGTCAAGAAGGATTAATCTGAGAAGAGTTTAGATTATAGACCATCTTAAAAATAGTGTCTGAAAAGACTGCATTTGATTGTGTGCATTTCAATAAGAAATGAAAAAGTGAATGTGATTTGGAATAGCAGTGATTATTGCTGAGCAGGTCTTCCACAATACTGATGATAATGTAGTCTTATTTATAGCAGAGAAGAAAGGTATACTAATCAAAGTGAGGTAAACAGGCAATATCAATCTAAGTCTTAGAACAACGGTAGTAGATGGCAATGCCTGATCATTTGGAAAGAAATCCAAATCCAGAATTGAAAATATGTAAGAAGGAAGAGCATATGCTTTTGAGCATAGCATCTTAATCTTATATTTCCTACCCTTACCAACTCATTGTACATTTTGCAAGCTGCATTGGCTCATTTCATGGACAAAATATGATGTAAAAAGCTACACATGATTTCTAAAAGGATATTAATTTTATAAAATTTCTTTTCCAGCTAGTTTAGGACAGGTTCAAATAAAGGGTTTTCCTTTAATGCAAACTCAAATCGTGTAGAAACTAGTGGGAATTAAGAATATAATGTTAGGAATGTACTAAGGGGGAGCATGTGTATCTGTGAGGGGCTGGACTTAACAAAATGCCTACATGAATTAACGTCATGGAGTAGGAGCTTTATCTAGGGATTATGGGAGTAAAACTTCCAGAAACATTAAATTGGAAAAACACCTTAACCTTGGTATTCCCTGAAATCATGGAGAAACGTGCAGCAGATACCAAATTTAGGAAATGCCTGAATTTCATGCACAGTGCCTGTAGGGGCCTGCAAAGCCCAGCAGGTAGTTCTTCCTAGCACTCTATAACAAGTTTCTGATTTGTTGTAGAAGACCAAAAGCCAAGTATTATGTCACAAGAATGGAGGAGAGAGCAAAAGGATCAGTGATGTCTTGGACTTCTGTCAAAGACAAGATCATTATATGTCTAGATGGCATTAAGAAGCAGACATGCCCTGCAGCATAGGAGAGGGTGAAAAGTCCAACAGCCACAGCTAATGAGACATGGGAAAATCCTAAACCCAGATCTGGTAGATCAGGAGGCTTAGATTCTTTCATAGCTCTGATAGCTTACTGTATGATCTTCTGGCAGATTATCTTGTCTCATGGGGCTCCAACTCACCCCTTGTAAAATGTACAAAACCGAGCTTTTTGGACTGTTAGGAATCCTAGCGGATATAAAATAATTGAAGTTTTTGAAAGAAAGTTACTCAATGGAGACAGGAAGGGTTCTAACAAAAAAGGAGAATCTATTTAATAACAAGGATTTTGAGCAGTAAACAATTAAGCTTGACAAGTTCTTTTCAGTATAAGGCACCTTAAATTAGGAGGCAGTTTAAAGATGTATCATCAGATCCAATAACTGTTGAGAGACAGGAAAAAATAAACAAGAACACAGAAGTGTCAAGTACCTTTAGCAAATGTCTATTCTGTTCAAGAATTCATTACAACAAATGAAAAATAACCTGGAGTTTCAAAATTAAGACTGAGTGCAGCTGAAAGCCTGAATCAAAATATGTTGTGCTGAACATCAGGTAGTTTGAGTAAGCAACTGAGAAAGTAAGCTTTTTCTTGTGAAAAGTACTCTTTTTCTGTACATGTTATGATAAAAGCAGAATTTCCTGATACTTGTTTTTACTACTCATGACTGCCTACAATAATTCTTCAGTCTCTGTTTTTCCCAACAAAATTCTTGCAGAACTGCTTATCTTGGTCTCTGCTCATCGACTATTGGGTTAGAATTGCAGATCTCACTGGGAAGTTTTTAAAAGCTGTATTGATCAACATGTGACATGGGCAGATGTGAGCAAGGTTTTAAAGCAGAGTTAGGAAAGAAAGCACCAGTTAGACATCTAACTAGAACATGGAATGAAGATAGTTGTTGCCAGAATCCCTGCAGAAAGGTGTTGAGCTTCAGTTACTGCTCTATTGGTCCTGGCCTTGTTAATTAAGAAGTTTGCAGGGTTTTCCTCTGCCACCTGCAGAGTGTTGTAGGCAGCCACTGTAACAATTTGTCTACAAATGCCTGAATCTCCTCTTAAGGCTGCACCATAGAAGGCTGAATGAAAGTCACAGTAGACAATTATGTCTGAAGTCTGCAGTGGACAATTAAGGCTGGGAAGCTGGAGAGGCTCCTCTGCTCACTGCAGATCACGGTGCCCATTCCTAGCCTTTGGCACAGGTGGTCTGGATAAGTCTCTTGTGATGAGAGGTAACAGTTTTTGGTGCTCGTTACAGCTTGATTAATAAAAGTGCTCCTTTCTACTGGCTCTGGTTTCTAGGACATCTAGGACCCTGACATCATCCTTCAGGCAGAACAAGGCTCAGATTGAGTCCATTTTTACCTGAAACTAGTAACAGTGTCTGAACTGTCCTTTCAACAGGATACTGCTCGAGGCAGCGAGATGATGGTAAAGACCTTTTGATGGTGGTAAAAAATTAAGGGCAGTAAGCTCTTTTTTTTGGTACAGATGGATCAATAAGAGGGTGGTCTTCTAAGTTCATAGGCCACCTGTGGTCTTCTAAGTTCATAGTTTAAGTGAGGACAGTCTTCCTGAGAAGCTAACACGCAGCAGGAGCATCAGAATAAAGTAATTTTTCAGCCTAATGAAGTGACAAAACAAACTGCCATTTTTAGTTCTACATTGCTCTCACATTCAAGACATATCTCTCTGAAGAGATTTTTAGATAACAAAGGGTAATCCTCCCGTGTGTTACATTTAGAATGTCTCCAGGCTGAAGTCTTTACTAATAACTATTTTATTCCATTAAATTCTATTCCATCAAAGCATAAAGTCTCTCAGAACACTGTGTCTCTTCCTGAGACACAGAAAGAAAGAACTCATAGGTGCTGTCTCCTAGACCGTTTCACATCTTACACATTTTTTAATGTCTGTGTCAGGACTGGGTCAGACCTTTCCAACAATCCAAATGGGTCTGATGTAAGCCATGCCTCACTAACGGTACCAAAGTATTCTTAACCGTGCTCCCTCTTGTTCCCTGAACTGTCACATCCTGAACTGTCACATCCACCTCCAGTATTTTTCTAAGTTGGTATACAGTAAAGTCGGTTCCCTGCTCCTTTAACATTTCTTTGGATGTTCCCAGATAAAAACTTTATAGCTCATTTGCTATTTCAATATGCTAAATAGATCCCTTTAAAAACCATTGTTTTCACAATATTTTACAATCTCGTATACAAATCCAAGACTCATAAATGTGTTAAACATTTATAAACCCAACATTGTTACATTGGCCTTTTGCATAGATTTTCAATGTTTTCATGATATATATGATTTCATTGTGGATAGATGGGATTATAGTATCTCCTCACCCCATTCTTACTGAGTAACTTAAAGACATATTTGTGTGTCAGTGTCATCTAGCAGATTAAAAGGGAAAGATTTTACTCTTACAGGAAGAACTGCAGTAGGTTTTATACTACCAGGAATTTTGGCTAGATTTTAAAATAAAACTATATTAGCATATCACACTGTGGTGTGAGTCATCTTAACTTTCTGTGCCATGGGGAAGAAAGGATCATTTAAAATCTGCAGTGCTAATTGAGGTGTTTACAGTGCCATTTAATAATCATTTGACACTGAAACTCTTTAAAAAATAATTTCTAATAGGCAAGCAACATAATTTCTCATGGAGGCATTCTAGAGCTGTAGTTTCTGGTTCCCTGTGGTGCAGGAACAGCTCTACTTCTGCACTTGATCAGACTATTTTCTGTGATATTTGGGTATAGGACTCATTTAAATGGCAGTTACATGGATGATAAGAGAAGGAAGGCACTTGGCAAAGTGCAGCAGTAGTGACCTGTCTGAACAGTTCATGCGAGCTGCAGTTCATTTACTGCCTCGGTCTGGGCATTTATCAGTAGACAAAGCAGGTATGTGTGAAAGTTGTTCAGGCTCAAAGGTTTATAGACTGGGTATGATGGTGTTGGGTTTTTGTGTTTGGTTTTGTTTTTTTTTTATATGTAGTGATAAAACAGAAGGAAATGCTCCGAGATGAACCAAAAAAAGCTTCTGTTCTTCCTTAAGCGTGGTGTCTTCACTCCTTCATGCCTCACTGGACTAGCCAGCAAGAAGAGTATAGTCACAGCTCTGTTTGGGTTTCATGTTAGTGGTCAGCCTGAAGGCACTTTAAGGGATTCCAGATTACTTCCAACTGTCTAAGTCTTAAGAAGACATACAGAATCAGTTACTGCTTCTTAGCTGAGAAGAAGCTAATTTCAGCAGAGAAAAGATAATTTTTGAAATACTAACACATCTTTTTCTTTTGTGATTGTGAGCATTTCTCTCAGCTATTTATACCAGAATTACCTAAGGAAATGCAGCTGTGCTCTTCTTCTTATGTATGCAGTCTCAATCAAATCCTTTGTGTTTATTTTATCTTCCTAAATTTTGTATGTTTTTCTTACTAGACATGGAAATAATGGAACTCCCAGGATTTCTGAATATATCCCAGTAGGAAATGAGTTGAGAGAACTGAAAAAAGAAGCTAATCATTAAAGCTGTAGCAAGTAGTATGATTTTATATTTAGAAGCCACCTTTTTATTTTTGAGCATATGATTTTTCCTTTAGCTCTTTTATCCCACTGAAAGGTTTTATTTATATAGCAAATTCTTTTACAGTCTTAGGATTGACAGTGAAAGGCTATTAAAAATGCTTTTAGCTTCATAACTTCTTCTGTTCTGAAATTAATTCACTCTTATTTTCAGAGATTCATGTAATTCTCTCATTATTGGCTGTTTACATGGCCTGCCATCTACTGTTGCTTCTAAAGTGGCTTATGTGGCCTTCAAGGCATCTGGCTATGTGCTGAACTGAGAAATTGTGTGAATTGTACTTTGAAAGCCTGCTTGGAGCAGGGTAATTTATTGGTTATTAGGATGGAATTTCAAGATATGTTATCTTTGCTTATCATCCTTTCAGATGTACTCCTCTGTCACAAGGGAACAAATAAAGTGACTCCACCATTTATATTCCAAATTGCATCTATTTATTCAATCTCACAGTTCCCTAATGATTAAGTGAAGCTATTTAAACCAGAACAGAATGTTTCTCTTTTAATATGGGAGCTCTGCCTGTCCATCAGGTGGGCATGCTCTAACAGAAGAACAAATCTATTCTCCCATTGAAGCTATTTAGATGTCCTGGCATGATGAAGGTAGTGATTTTTTTAACATTGCATCTTTTGTAGTGGCCAAAGGTACCAGGATCTCTTTCCTCAAGGGTCTTATGGGTGCTGCTGTGAGACTTGTCACTCAAGCTTCATTGACAAGAACATCTGATTGAATGAAGTCAGCTACCACATTTCTGGCAGTTTGAGGAGAAGTTTTTGCTACATTTTAATGAGAGCATCTTTATAGGCTTCAGGAAGGAGTTAAATTGCAAGTATCCACACATGAATGATTTCAATTTTCCTGAAGCTGAAGTCCAGTTTAGGTCCTCTGAGAATACTGTGTGTATGCTCCAGAGTTAAATTCTAATCCACCACCTACTGTCAGGAGAAGGTAAAACCCAACCCAGAGTATTGAGCCTGAGGAAGGGCAGTCTCTGGTCATGTAATTCTCAGCTGAAGACAGCACAGATATTCCAGTAGTGCCATTTCAATTTCTACAGGCAATGAATCACACAGCCAGCATGTAGCACCCTCCAGGACAGGAACAGGATGAGTGAGTGTGCACTGATTTCTAATCCACTGAAAGGAGTTTGTGTGTCAATGTTGCAGACTTTAACATATGTTTCATATACTTATTTTGTGTTTCTGATGGTGCATATTTGATCCACCTCTATATATCTGCTCCATTCTAAAAAGCTTTTGGATGGACATGTTGACAGCTCACTGCATAGGACAGTATATTGATAAGACAAGGATGTTGCCTGTGGATATAATGAACCTGATACATATTGAAATACCCACATTTGAATACAGATTTATAAATATTGGTTACAGAGTTTGATTTCAGCTCTGTGTGGGGGTTGCCATGTCCAAACAGCTGACACTGGCAGTGGTTGCACTAATTTATAAAGGACATTTGCCATTTTCTGGAAGATTATTAGGTTGGAGACTGTGACATTCTTGTCGGAATATCCATAACCTCTGCTGGCTTGAGCAAATATTTAAGGAGAATTAGATTACATGCTGTCAGGGTCATGCTGTCAGTGCTTCTAGTCTGGGTCCTCTACAGGGAAATGGTCCAAAGAGGACACACAGCACCAAAAATGGCATCGAGAGAAACTCAGATGAATTTGATACATTTTGGAAATTTTTCCAGTGCTTCCTGATTTGGAAGTCCTTGGAACTTCTGAGAATGGTATAACTGCAAATTTGGTAAAAGAGCTACTCAGTGGTTGTCATAAGAAGTCAAATTATCAAAACCCAAGAAAACTGCATAACAAATTTACAACCTAGGCAGCCAAGATAGAAAGCAGAGCGAAAGAGACTGTGTTAGCATTGAATCTCCTAAGACATCTTAATGAGTATGATCAGGAATTTATTCTCATCTGTTTAACACCATGTTTTTCTCTATGTTAAAACATTGTTCAATAAAAGAAGAGGGAAAAACTCATCTGCTAGTCACTGTCTCAGTCCCCATAATAGCATATCTGTTCTAGGGCACCATGACCTACCTGCATAAGAGCAATCAGCAGAGTTAAGCTGCAACAGGAGTAGCAGTTGCCTGAAGGTGGCAGAGGCATGACAGTAAGGGATGAGCTGAGTGTCCTTCACTCATTGCTGGGACTGATTGTTCCCTTATTTCCAGTCAACTTTAGGGCATTTTTAAATCTTTATTTACAAGATAACAGATCCTTATAAAAAATCATGCAACCAATATAAAAATTCTTTGAGCATTTCCATTATGATTATTGGTTTTGTTTTATTTGTGTTCAGTAATGTATATTTGTATTCATTCAGTAATGGTTATTTGTATTCAGTAATTCTCAATTTTTTGAGAACTCTACAGAGATTTTAATTTCAAATACAGTCTTTCATGAACACCCCTTATATTTGTTCTAACAGTACAATGAATAGAGAGGAGTTTAATTCTCATTTTTGTGCATATGAAGTTACTGAAGGAATACAGCTGGTTAAACTTGAAATGTTTGGCAATACTGAGTACAGCTTGATGATGTTTTTGAATATAAAATCCTTTTCTGCCACATGCTATTTAAAAAAAAGAAATCCACCAGGTAATAAGAGAGAAACAGAAAAAAAGGAGAGAAAAAGAAAAGAGAAAGAGGGAGAGAGATTTTTTCTTAGAGTTGCATTATGTTTAGTCTTTTGAATGTTAAAGTGTGTGTTAGATTGTAAATTCTTATCTTTGGTTCTGCTGTGTTTTACATGATGTCTGTACAAAGATTCAATAGGATTAGCTTGATCATTGTATGCATCACAATATGCTTCATTTAATGAAGACATCATCTGAATAACTGCAAGGCAATATGGCAGATAAATTTCAGTGCAAATAAGGGCTATTAATGCTTTCAGTTTGAGAAAAGAAAGACCCTGTCTAAGGATAAAGACTGTCTCTGAATCAGTTGTTATGATACACAGAGAAAAGACCTACAGTTCTCACAGCTAGTGCTGTAAAACCATCAGAGAATGTAAGAAAGGACTCACATTAAAGATCATTAGGAAAGAAGTCATGCTGCCACTGAATAAATAAATGGTTTTAGTTTCTAGTCTTGGAGGAATGTTAGAAACCTAACAACTGTTGATAGGTTTCTTAATCAGATATGGAAGCCCTATCACAGGCATTCAATTCCCTCTTATAACAGTTTTACAGTGAGCTCCCAAAAATATTTATCTTACTGCTTATTTATTTATTGTACTTAAAATTAGTCTTTGATTATTAGTTTATTATTATGTCTTGATACTATTTTAAGCAGATTGCAAAAGTAATTATAATGTAGTGAATGAGATTTAAAACTTCATTTTCCAGCATCTCCCTTACACTACATGTCCCATCCTTACACTCATGGCATCTACGTTCACATATGACCTCTACTTTCAAATTTGGTTCATAGACATAAAATTTTGGGAAGGCCTCTCTTGCAGTAAAAGTCAATATGTTCAAAGGCAAGACTGCCTATGTATGGATCAGATGAAAGATTTACCTTATTAAATGTCTTGCCAGTGATAAAGGTCACCAACAATGTAAGACACCACAGTAGATGAGACCCTATCAAGTCCTCTGCAGCCCTCAACAGACCACCCTGAAAATGAGCAGTGTGCAGATTTATTGCTTCCTGAGCACAGAACCAGACAGGTTCTTCTCAAATTCAGCATCAGCCTGCAAATTATAACTCTTTCAGCAGGAGTGGCTGGGACTTCAATGGAAGGACCCTGAGCCACTGGACTATCTGATGTTATGACCTCCAGGACTGGTAACCACTGCATAGAGCATCAGACACACATATGGCACTAGTAAGGATAGAAGTGCTATAGAGTATATTCTCAAATCTGTTGACACCGTGTTATGACATACCTGTGAGACAATACACAGCAGCAGACAATTTGGCTCTGAGGCCATGTGTGAGGCGGGCTGTTCTTCACAGCAGAATGTCTGTACCCTCATAATCCAAGGTGACAAAACTCATTAACCTTTGAACATAAAATGGCCACCTTTCACTTTCTTTGTTTCTGTACCTGAAACTTCAGCTGCTGTGGTGTCTGCACCTGCCAGCACATCCTGCAAGGAGGCAGGCAGGTATGCACCCAATGTGTGAGAAATACATGTCAGTGGAGTTTATCTGTGTCTAACTCAGCAATGTAGAGTTTACAGCTTTCCTGCACAACAAGCATGTGATCCTATCTCTTTTGGGTACCACCAAGTTTTGGGAGTTCTGGCCTGGTTTAAGTGTTAAACCACCACTTTTCGTTATATTCAGAATACAAGTGGGAGATGACCCATGGCACAGGGGCCAAACACTTGCCATGGAAAGCAGCTTTAATATACGGCAAGTCACACAAAGTCTCTGCTGATGAAACCTATGCACAAATTTCGAATAGTTATGCTGATTATAAAGAGACTCTTTGTGGAGAGAGAAATGGCAATCTTCTCAATTCCAGCAGCAAGAAACTAAAAGCCTCTAAATGGCTTACTTTTTTTTTGCTCATGTTCTTAATAAACTGTAGAAGCACTGCCTTAGGCTACTGGGTGGAAAGCAGGTGACATTAGTATTTTAAAAAAGATTTGCACAATTGGATACTTTAAGGCATAATTATAGAGGGCTTGTTTTGTTTGTAGGTGTCAACATCTGTTATCCTGTCTAGCCTGTCAGCCATGGTATGTACTTTTGGTTTCTCCAAATAGATATTAAATATAAACAGAATATAAGCAGGATCCTCTATAATACAATTTTGACCTTTTCACAAACAAGATAAAGAAACATTATCTCTTTGACAGCCTCTATGTAGAGAATAAAAAGCTTTTGGTAATGACTGATATTCACACTGTCATTAAATGAAATACAAGTTTCTAGAAATACTGAACATGTAATGATCCAAATGGCATATTCATTAGATGGGAATGTCATGGTAGTGTTTATGGGGAGAAGCATCTGCCCTCCTGACACAGGTCATCTCTTCATTGCAAACAACGCAGAGCTAAGCCATCCCTCCAACTCTCTGGTCAATACTGTCCATTTGAAGGGTCTTGGAAATCACCAAGCATGTGATGTGGTGATGAAGGACAAGGCAATTACCGCTACTCCAGCCCCACAGTCTGTGAGGCCAAGTGTTACATACAGTGGGTGGCACCACACTGTACACAAGGCACTGAAAGAGGAAAAGGTATCTTAGATGGATACCAGAGGCAATAAATATCTAGAACCAAGACTGCTTGGAAATTCATTTATAATTTAATTTTACATATTGTGTTGGATTTTATACTGTTACAAAGGCACTGTCTAGTCCATAACTGGCAGTTTATATAAGCTTTGGCTCACCTTTATATATTTGTTGATCAACAATCAGTCATTTCTGTAATGTGTTTTCTGTGACCTATTAATTATGAAAAAATGAATTACTACATCCTACAAAAAATTCATTGGCTTATCATAAAACACAGAATCATTCATCAAACTATTATATGGGTCCCCATGAATCAAAACTCACAGAGATTTGTAATCGAATGGATAGAAAACACAGATAAAGCCTTTTGTCAATAAGTACCCATAAATTAATCAGGCACAATATACTCCCTGCATATTAGAGAAAGTCTTTTTCTCCCAGGCACCTCTATGCTATTAAAAGAATTATGTACCCTGTAAAGTAGTCAAGTTAGGAATGCATATCTGGAGATTGAGGCCAACATGGTGGGGCAGTCTGGTGTTCCCAACCTTGTTGCTGCCCATGCACACCAGGAGAGCTTGTGCCCCAGCTTGTTTAGGGAAGCATTTGCTGCATGGCTTTGGGACGCTGCACAGAACCTGGCTTGCAGCAGCCTCTCAGGGGTGGCTGCCTCTCAGTGGCCTCTGCCACCTCTGCCTTGCCTTCAGCCTGCTCCATGCACCCACTGCAGCCACATGTGCTTAACAGTCAAAGGATTTTTTTTGATATAAAGCTCTGGTGGCTGGTCTCTGATTCAGATCCCAGATCTGCCTTTGTAGCAGATAAGGTGTCCAGAGAAGCTGTTTCTCCAGATTTCTCTCTATTTTCTTTGGACTTCTCCTTTTTGTCCTACCTTTCTTGCATGCAGACACACACCAAGAAGATCCTCCCCTTACTTTCTGCACCTGCAAGAGCTCACTGTCGTATCCCTACCTCCTTGCACATGCAGGGATGGATAGGAAGTCATGAGTGAAACTAAGGAAGGTCTGGGCCAGAGACAAGTTGTGAGGGATGGACATGCTGCAGTTTATGAGGGGGTGATCTGTGGTAGCAGAGCATTCTGCTTAGACAGTTGTGTAGGAAATTCAGTGAGAAAGCCTGTGGAGATAGAGAAGGATGTCAGCTGCCCAGTGCAAGCTCATTCTTGCTCTAGCCTGTATTGCACAATTCTGCTGGATCTGGAAAATCTTTACTCTATTGAGGAACCAGCTGGTAAAATGACAGTGATACCTTTTCTGCTTAAGAGGTAATAGAAGAACTTTGGAACCAATGTTTTTAAAAGTGAACTGTTTCTGTTACAAACAGAAAAAACCCACCAAGATTGCTAATTCAAACTCTTGATAACTCAGAAATACCAGAATTGCAGAAAAACTCTCTATAGCATCATGGATATATATATGCATTATACTGTACCTTCATTGTGTCTTTATACATCATGTTCTCATAGGACCTTTTTGAGACTGACTGCAGGGACAGGGTATATTCCAAAGATTAACTAGGATTGTATAGTGAAGGGGACTACTATTTATTATCCCTGCCTTCTATACTACAGGAACAAATGGCCTGTATGGATCATAGAAAGGGATTTCAGAATAGGAAAGACTGATCTCTAAATTAAGTCTTTGAACATTGACTCAAAGTGGGTTTGGATACCAAACTCAGGTAGGATATCAAACCCAAGAGTTCCTGCAGTTCTCTATTGCAGGAAAAATTTGAAATAAGTTTTCATGCACAAGTGGTCACTAACTTTGTCATGTTAATTTCTGAGTTTCCATGTGAATTGCTAGGGTTTGATTTGTGGGAATATTGACATTTCAGAGCCATGACTGATGTTTGTAGGAGCTGTGCTTTAAATATGTCAAGTGCTAAAAAGTGCAAGATATTTTCAAAGAACAAGTACAAACCTTTCAAATTGTGCATCCACAATTAACAGGTACTTTCAAATTTAATTTCATATTAGTGCTCTTTCCCCAAAATACACACAATTCCATTTCTCCATCTTGAACTGGCCTGCTATACAGATTAATGCTGGTGCCACACCCTAACAATATAAGAAAAGAAATTCCATGACAAAAGAACATTTTGTAACCATGTAAGTTTTTGAATAATGTACTGTAAATAAGAGGTGGAGGCCTCATTCAGCAATTAAATGAAGCAACGGTGTTCTAGATCCTAAATTCGGAGATGGTGGTTTAGTCCAACCCCCAATGTAGCACAGGTCAGTTCTTCCCTGAATTAGGTTTAGTTTAGCTACAGCATTTCTTTTAAAAAGTTAGAAAATCTCAATTTACATATTTGTAGTATGAACAAGCTATCATTATTTTGCTAAATTTTTGAAATGGTTAATTTTCATACTATTAATACATGCAATTTCTGTTTTGGAATGTCTCTGCTTTCAACTTCCAGGCACTTGATCTTGTTGTGTTTGTGTTTTTGAGAAGAAGGGCATTCAATTATCGATTTTCTATTCCTCCTAGAGGTATTTAGAAGCTGTGATTGAGGGAACCTTTAGCCTTTTTGTTGAGATGAAAGACTGAACTTCAGTTTTCTACCACGGCAGTTTCCTCAATCCTTTGATCTTTCTCCTGGTTCACCTCTGAACCAAAGAGACCCTATTTATTCCTTTTTCAGCTGTGGGTGCTGGGACTGTGACCAGCATCTCAGAAGGAGGCTTGTTAGTCCCAGGTTGCATAACCTTTCTAACACTTTTTGGTGTTGTTCTGCTAATTGATGGTGTGATTGGCATTTTGTTTTGCTGTTATACCCTTTTCATACTCCACAAGGAGCTAATCTCCATTTGACTGACACGATGCCCCAGTCATTTCAGTCACTGTTCCCAACAGTGTCTCATTTTGTCTGTAATTCCTGAATATTGTTGAATTACAATTATCTGTATTGATGCACATATCATTTTCTTGCAGCAGCTTATCAACTCATTTGTTTCAGTGTACCCTCTTCATGAGTCACATGCACACTTTGATCAATAAGGATTCTCTCATCTCTTCCAGAGCATTAATAAAAATGCAAAGGCCAAGAACTGACCCTAGCATGGCCTTAAGAATACATGCCCTTAATGAGACCTCATTGTTTACAAATATGTTTTGCAACCTGTCAACAGCTTTTAAAAATTAATTTTCTATGTATCACATTGCTTTTGTTTTAATTATCAAAATGTTGTATAGTGCCAAGGATTCTGACTTTTCCACATAGCCTGTACTCCCTTTCTCAGTCACTGAATGCAAGGTTATTTATCATGCATGGAGTGGAGACATCTGATGGGGAAAAAGGATGTGATCTTTCAATTAGGAGTGTATCAAAATGCATTGAAGACAGATGAATTAAAGGTACTCAAGCCGCCATAAATCCCCCATATCTAAACTTATGCTGCATTTTAGGTCTTAGTTTTTCTACTATGAAGGGCTCCTGTATGTGTGTGAGAGACAGTTTTGATATATTTTTAAGTATTTACTGATTAGGATATCACTCACTCACTCACTCACTCACTCACTCACTCACTCACCACATATATGTGCAAATGTATAAAATAAATTGCAGTGAAATGCATTCCCTGAATGCATGTTTCTTGCTGCTCACGAGAGAGAGAGACTCTGCATAACCACCTCAGATGTGAATGCTGTTGTGAGCTGGCCAAGGTTAGATGAGATGAATCCCAAACAAAGCCCATAGAATTCCATAATGATTCTTGCTTTTCTGTTCTGATAGTCTATAAACAAATTCAATTTTGTGGAAATGAAGAAAGAATTGGGAACGTTTTGCATTACTAAACAATATTTTATTTGTTAATCCAGCAGCTATTTAACAACTGGATTAGCTAATTAATTACCATTCATTTTAACTACAACATTAACTGATAACTTCCCTTGCGTGTGTGTAACCCCAGGGCCCACAGCAAACAGAGGTGTGCCTGGAGACATCAAGCTCCCTTTGATCTGGGAACTTGGGCCAAAGAAAAGAATGAACACATTAAAAATGTTTAGGGAAAAAGTCTGAAGGCCACAGAATATGGGCTTTTCTAATTTTCCTAAAATAACTTAAAAGAATACTTGAGGGAGAAATTAAAAATCAATTGTAATCAAAAATATGTCTCTTTGTCTCATCTGTGGGTATAATTTCCTTTCTCTAGCGTGGTTTCTGTTTTCAGTAGCTTGATTAAGGGACAATATCTCCTGATTAAATGATCTGGGCACATTTGCATATGAATGCTAGATGACATGGCATAGAAACTGATTAGGCCTCATCTATATCACATGCCTGGAAATTAATGCTAATAACCCTTAATATATTAAGATTTGGATTAAACTTGACAAGAGAAAATGAAGTGTAAAAAAACTTTGCTAAACGTTTTGGAACTTCATGGATTTTTTTCTCCCCTTTTAATCTGGGTATGAAAGTTTTTAAATCTCAGCTATTGCTAACTTACACATTCTTAGAAATAATAGCCTTTTAAACACACACATGTAGTCTAGAAATGATATGAGGAAGATAACTGTTTATGATGGAAAACTCTGTGAACATGTGTCTGACTTCACCATTCCTGTGTTTAGATAAAGCAGGCAGTAGGAGTGAGAGTAAGGGCTTTCAGCAACTTTCCATCTTCAGAAACACAAGGGAAAAGAAGCAATAATTTTCAAGCCTCGGTAAGAAATGCTGAAGAGTTACATTAAATCCTTGATAATGTGATGGTTTTTGTCTGATTTAAACTCTTACTGTGTTGCTTATACTAGAATGGTCCTAGCAGCTGATGCTGAGATACTGTTGCCTTCAAGATGCCTTGGGAGTTTGACATTTGAAAATTCACTAGACAGGCTTCAGAAGTAAGTACTCAAATCACGGATAAGATAAAATAGAAACATATTTAGGATAATATTAATAAAATAGATTAAATTTCACATGATTCACACCAGTGACCAAACTTTACCTTCTGCAGCCTGTCCCATGGTAAGGACATCCTGTCTTCACTGGAATGAGTAGGACCTCTGTGACCTCTGGGGCTCACCTTCTAAAGTCCAATTTTGTGTAAAAGACCTGGCAGCCACTGACAAGTGGAATTGGGCTTGAGGTCAAAATACTGCATCTCATCCAGCAATTGAGGTACATGTCTGGCATTCATCCCTCTTTCTGAACGAGCTGAAATCCCATGCAAACATTTACACACCTAAAAAGTTCAAATACAAAACTCAGCTGCTTATTAATGCTGAGGTTTCCTCATTTTCTAGCAGAATAATTTTTGCAGCTCAGCATACATACATATACCATATTAACATTCCAGTGCTGAAATGCACTGGGAGACAGAAGAACAGAAGTTGATACAGACTGTGGGAAAAGATTAAGTTTTAACTAATGCATGCCTAGCCAGTGATGATGCAGTGAAGAAGAAAATGCCTGAAGTATCTTTAAGTAAAGCCCTAATATCTTTAAGTTAGTGTCTTCTTTGTTAAACAGAAGGCACTAACAATATTTTTAGCAGTAGTTGAGCTATTTTGATTATAGAAATAGCTTATTAATTTATTTTATTCAGCTTCTGCAAGTTATATCAGCTGTAATGGTGTTTTGAGTTTTATTTAGTTTTGCATATTCTGCACCCCCCCTTTTTAATTATACCTCAGTCGCTTTTTAAGAAAAAATGCAGTGTTTGATATTAATGTAACAGGAATTGATATGGTGTCCACCATAATGTAATAGATATCCTTTTAAAGACCCTAAAAGGTAGCAAAGATAGAAGTTATTGTATTTTATGAACATTCTTTTAATTTTAAAGTATTACCCAGCCAAGGCTTTTTATAACATAAATTATGTTTTTATCCTGTAATGTCAGCAACTGCCAAAAAGTAGAAAATTCTTGCTACACTTACAGTGTTATGGAAAGACAGTGTTTCCCCAAATATTCATCTCTTCTTTTGAAACTCATCTGTTTCTCCTTTGGCCATCAAGTACCAAAATACTCCACTAAAGCAGGGGAAACATTTCAAGAGCACTGTTTCTCCTCAGTAGCCTTTCTTTGGCTTACCCACTGAAAGCCTATGGACTGCCCAGATGAGTAAAGCAAAGCCCCCTTGTACTGACTGCTGGTGCTTTATGCCATGAGGCCACGCTCTCACTTGAACCACCACTGTCTTGTAGCTCTGTTTGCAGATTACACAAGCAAAGGCTCTGAGCAGACTTCCCCTTGTTTGCCCCCTCTTGTTAGCAGGGTGACAGGGGAAGAGAAATAGCTGGTACTAAGTTTTTGATTGGGGTTTTAGACATGGAGCAACATGCTACCTGCCATGTGACAGAACATACTCTATAGCTGTATTTTCCTGTTGTCATCTTAGTTCTGACACTGCCTTTTCCCTTGGGTGTACAACAATATATTTTTAATTTAAATTTTAAATTTCTTTTTGGTGCTGAATTATTATTTGCAATAATAGACGTTCTCTCCTCTCCTTAAATACTCCCAGACTTGAGGGTTCTGCTCATCAGCATTAAATTCATGTTGCTAAAAATATTGCTGGGAAACACACATGAGAGCCTGTGCTACCTCTCCCCTGATGCTGCCTTCCAGGACTGCTGCAAATAGAGAATGGTGTGGCCACAGTGTACTGCCATGACCAGTTTTAGGTTCTGCTGAGCACAAAGCCATCAAGGGATTCAGTAGGAATTCACCTAGGGATCTAAATGCGAAAAACAAGTTCTGCCCTGTGAAATGACTTACACAAGTCAGGCTTGAAAAATGACAACAACACTTGTGAGAGCTGTTCTCTGTGACAGGGCTTGTTTTCTGCACACTGGCTCCTCAGTTTCTACTGCTGCACACCAAAACCCCATCTGAGAAGCTGAATTCATGCAGTAGTTGGGAGAGAGCTGTAGCCAGGTGGGATCTGGTGTTGTTCTGCCTGGCCAGTTGTTAATTTCTGCCAGCAAAGAGCCCCTCTCAGTCTCTGAATGGAAGATGTGGAATTAGCTGCTCGTAGGCAATAATGCTGTTCCTTTAGCAAGTTCCAAATACCAATAGGATGTAATTTGCACAACATGTTCCCATAATAATTCAGCTATTAGGAAGAGGGAACAAAAATAAAGAGCTTGGTCCATACCTTTATATTTAAGAGTGCCATAGCTGACACACTGGGGAATATGCTTGGAGAAAAACCAGGCTGGTGTCTGCTTTGAAATCTTCAGAGACCTACTCAAAGATTTCAGCTACTGTGGGCTGCTATCCACACTGGGGACTGACACACATCCTTATTAGCCCTGCCCTTTGCTTGAGAAACATTGTTTTAGGTAATGCAGGCATGAATGATACACCACCTCTTTCAACTTGAGGATTAGAAAATTCTCTCCCGCCTTCAAGAAACAAATACTGATCCTTACGGTACACCTGAGACACCAGAGAGTAATATGTGGTAGAGAGGAAAAGCAAGCAAGGATTGTTTTGTCCCCCACCCATACTCTGGGGACAAAGTGGAAATTCAGTGATTCATAGATGCAGCTTTCCTTAGAACAAACCAGAAAATTTTATTGATTTCTCCATCTTTTTAAAATATTTCTGTTGAATTTCATTATTCACAGGGCAACAGAAAATGTGTATTCTGAAATTCAATGGTAAGAAAATCAGGAAAATTGAAGCTATTATTCTGTGACCTCACTGCTCTTTGGCAAGTCCTGATAGTTTTCAAAGCTGTACAGAGAAAGCATGCATACAAAAATGTGTGGGGAAAAAGTAAATAAAGACACAATTATCGCAAAAGAAGCAGTGCAGCATTTTGAACAGGCTACATAAAGCATTATATATTCATAGAATAATTTTCTGAATTCAGCTTTAAATGAGGTAGAAATATTATTGGGGAATGAAGTGGGAGAATTTGTGACACATTTGATTTCTACTGTCTTGAAGCACGGACTGCTCTCTGAAAATTCAGAATTCAGTCTCCAGCTCTCTGCTCAGCTGAATCTTGGGTTTTTTCACTGTATCTAGTGATGTCCAGTTCATGACATTAGGCATACTTTCATGCAGCTGCAGCTCTGTGTGACTACTAACATTGACCAAAAGCTGATACCACATTCCCGTAAGCAGATTTTAAGTATGGTGGTTCTGCGCTTGATCTCATGACATTTATCATAAGAGTGGACTATTGAAGTGGCTGCCTCTTCTCTTGAGTTTGTGCAGCAAGGTTTTAGTAGTGGAGGGCCACAGAGGTGTCTTCTGTGAGAAGACACCAGGCACTGCCGCATGTCAGCAGGCTCCAAGATGGACCTGCTGCTGGCCAAAGCCAACCCCATCAGCAATGTTGGCAGAACCTCTGTGATAAGATATTTAAGAAAGAGTAAAAAAATGCTGAGCAAGTGCTAAGATGGAAAGAAGTGAGAAAAATGAGAAAAACAGCTCTGCAGACATCAAGGTGGAAGAGGTGCTCCGGGCACCAGAGCAGAGATTGCCCTGCAGGCCATGATGAAGACCATGGTGAGGCCCCTCTGAAGTCTGTGGAAGTCCAGAGTGGAGCAGAGATCCACATGCAGCCTGTGGAGGACCTTCTGCCAGACCAGGCAGAGATGCCATGGAGGAAGGTTCAGTGAGGGGTCCTGGCAGGGGACCCATGCTGGAGCACTCTGTTCCTGGAGAACGGATCCCATGGAAAGGAATCTTTGCTGGAGTGGGTCTTGAAGAACTGCACTCTGAGGCACAGACCCATGCAGGAGTAGCTCATGTAGGACTATTCAGTGGGAAGCCCCCACTGCTGGAGCAGGGTAAGAATGTGAGAAAGAAGAAGCAGCAGTGGCAGCATGTGATAAACTAACTGCAACCCCCATTTCTTGTCCTCCTGTGCCACTGTGGCAAAGGAGGTAGACAAATCGGGAGTGAAGTCAAGCCCTGGAAGAAGGGAGGGATGGGGTTAAGGGGTTTTTAGATTTATTCTTATTTCTCAGCATCCTACTCAGTCATTAACTGACAATATACTAAATTAATATTCCCCAAGTCTGTTTTGCCTATGATCATAACTGGTGAGCAATCTCCCTGTCCTTATCTCATCACGCAAGCTTTTCATTGTATTTTCTCTCCCTGTCCTGCTAAAGAGGGGGAGTGAGAAAGTGGCTTGGTGGGCAGCTGGTGGCCAGCCAAAGTCAATCCACTTTGCCTGTAGTGCCCTTCTCCCCCTGCTTTATCATTACCATGAGTGTGAGGGAGCACAGGGCCCTGACCCGTGTTCTCAGCTACAGCTTTACTAAAGTCAGCCCTGCCAGTTCCCAGAGTCACAGAAGCAAGGAGCCACCAGCCACCAGCCTAAGCAACAATTAAAGCTGTAATTTGCAGGAACATGGTAGTCATGCACAATACTCTCATGGCTAGTATCTGGAAGTTGTGTAGGGTGTGAAGTTAATAAAATGTCGCCTTCGTAAAACTGAGAGAATTTGGTTCCCAGTGGCTCATTTGTCACTTCAAATGCAGGCAAATCTAAGGCTGTCTGATTTCAAGCTATTATCAAGCTCTTACCACCCTCTGGCCTTATGGCTAATTTATTTTTACAAGATAATTGTTTTGGTCGAGTTATGTTGTAACCTGGTTATGCATAAGTACTATCCTCCAAAAAAAGAGTAAAAAGTACTATATGGTGACTCATTCCCGTGATTTTTTCATGTTTCTATGGGAATGATGCAGCAGAAAATGCTGCATGTATATACATATAAAAGCTGGATCAAAGATGCCACAAACTGATCAAAAGGTTGTGTTGAAGTATTTGTTAAGGGTCACTTTACTGCATTGCAAAATGCCTGAAATGTGGACACAACACTGCCACAACATTCCTCAGCGTTTACTGAGATCACTGGCCAGAGTAACCTGTCATTTATTACAGACACAAGAAAGCTGCTACATTAGAAATCTTGTTTTCATGTAGCTCATTTACATTGAAATTGCCTTTCAACATCACACCATCTGTTATATTTATATCATCCATTGACAGGTAAAATGTCCTGTGGGCAAAGGAGATGAGGCAACATAGAGACAAAAGCACCTCATGACAGAAAATTATAGGACCTTTTTGTGCCCACAGTTGCATGAAAAATGTGTGATGTTCCCAAGGAGACAGTGAAAAGGACAAGGCAAATTGAATGCAGGGTCAAATATCTTTAAGTCTTGCATGTCTACCTTTGCAGCCTTTGAAAATGTCAAATCCACGTGGAGTATCATCTGCTCTAAAGAGGAATAATTTCTGCTGGTAGTGGCATTTTTAAAGAGGTGGGACTAGATACATAACCACTGCAAAAGCAGGAGATTTCCACTGACTTCAGAGACAGTGGGAAGATAAGGATGGGTCTCTCAGAATATTGTACAGGAAGAACTGAAAGGATTTTTCTAGCTGTTTGAATGACAGATAACAGAGAAGCTCAGACTGCATGGTTTGTGTTGTAGGAATCTGGTGTTTCCTTGATATGCTCTGCCTTTTGGACTGATGTTCAAACAGTAACTGTAAATTATGGCTGTGATGAATGCTGACTTTTCTTGATGCCTTCTCTGATACTGCACTGTAAGTCATCATTTAAATACATAGCTTAAAATAAAAATATTTCAATTCAGTATGTGCATTTTCAATGCACTGTTTCAGTATTTCAAAAACCTTTCTCTTCAACAATTAAAAATAATAAGCAGGACTTTTATGTGAGGCGATCTCTGCTTTCTTGCATAGCAGATTATCTTACTCATTTCACTGCAAGGGCTACATTTCCTCTGCTAACATTGCCTTTGTAGATCACATCAAGGTTTGACCTTCTTCCTACCTTCCAGGTATGTTTTCTGTGTGTCTGAAGATAGCATGAACAATAGTATTTGCAAGTAAAGCTGGGTCTCATTTCTCATACAGTGATTGTTGTTAGGCAGGTTTGCCCAAATTGCTCTGCTGTGATTTTTTATTTTTATTTTTAGTTGCTTTGCATTGAGGAAGTGCAGGGAAATGTGGCAATTCCTATTCTGTTAGTCAGCTTTGGGTCCATGAACTGACCACATTGCTGTCTATCTGTCCCTGGGTGGTGTGTAGATGATAAATGAGACATGAAAGTATTCTCCTAGTCTTTTCATTTTATTGAGATAAAAACCCAGTAAGAATGCATTTCAAAATTATTTGGTGAATGAGTGCTAGTGAGGACATACCTGTGTCAAAGGCCAGTATTTCCAGTGTGTCTGGACAGAGCTGGTGAGATGAATTCTGTAGAGAAAAATGACAGGGGTCTGGAAAATTGTACATCCCACATCTAAGCTGATGGCCCCAGTGACCTTGTCCGAGAAAAACAGCAAAATGCCTCTTTGCGATGTTTTCATGGGATCATGGAACAGTTTGGGTTGGAAGGGACTTTTAAAGTTCAGCTACAGCAACTAGTTAAAGGCTCAGGTGAAAATGAAGTCCCTTCCAGTTTAGCACACTGCTTCAGTGACAGCAGGAATATCCTAAGTGGTCAAAGGGTTTTAATTTAATCTCAGGAATTAAGGAAGCAAGTCTTCAGACTGTGTGCTTCTACACACAGCAGCATATATTATCATAAAATCTTGGTAATGTTTTTTGTACTTCAGAAATGGAAAATAACATCAATCTTTAACCCAATATCTCTCTTCAATATCTCTCCAGTGTATCAATAATGTCCTAATTTCTCAAGTATTTTTGTAAATGAGGTGTTTCCTTATGTCAGGCGATATCTTCCTAAAACCAGGAGATGGAGCCCTGCAGCCAAAGCCCATCACTAATTCCTGAGCCTACATCCAGAAGAAACACTTTTTAATTGCATTTGAGGAGAACGCGTATCAGTTCGGCTTCTTTCTGATAAGATTTGATGTGTGCCATCATCACTCAGCAGATTTGTGGCTACTGAGTAAGGAAATGTTCTGATGGGCTTCTGTGTTTCGAAGAGGGCCAGCAGCTGGAAGACAGAAGGTTGCAAATAGTCTGTTCAATTTTATACAGGTGGCTAATGATGGTGCTAATAAATGCTTTGGTAGATGCATGAGAGAAGGGAGTAGAGCAATTCCTCAGTGCCAGGACAGCAAGGGTCCTTGGGCTCACCTCCCTTGGCCCCAAGCCACTCCAAGGCTTCTGGCATGGTACGCCTGAGGGGGCATCACACAGTACCAGGGGGGCTGGCACAGCTGAGCCCAGAGAGGCTTCGTTGTCACCCCCAGGACTCCAGGGGCTCTGAAGCCAGGCACTTGCTGCTGAAGGCTCTGCTGTTCACATGGTTTTTATATTGGGCTATGGCATGACAGTTTAATCCATTAACAGGGCAATGAGGGGCAGGGTGCTGCCTGTGAGCATCTGGCATGGCCTAAAAGCCCTCTGTGTACTCAGTGCTTGATTTACGCAGCTTTTCAGAGTCTGCCAAAGCTGGCCCCTTCCCTTTTTGTGTTACTAGTCAGTTATTAACAAGGACAGTGCTTAGCAACTTAATTCAGCAACATTAGCCACGATCTTCCTGGAATACAGATGGCCAAATTCCACTCATCACGTATACTGCCTGATTTCAGCACAAGTGATGCACCTCAGAGGGAATCTGCTGCCTACATGGCAGGACAAGCAGGGGAGACTGTTTATGGCATACATATGCATATAAAAGCACGTGCTCAAGTCATCCAGGAAGACTTTTCACTTCATTGGATGCACACATACAGAAGAATATGAATCTTGCAAAACCATTTGCTCCCTGGAGTACAAATATATTCAAAAAATGCAGAGCAGGGAAGACCATTCACTGCAGTTATTTTGCTTTGTTTTGGCAACACAATATGCTGGATACTGGCTGGCTCTTTTGCTAGTCCAGACAAGAACAGGGCTGCTGGAGCAGCACAGAGCAGCATTTCCAGTGCTAGTGACCTGCAACTAATTCTATGGGGATGATTTCAGGGCAAAGGAGGGAAAGGACAGCCCCAGTGTCAAACTCCAAACCTACTGACAAGATTTCAGCTTGAGATTTTTTTTTTTATTTGGGTAAAGCTTTGGGTTCGTAAGTTTAGAAGTAGACTTTGGGGATTATGCTGCTATTGGATAATTCATCAATTCCTCAGTTATACTGATTTCCTGAATGCCAGCTTCCACTGTAATATAAACAGAAAACAGTGAAAAGTAGACTAAAAAATGACAGTTTGAGTTGTGATGCCTACAAAACCCAGAACTGGAGCCCTGTGATCTTGATGGCAATGAGCACATTTTGAAGCTTTTCTAACATGTTGAGAAGGCACTCCACTCACCTAACTGCACCAGGGTTTCCAGCTCCTGCAATGCTCATTGGCACAGTGTGGCTACAAAGGATCTGTTGTGCAAAAAGTCTTCCCAAAACCATTCTTTAAAGAGCAATGAAATATTACACTCTGTCTGCTGGTGCCCATGCTGGGTATGGAAAGCAGCAGATGGCACCGAGTGGATGCACTTCTCTGCACGCTGTTACCCTCTTCTGCAGCTGATGAAGAGGGTACTTGGCACAGGGAAAAGAACAAGGATGCCATCCATCCGCCCATCCATCCATCCATCCATCCATCCATCCATCCATCCATCCCTCCCTCCCTGCTAATTAAGGTACCAATTTATCGCCTATCTGAATGAAAGATGTTCTAGAAATTTGTTGGTGCCAGTTGTGCACAGAACCAGACTTGATTTTATTGTTTGCCTTTGGCAATTTAATGTAAATTTACATCCTGTAAAGGGTATTTCCCCTGCAAAGACATCCTAAGTATTGAAATTGGAAAAAAATGCATTTGAGACTGGGGAATTGTCTTAAAGAACAATGCTTAAAAGTAATCAGGACAGCCTTCACATAACAATCTGGCTGTAGAATAATTAACTTAATAATCAGCTTATGACTGCATATGCCAGAATGACATCTAGAAATTACAGGGTGTTTGGGCGGCTCCCTAGATGATTGTTAGAAACCAGGAGGAGTTTGTCCTCCTATTTCCTGCTTATTTTGGTTGTTACAGACACTAGCCAGAAGGAAAGTATCCTCACAAAAAGCTCTAACATAGCCTGTTACATGTAAACAGCAAAGATTTATTGCAGGTAGAGGTTGTGAGCATCTCTCAAAAAGTGCATTTATCGTGTGTTTATTGGGGGTTTGAGTTGTGAAGAGTAATGTCTTTTATTGGGTCATTTTAGACAGCTGGGTAAAAAAGATGGAGTTTTGGCATTCAAGCCTTTTTTCTTTTGGTTGTTCCTAAGTTTTGATGTGTCTCTAAGAAAAAAACCAGCAGTTTATCTTCTAAAAATAGATATATTATGTATGAAATATGTACTCTTACATATTCAAAGAACCTAGCCTCAGGTTCCACCACTGGAGCACATTTCATGGAAATGTTAAAAGTGAGAGGGTGCTTTACTTTCCTGGATTTGTTTGTCTTGTGCCTTGCTGGATATAGGATGTTTCTGTTAGAAATAATTGGTCCATAAATGCAGCTTCAGAGCATATGGGTTTATTTGGAGAATGGCAGTTCACTAAGATTCACTGTATTGCAACTGAATAATTAAAATTTGTGCTTTGAAACTATCATCTTGTCATTAGCCAAGCAAAAAAAAACCCCAAACAAAACATATTAATTAGTTGATACCAGGATCAAATGCTTTTCTGTTGCTATTTATAAAGTGACTCTAGCCCTCATTTGATTGTTATCAGGGAGGACAAAAAGAAAGGCCTGACACCCCCCTTGCGATTCCCACAACTTCTAAACTAACAAAAATTTCCCTTTGCCTGCCTTGCTGTATTTTCAGCAGGAGCACATTATGTCAAAGTGAACAGATGAAAGTTACTTACTGTAAATACTTACTGCACTTACCCTGTTCAAACAAACACAGACAGTGAATAATGCCATGCTGTGAAGTGTTCTGGATTACCCCAGATGTTCTGAGAACAAAGCTCTCCTTCTTTTGCTAGGTGGTCTCTGGACATCAGCTGACAGCTGTTTTGCTTCATCTTTAGAATGAACTCGTTAGAGTGCTTTCCCACCTCTTTTTGAAAGCCTTACAAAAGTCTCTGAAATAATTTTCTACTCAAGATCACATTTAAAATTGATGAATTCAGTGTATAAAAGATACATTTTCTGTACTGGACTATAACTGTTATTACTGCTTCTAACTTTCTTGGCAAAATTCCTCCATACATCTTCCTGAATTATTGATGTCTGTATTTAGGTGGATTAGTGAAAATAAAATCTGCACATGAATATTTTCACATGCTATTTCTGAAAGAAGAATGCTAGGAAATAAAATGCAAACTACTGTAGCTAGTACATGATGCTAACAATAGCACTCTGACTTTTCAGAATACTCTGAAGGAAGATGCAAGTCTCCAGCTGAGTTCAAACTGAGAGTTGATAATATTAGACAGAATTTTCAGCTTCAGAACTCATCTTTTTTACTTGACATTGATTTTTCTGAGAGAAGAGGGAAGTTATATTCTGGCCAATAATAATCCATCTCAATAAAACTGGTTATGTATGTGAAGACAGTGCTGGGAGCTGAAGGAAGGCGTGCAAAGAAAGGTAAGATGAAGAATGAATAGTTATGGATGTGGCCCTGGGTTGCCATATGTGGTCCCATTGTGAAAGGACAAGTGCATTTGTCTGATGCTTGGTGGAAGTTTATCTGGGGCTCATTGTAATTACTAATTTTAAAAAGTCTTATTATTCCATTCACAGCAAAGGTCAATCGAAAGTTTCTTCTGACACAAATTTGGGCTGAAGATATTTGTTAAAAAATATTTTTAAAATTTTATTCAATTTCCTTGTTCCTAAAAAAAATTTTCCCATTCCACTACCTCATTTTTGTTGCTGCTGTGGCTCCTGGGCAGGAAGCTATGGATCCCAAGGACAGCTTCAGGACTCATCTTTTTTGTCCAGGAACTTGTCCTGGTGATAAGTCTCTCTCAGCTGAGTGAAGTTCCAGCTGAGACTGGGTTAGATGAGTTGCTTGGGTAGCTCTGAGAAAAGCAATGAGTATGGAAATCCTTCTCAAAGCTTGTAGGGCTCAATGCCCAACACAGCAGCTGAGAAGGAGCTGCTGCCACCTCACTGATTTCTCCTGGGACACGTTTGTGCTGAAAACTGACAGCTCTGAAAGCAGATGTTCCAGGGGGCTATTCCTTCACCACTAAGGTTAATTTCTAGGACACTTGTTGCTATTCTGTTGGGTACAGGGATTGTGAGAGAGCATTCGAAATGGAGGTCCATCCCTCTGTAAAACAAATGTTTCAGGCTGTTTAATCTGTTCATGTAAAGACTTAAAACCCTCAAACAACATATCTCTGGTGGCCTGATACTGTGCAAGGCATGGGATATTTAGCAACTCTTGCTAAATAGTTCTTTTGTACGTTGAAGAATAATGTACACTGTTTTGGAAAACTTTTGGTGGTGAGAATTTTTTTTTTTCATAATTATAAGATCAAAATCAATCTATCTACTGTGCTTTAGATGACATGGTTCAGAACAATGCTTTTTTTTCAACAACCGGTGCGGTACACATGATGTAATTGTTATCAGTAATTGTGTTGAAATCTACTTTTGTTAATTTCCTTCTTAATTTCATTTGATATTTTAACATTACTGAGGCACTGACTTAATATGAAGAAAAATGTGTCAAGTGCCTAGGATTGAAATTTAGCAAAGTTTTGTTTCAAAAGGGGGGAAAGGAAAGAAATCTCTACTTTTCTTGTTACCGCCTGCAATACTGACCCTCTGAGTTTGGGAGAACACACAGGTAACAAACTCTGCCAGTCATACTTCCATAAATCTACTGGCAAATTATAAAGACACAGTACTGTGTGTAGAGATTAGGATGATTTAGTTAATTGCCTTTTATATGCATTTTATCTACCTTTTTTAGAGTTCAATAAATGTTAGATTAGAGATTTCATGTTTGGAATTATTTCTTCCCAACCCGCTTGGATATTTATTTGAGATATTTTTCTTATATTTTTATGTATGTAATCTGTAAATATTTTTATTATTTTAAGGTAAAACATAAAGGTCTCACTGATGATTAGGATGGCACTGAAGAGTTTGCCTGCATTGATTTCAAAGCTCCAGAAGATAATTTTGTCATCCGTCAAATGTAGGTGTTAAGGAACAGCAAATTTCCAACAGGAAGCACATGCAACAGTCAGAATAATTCTGCTGTGCTCTGGAAGTAAATAACATAAGCCTAACATCTTGACAAAGATCAAAGATCAAAGATCAAAGCCTAACATCATTAACAAATTAAACATGTCACTGCTTGATAAAATATGGTAATAGTGTATTTCACAAATTAAAATTATTGTTTCTCATTTCCATTTGATGGTACTATTTCATCTACTTGTGGCTGGAGTCTTCTTTGAATCATATTATGATCAATAAAGCTAAACAAAAAGGAGTGTCTCTGTGGACCACATATTGAAACAAAAAAATTCAAAATATTGTTTTTTTGGTTCCCACTGTTAGTGGTTGACTAGACAGAGTCTGGACCAGATATTATATGCAGAGAAGGGATTGCACGTACACATTTCAACATTAGCCCACAAAACATTACTCAGAAAAAAAAATTACATTTCATACCTTCTACCTCCTAAAACCATAACTGAATAATAAAACATCATGTTCTTCTACTTTGTCTGTAACTTTTATAAAAAGTTAGTAGGAAACAAATAGTGAAAACTAAGCTTATATGAATAGTTTTTTGCTTGTGTTTGTATATACGATAGCATAAAAATATTTTAAAAGCTTAAACTTTTACTTTACCAGTAAATGTTTATCCAGTTTTAAAAAATGATCTCTCCAAAGAGAATATATAGCATAATTGTATTTGCCCTGTCAGGTACAAGCTGACTTTCTTAAGGATGACATTGGCAAATAGTTGGCAAGAAAATACATCAACTTAGAGAAACCACTGGTTAGCATTTCTTCTACAGGTCAATGATAAAAGTAATTCAATTTTAAAATATTATGAGTCTCATGCACAATGAAGAGCCCTGTAAGTAGGATGGTGTAAATTTTATGCAGCCCATGATTAAACGCATTAAAATCCCATGTACATGTAGACTTGGTGTGGGACTAGCAGTCTCAGATGACCTTTCCTGAAACATTCAAAATGACATTTAAAGCACAGATGGTATAAATAATCCCTTCTGTTTACTAAACTTGCTCAGTTTTCTTGTAAACCTGGAGTTTATGTCTAGTCTGCAGCTGAAGCCCAGAGCAACTCCCTGATAACTGGAAAACCCTGCTGAGAAGACAAAGGAGAGGAGAGAGAAAACTCTGTCATTTTTGGGTTTCCAGTTGCAGATGTGGCTTGCATAACAAAGACGTGATAGAAGAAGGAGGAACATCTGAGGTGAGAGAGATTTGTAGGAATAGAGCAAGGCTGGATATTTCCCCACTGCTAGCACTGTTCACACAGTGGAAGCAGCTGCAGGGTCTTTGCAAATGCCAGGGCAGACACCTAGGACTTTCATCTGTCACAACCCACATATTTTTCCAACTTTAGCTGTTTTGACCAATTCATGTAACTACCCTTGGGTCTGGCTGATAAATCTTGGAGATGTTTCTTAGTGAGAGACTGGTAAGGGTATGCTCTTTCCTCTTCTCTCTTCTTCCAGCAACAATATAACTTTCACTATTTCTGCAGCCTCAGTTCCAAGTAATTTTTAGTGAAGATGCTGGAAAAAGGCACCAGGCAAATTTTTAAAATACCATTTAAACCCCCCAACCCAACAAACACGTCTAGAACAGTACAGAGCTATTGTATTTTGCCATTCTGGTTATAAGAAATGTTAAACACTTGCATGCTTGCAGACACTGTCCTGTTATTGGAGTTGTTGTTAATATTGTTGTGGCTTTCTGGCACTGAAAAACACTTGCAAGTTGTCCTGGAGGAGGACCAGGTGTCTAGTGTAGATGTAGGCTCAGCTAATTCATGGGAGGACATAGCTCCAGATGGTTTTCAATGGGCAGAAGAAGCTTATCCCCAAGGTCAAAATGTCAAGAGCTGTCACTGTAAGCAATCAGCTCAGGAGCTGGGCTGGTGGACATAAACATCCTTTGGAGTCTGAGTTGCAGGGAGTTTGTGGTCAAGCATAGAAAATGAGCTTTGGGACATCTTCACCAACATTTATCTTGCTTCAGAGAACCTTAATCAGAGAGGAGATATGACTTTTCCTTTGTGCAGTAGTTGTTAATATTTAATTATGTATTCTGAAAGATGAGGACTTCAGTTGAATTGTCTCCTCAATGAAACAAGAGAAATAAATGGACACAATAAGGCAGGTCCAAGCTAACCAAACTAAGTCTGATGACTTCTGGCCTTTGTGAACAAGCTGTATCTGTTGCTTGCACATTAAAAAAAAATAAATCTGCAAATCCTTCCTTCAACTAGCAACAGTATTGGTGAAGTGAAGTAATGGTTCTCATTAGAAGAAAGCTGTTCAGTTTCTTAGAACATTCTTTTTATATTTTTATGGAAGAAATCCAGTCACTTGCATTAAAAATGCTAAAAAGAGAAGAATCAAACATTGTAATATGTTGCAAAACCAGACTTGCAATTGTGAAATTTAATGAAGTTTAGTCACAGATTCAAGTGGAGCGAGAAGTAGGTCTTACAAACCCTGCTGAGAAGATGTGCATAATTTCTAATGTAATGGTTATCATATAATTGTAGAATCATTGAACCGTAGAATGTTTTGGTGTGCAAAGGACCTTCAAGATCATTTATTCATCATCCTTGTTAAGGGCAGGGGCACCTTCCATTAGATCAGGTTGCTCAGAGCTCCATCCAACCTAGCCTTGAACACTGCCAGGGATGGAGCATCCACAGCTTCTCTGGGAAACGCCTTCCTGTGCCTCACCACCCTCACAGTCAAGAATTTCTCTCTAACATCTAATCTAAACCTACTCTCAGTTCAAAGCTCTTCCCCCTTGTCCTGTCACTCCAGGTCTTCGGGCAAAGTTCCTCTCCAGCTCTCTCATAACCCCATCAGGTACTGGAAGGGGCTCTGAGGTCTCTCCAGAGCCTTCTCTTCTCCAGGTTGAGCAAACCCAGGTCTCTCAGCCTGTCTTTATAGAAGTGCTCCAGCTCTGACCCACTCCAGCATGTCCGTGTCCTTCTTATGTTGGAGGACACAGAAAACAACACTCCAGGTGGGGTCTCACAAAAGCAGGGTAGGGATGTACCTAAATGTCTTCATGAAGGAAAACAGGTTGTTTTTAAGCAGTATATTGCGAATCAACTCAGTATATGACTTCAGCGATTTCTTATTTAACCATTATTACTCAGAAACACATGTCAGAGATAATGAGGCATTTTCATGTTCAAAGAAATTTAAAATCATATTTCTCAAGCATAGCCTGCTATCTTTTCCTTAAGGGCATACTTGAATCAAATTAAGAAGCTGTCAGAACTGTGTACAATTTGCTTAGTGCAGAATTAGGTAAAAAATGTATATTACTAAACTCAAAAGACACAGATACCATGTTCTGGTACAAGTTCATCTATCTCTTCAAAAACAGAACATTAAAACTGGACCAGGCAGTGACATGTAGAGTCATATTTTATAGGGGTTTATTTTCCTGTAGAAATTGAAGAAAAAAACACATAAATAAAGCACCTAAATCAATACCTATGCAAAAAAATTAAGAGTCTGAAACAGCAAAAAAATTATGGGTTAGTTTTGTTTGCTTGAGTTTCTGAGACAATAGGATACAATATGATAATATTTTCAAATTCCCCCATTCAAATACTATGATGTTCACAAAATGGAACTAGTAATCTTTCCTGAATGCTCTGAAAGCTAAGATCATTAGGCAGTCTCATTATTCAACAACTGAGGCTTTATAAAGACTATATGATATTGCTGAAAGAGAAAAGGTGCTACCTCCAGCAATGAGTCCCTTGAAATAACAATTTAAAAAGCCATAATAATGATTTGGTACGATCTGGTTCTGCATAATTCTGCATATTTTTTTTTTGTACTAGGAATAAAATCGTGTAAATCTTGAATAGCTATCTATGCACTGTAGTTTTTATTCTCAGCTGTGCTAATGGTGATTAAAGGTCCAATGCATTAAAATCATGTATTTTTATTATATATATATGTGTGTTAATATATATATATATATAGAGAGAGAGAGAGAGAGAGAGAGCTATAAAAATCCAATAATCAATATTTGGTCTGATTTGACACTTAGGATGGAGTTGTCAATAGTCCTTAAAGACTTTTAACTTCCCCACCTATCAGTCCAAGGTTACTTGGAAAACACTGTCTGTTAAAAATGCATCCTTTTCAAAATATTGATGAACAAAAGAGGGAAAGAAGTAAAATAGAAATTTATGTGCACCTTTGGAAAGAAGAGAAAAAAAATTGCCACATGAAAAGATTATAGCTGCCATGAAACATAGAGTAATTTCAAAATTTAAAAGAGAAATTTAAGGGAATTGGGATGGGACAAAAAATAGAAAACAGTTTTTAGAAGCAGTTTTGCATGAATGTTCTTTGGCAGCCTGTATTCTTACTTTTGCTATGAAAAAGAGAATAAAGAGTTAAACAAATGTTATTTTTTAGATACTGGCATGAACTACTGCTATTTAGTACTACTTCAAATGCATTGAACTTCAGTTACCGTTTTTACTGCCCCTGTTCTGACATCTTCCTGCATCATCTTCTGCTGTTTGTTTGTTCTGTTGTTGAAATTAAAAATAATTCAAAAGTAAAAGGTGGAAAAGAAGTCTTTAAATTTTTTTCTGTTCAGATGAGTTTGCAGTTCTCTTGACAGCTCAAATATAGTGTCTAGAGACAGTACTTTGCAGTTTCAAAACAATATTTTGTAGCTCTTTAAAGGCACTTAGTCCAATCTGATTAATAGGGTTAGTTATAGAGGATGAAAACAGCATGCATGAGTACTGAGAGACCCTTATTTTCCTAGGTGAGCATATAAACTTCCACTATGCACTTCCTGTGCATAGAAATTCTTGCATAACTTTCCTTTGTAGACTGTGGTCCTTGTAAACTAGGTGGAATGGGATACAGATGCCAAAATATGTAATAAGATGATATAGTAGAAACATGAAAGCAGAGAGGACCCTAACAGTGATATTTCTGTGATTTCTGATAAATACAAGTGTCTTCTTCTAGTCAATAAACATGTGAAATCTCAGACATCTGCTCTGTCCTTACCTCCAGGGAGAAATACAAGCTACTGCACACCTTACTTCCCCTACCTCTACTTCTGTATATGCAAACATTCGTACTTTAGTACCAGAGGTCACAGGGAATTCAGAATACTGAGGCACAGGAGAAAATGAGAACCCAGGCATTTCTAATGGCTCAAATCCTCCTGTCCCTGCAGATCACTGGAGTATAACCTAATTGACATGTGAGTTTATTATAGTAATACCACATAAAAGGGTGTTGCAAGAGAGCAACTACTTGAATGTACTAGAAGTTATCTAAGCACCAAGGTGTCTGTAAGTTTCTGAGTGAACCTTAAAATCCTGGCTTTAAAACCACCTAAGAAGAATAATCCCACCAATTTGAATGGTATTTTGAACAAAAGTCAGCATAAATAGGATAGAATTAAGAATGTTTGAGGTATTTTTGCACTTAGATATTTATAACAAAGAGGAATATTTTAGTGCCTGAGAAGGATTATCATTGGGCTTTGTGCTTAGGCCCACGAGGGTATTAATTAGGATACTTCAGTCTGTTTGCAGCTTGATATGAGAATGACCTGCTGGTCATTGTCAGCTGTTGTCAGAATTTGCCAGCTGTTGCCTCCTGCAGCCACTGTGGCTATCAGGCTCACCTACCTCTTCTGCTACACAAGCTTTCTGAGGAAAATGCCAAACTGTATTAATAATATTTAGATGAAGATTTAGTCCAATATTTTGTTTCATGCTAGCTCGAATCCTGAAACTGCAGGACTTTTTTTAAAAATAAAAACATTATCCCCACACCTTTCCTCTTCTTTTCCATGAGGACTTTGTGCTGCAAAGGCCATAAAAGCTCTAGAGACAGAACCAGGCTGATGAAATCTTAAGGCAGAAGAATAGAGGCTCTGTGCCTCCATCCTGTGTTGGAGGTTTAGGTACTCTAGATTATCCACAGCCTGACTATGCAGCTTTGCCTTTTCCATTAGATCTGGCAGACACCAGTTTTGGTAGGCAAGGATGGAACCAAGTGAGTTGTTGGGTGCATACCCACCCAGCAGGGTAAAACCAGCTCTGGGATAGGCAGCTCTATTTCCCTAAGAAGGAGTAAAGCAACAACAAAGGCTTGGGAAGACCATGCCTGAGGCCAGGTGCTGTGGCCACATCAACCTTTGGGAGTCAGCTGAAGGAGAGCAGGAGGCCCTGGAAGGTCCAGCCTGTGGCAGGGAATGCAACAAAGGCATTGGGTTAAGCTCAATCCTCCTACTGCCAGCTCCTCCACAGACTTTGCTGTATCTGGAATTCTGGACTTATATATTGTGATGATGCCTCTGGGGAAGTTCAGTCTAATTTCTCTCATGAGTAAAGGATCAGCAACTCAGAACTGGAGGTACAAACCATTTGAGGTAAGTAAAGATAAAGTAAAAGTAAAGTAAAATAAAGGTAGGTAAAACAAGAACAACAGAACAAAATAGAAGACAGAATATACTCTCTCTTACCAGTCTGATGGTTGAAAAAAATCTGCTTGAGAAACCTACAGAGTCTGTAATCAAGCTGTGGCTATATATACCTCCATTTTGAGAAAATGCTTTAGAGGAATTTTTCTGTCTTTAATTTTCTCAAGATATTAAAGTGTTGTGCTCTTTTCCTAGTTCCTGCAAAAAACTACTGCAAACTTAATGCTCTCAGTATTGGAAGTTCCCCAGGCATAAGTAAAATAAGAGTCAGTAAGAGATATTGTAGATAATTTGTCTTTTTCTGACCCTCTCTAGGCCCTCATTTTGTGAGACGGAAAAATTTCTCAGAGTGCATTAGCTGAAACATATCTTGAAATTATGAAGTACCCACCTTCTTTGTGCTCATGACTTGCTGTTTCTAACAGGAGGACTTGTCTCCCAACTGTAGAGGCTCTTCATAGGTATCTAGGTGTGATCCCTCACCTGAAAAAGAGGAAAAGATATAAGGAAATGGAAACTTCCTTATTTTAAATTTTAGATATATGTTTTCACAAGTGAAATAAATTTGAGTAGTCAGTAATGCAAGTTTGATCCATTCCATCTGAAAAAATGTGTGACTTGAGGGCTTTTTGAGAGGAAAATAAAGAATAAAAAGAGGATCATTTTTATTTCAGCTGCAGCTATGAGGACAAGCTGCTCTAAGCTGCTTTGGTGAAGTAGAGCAGGCAGTCAGAAGTCAGGCAATTTCCTAGAAATCCTTCTGCTAGGTACCATAGAACATTACATAGGTAAGTTTAGATCAATCCATGAGGCTGAAATGTCAACAATTACTCCAACAGCACCATTAAGAATTGTTCTGCATTGTCTGCAATCTGACTGCAACTCTCCCAGCTACCCTCATCTTCACAGTCCTAGGCACTGCCAAAGGGAAAAAGAGAAAGACCAGCTCTGGTTTGAACAAAGAGCTTGCTGATAATTTCTGAGCTTACCAAGAGTCATGGAAATTTCAGGAAAGGCCACAAGATGTGCAAAATCCTCTGCCATTCATTTGTTGTTGGGACTTTACAGCCTGCTCCATACATTTTCTGCAGCTCTGGAAAACTGAGGACAAAGGAAGCAAATTGCATCTGAACACTTAAAAGGACACACTAATTGATCTATCAAATCAATTAAATAGCACACAAAGCCCTTTACCTGGGCTGTTCCATGGGCTTAGAGCAGCTTCCAGTTAAAAGTGTGAAGTGAACACTGACAGCCTGCTCCCTGCAGTGAGCACAGTGCCCTTCATGGTTGGTTCTGAAGAGAAACACAAGCTGGGATCTGGCAGATGGAGGTTTGGATGAATTTGTTGATATGAAGAACTTGTTAAACTGTGCCCCAAGGAATGAGCACCCTTCTACAAGATTTATTCACTATTACATCTAGGCAGGGCTGAAGCTTTGGATACCCCTGTCTGCAGGCATCATCACCACTGGGAGGATCTTTTGGTTTTGTTCGTTTCCCTATTGCAGAAAGGGTGACTATAATTAACCTTAGACTGTAAATACTAACAAACAAACAAACATAGCTGAGATCCCATACATTCATACAAGCCTTCTAAAGTCCATAATGGTTTGTTTCTGCCGTGATATTTTAAATAAGTCTCTAAGGCAGAAACAGTCTGAGGTTTATGTGTACTGCCATGAATGGTCTAGTAGAGCTCCTGGATGTTTTTACCTTAAGGGATATGGTTTGCTCTGACATTCACAGTGGAAAAGCCAAGTGGCCATCCTGTGACCACAGTCCCACTGGATGCAAAATTTAGAATACAAATTGCAGTTTTATTTGATCCAAGCGTGGATGCAGGTGAGTCAGAGTATTGATGAGGAGACACGGTGTATCATTTGACTATTTGCTGCTTTTATTTCCAACATTCAAAGGGTAATAGCTTATCTCCTTACAAGGGCCCACTTATATAATAAATCAATAAGGAAAGGGAAAGCACCAACCTCATTATTTGTATTCACTACAAATAGCTTGGTCCAGGTTAATAAAAAAGTCAGTTAGATATACAGTTTCAATTTTTCAACTATTAGTAGTCACGAGTATTAATATTACAATTTCTAAGTACTGTGTGGGGTGTGGTAGGGTTTCTCTCTTTAATTAGACAAGGAAACAGCCATAATGGCTAACATATAGATAGAAACAATTAGTCATGGTTTTAAATTTAAGTAATCTAAGTAGTTAGATTGAATGGAATTCATGGGCTAGTGCTTATCAAAATAAGTAAGGCTTAAATTTTGAGTTATCCTACAGAAAATCTGTGTGCAGACAGTATTTGGTAACTTGTGTAGTCACTGAAAAGCTAAGCCTCTACAGCTACTAGAGAAAGGCAGTTTCTGAAGGGTTCAAGTTGCATTCCCTATCAAAGGCTCAGGAAAACCACCTGGGCCACTACAAAAGAAATTAGTTAACTCGCTGACCACAGGAGTAAGGATTCTGAATGTGACTGTCTGCACCTGCCTCTATCACCACAACCAAGAAAAAGAGGGATGATGAAACTCAGTCTAATCACAAACAAGAGGGCAGACAGCACTCTTGTAATACTCTGAAGAGATGTGACAGTCTCTAACAAACATTCCCATTTATTTCAGATTAAAGGTCAGAATAAAGGATAAAGGGAAGAGAGATTATACTCTTTTAAATGTTTTCCATTGCTCAATGCTGCAAGATAAAATAATCTTGCTGCTCAGTATGACCCTTCTCATATTTGTTTAGACAAATCAGTGAATGGAAAGAAAACTTTATGGTTTTTAGTACTACTTACTGCCTTTTAAGAAGAGGAGGTGATATACCAGCAAACTGCCTGTGTGTTGACTGTTCAGTACTACACAGCTTTTTGGTGATTGATGGCACAGGGAGTCAGGTTCTCTGGGCCTAGCACTGAGTGGAAAATTAGGAAAATTTTCCTGTACTAAGTAACAGTAAGAATCTGTAGTGAATCGGTCTGACTGCACTATGGATGTATGTAATACAGAAATGAAATTACTCCATTCTATTTCTGATGCAAAAGCCAAATTAATTTAGTTTACCTTATTTCAGATTAAAAGAACATTCTCCCCAAATGATTTTGTTTCGTTTAATCAGCCTATTCTAAAAATGAATTCTGATCAACTTCTTTGAATGTCTTTCAAGCCCATTCTTATTAGTGACTAGGTACAAAAAACATTGAAATATATTCAATATACCAACACCAGTAGTGAAATCTATCTAAGTAATTAAAAGAAAGAAGTATTTATCTTAAAATAATATTGGATGTAGGAATATACACGTAGCAAAATGTTATAAAAGTTCAGTGGCTACCTTCAGCAGAGTTTGGACACCACTGCCTCAGTGATGGAATGTGAAGAAACTTGGTTTACTGACAAAATGTCCCATATGTTTGTGTCACTGAGAGTCTGTGGAAGAAAACTGCTTTTTCATTTGCTCCCTGAGAGTGTCTGATCTCTGCCCATGGCCTGGAGAGAAGCAAATATGATGACCTGTTACTGCCTGCCAACTGGTTCATTCACAGTTGCTCTGTGCAGGGCAGTTCTTCCCATAGAAGGAAGAATGTTTTTTTGGTTTTTTTGGGTTTTTTTTCTCAGAGGTTTCTTTAGATCCCTGCTAATCTTGCTTTATATGTCATTGTGTCTGTGCCAGCAGATGTCTCACCAGCTTGACCTGACCTTCTTGTGCAGCCTAGCAGACGAGGAAAGTGTTTGGCCATGGTGACTGCTGCTCTGCAAGGTCAGACAGGTTCTACCACTGCTTTGCATATGATGCATTAATCCATCTGCTTTGGCCCTCTGCACATGCTTCAGGATCAACATAGAAAGCAGTTACTCAATATCACTTTTCATGCTGTTTTTTGAAAGTAGCTTAACAGAACTTTCCTACTTTATCCAAATCAATGCAGAAGCCCCTGTAGTCATTTTGCTCAGTGTTTACTTCATGTCTCACAGTCTGATCAATATTTTTGCTCTACAAACTTACTTGTAAAGACACATTACTGCATACTGTTTTGCTCACCATAAAATAATATATCACCTGCTTTTAAGAATACTTTGTGCAAAGGATACTTTGCACCTTGGTGGTTTTATTTTTGCTGCTAAAACTTCTCCTTTGGGCGTAATATTTCCAGACTAAGCAGAGTAACCTTTTCATAGTTCTAATAGAATTTGAAAATACAGAGAAATTACTTACAGTTAGGAATTCACAAGTGTTTTCCTTCCAATATGATGTTTGAGTCCATTATAGCTGTCAGTCTGTGAGATCAACTGCATCATAAGGATACTGGTTTTCTAAAAGACATATTTATAAAACAAATTATCTACTGAAAAAAAAGGTAAGCAATGCAAACCCCTTTGATCAAAATGAACACTTTCCAGTTCATACTTAAAAAAAATTATTTTCATATTTTGGTCAGGAAAAATTTGGATTGGAAAGTTACCTTTTAACTGATTTTGAATTCTAATAATTTCTGGCTGAACTGTAAAGGTGTTATACTGCTTTCTGCTAAGGTGTGGACCCCTTCCAGAGAAATGTGCCCTGTTTTTTATTTCTCCGAGACATACACATTTTGACATATCTTTAGAAGTATGACCTGGTCAACAAGTTTGACTTTTATTCAGTATTCAAGCTGACTCTTCCACTACTGAATGCGAAGTTCAACATCTTTTATTAAAGCAAAAGGTTTGTCGAGACAATAACAGAGTTTAAGGAGTTTCAGTCATCAGGATTTTCTGACATCAATTTGCTTTGTACTCTTTAGAGAGCTGCAATCCATGATGGCAGTTTGAGAATAAAGCAGGATTGGTCCTCATCTGAATGGCTCAGAAGACGCTTCAAACACTTTGCCTCAACCCTTGGGTTATAATGATGATGATCCCTATTATTTGCTTGTGTTGCTGAGTCATATGCTGGAGCTCTACAACAAAGAAGCCTTCAGATACTTTGAAAGTAATTGGATTTTAATTTTTCGCGATCTTTTCTGATTTTTTTTCACTCCTGTTGGCACCCAGCCTTTGCCAGGCCTAGCATAGCCCCATTTGGTAGTCCTATGTGAAGAAGAAAGCAACTCATAGGTAGTGACTGCTGTGAAGAGGTTCAACCTTCACTGTGCAGTTGGGATGACAGAGAGATAAAAGCCAACCAAGTGAGGAAAGAGAGGAGGAAAGTTCTCGCTCACAATGCGTAGGGGACCAAACTCACTGCTCTAACACCATTTGGTTGCTACCCTCTTTCTGGAACAGTGTGTCTTCTTCACTGACATTGCAAGGGGTTTCACCATAACTGTTCCTTGTTTTTAGCAGACGACAGTAGCCTTGCTCTGGTGCATGCTTTGCTCTGTTCCCTGTGCTGCAGAGGCTGGATGACCCTGCAGACATCCAGATGCTGAATGCAGTGCCCCATGCAAAGCATCAATGCTCCAGACATGCTCAGTCCCAGCTGTTAAACTGGTAGCAGCTCCAGGCAGATTGGGTTTTTTTTTGGCAAAATTACCCCCTTAACATGTACTTTTGCTTGTGGCTGCTGAAATCTCCAAGTTCTTAACTATTTTTATTTATTTATTTATTTATTTATTATTTTTAACTACCAAGTTCTTCCCTCCTCAGAAGAATTCTTCAGAGTATTACAGGCAACAGTCCTTTCTCTCTGATCCTGCTCAAACTCAGAAGCAATCAGAATGTAGTCATCAAATTTACTGACTGCAGTCAAGTAAAGGTTACAACAGTCTTTATATACTCAAGTACTCAAATGCTATCATTTTTTATATAACTTCTGGATGAAGTGAGCTTCAATAATTTGTTTAGAAGTAATGAATGCTTGATTCCTTTGGGTATCACACTGTGGCACAACTGGTCCAAATGATGTTATTAGTCCCAGTTCTGTCATTTTTCATTTTCGTGTATTTTAATGCAAATAGTTGTTTCAGAAAGCCTCAGAGAACTTAGCTGTGAGTGTCTGGAAACTAAAAGAATACCACTGCATGCTGTTTTTTAGAAGAGGGCTGGACCAGAGATAAAAGTTAGCTGTAAGGAGGTTAATTTGGTGGTTGAATTGAAGGTATTATAACAGAAATCTTGTTGTGAAAACTAGGCAGGTGACACAGAAATTAAGGAGAGGACAGGGGAAGTTTTATGTTTTTATTTCAGGAATTCCTCAGGGTACATACAAGGCATGAGTAACTGACACAAAACAAACCAGGGTTATTTGAATTTGGAGATTTTTGTTTATTACAAACAGAACTAACCAGATGTTTTACATGAGACAATTCACATCAAGCATTGGAAGTCTTCCCTATCATGATTTTTGATGAAGTATAGAACAGTATAATGAATATTTATACTTACACACAGCAAATTTTAAGAATTATCTCCGCTTCAGGGCTGACTGAAAGAGAATAGAGTAACATTATAAATGTCTGTTTCTAAAAATAGTGGTGTGTCCTAATGATTCCTCTTGCAAAATATCTTCATCCTCCCTTACAAGGTCTTCAAACGTTTTATCTGGTAAATGATAACAGATACTACTATCTTCTTGCAAGAACAGTTCAATAAAACAATTTATGGAGTCTTGCACAGCTGGTCATCCACAGTAACTTTTATAAGGGAAAGATTTATGCTGTGTCTCAGTAGTCATCCCTTTCTATTTTGTATGTTTTACCTCCTCCCAAAACAAGAGGTCCGCTTGATATGTTGTCCTGATTCGAAAGACAGGTGTTTGGAGAATTCAAATCCCTTCCCTCCAAATTATTAAAATTTACAAAATTAAAGGGGTTTTCAGGCAGAAGTAGATAGAAATAGCAGTTCTTTACTAGTATGTATAACACAGGCAAAACTAACAGCCACAACTACAGCATTAAGACTAAACAGAAACCAAGGACCTTGAGGGGCTTTGTTTCACAAAACCCTGGGCAGTTTGATGCCTTGGGACTCTGGCTGGAATGGTGCAAAGTCCCAGCTGGTAGCTGGGAACGGCAGGATGTCCCTAGCAGGGCAGGGGCTGGATGTCCCTGGCAGGGCAGGGGCTGGATGTCCCTGGCAGGGCAGGGGCTGGGTGTCCCTGGCAGGGCAGGGGCTGGATGTCCCCGGCAGGGCAGGGAGGAGGTGCAGGTCACACTGTAGTAAAAAGAGCAGTGCCGAAGAAAAGCCGCGGTGGAGGGGCAGGGCCAGCTCCACTCCAGCAGGGCAAGAGCAGCTCAGAATTCCAGCACATCGGAGCAGAGATGGTAGATTTTCTAGGACAGGACTTTTCTGGTGATAGTGGAACTCCTCCTGCAGCAAACAAAAACAGCCTAGCTGTTTCCTCTCTGAGGAGTGCCCAGAGAGTGAGAGAGGGAAACCTCCCCCAGCCCTGTCCCTCACCTGCCCCCAAAACCCACGCTATCTCCCCTTCCCAGAGCAACTCTTTGTTTTAATCAAACACCCCTTAAGTATTAAATACTTTGTCTCACTGTAACCATGGGGAGAACAAATTCCTTAAGCAAAAAAAAAAAAAAAAAAAAAAAAAAAAAAAAAAAAAGGGGAAAAAAAAAGGGAAAAAAAATCTAACCCCCAACATATGTATAGTGTAGTAACAATTGTAGCAACACCATGTAATTGGTAACAGCCTGTAAACATATTGATTTTGTAAATGTTAATTAAAAAAAAAGCCTGATGCCAGCATAAGGAGGAGGAGGAAGAGAAGGAAGAGGAGAAGGAAGAGGAGAAGAAGGAGGAGAAGAAGGAGGAGAAGAAGGAGGAGAAGGAGAAGAAGAAGAAGAAGAAGAAGAAGAAGAAGAAGAAGAAGAAGAAGAAGAAGAAGAAGAAGAAGAAGAAGGATGATGATGATGGTGATAATGACAATTATGATGATTTTGCCAAGTTTATCAAGCTGTCGGTCGGTAGGGCTTTTCTTTCTTTTCTCCTGTGCATTACAGACCAAAAAAAAAAGCATATTCTCGTCCTTTGGTGGCATGGATTTGGACATAGGATCTTGGATTACTAAGGTTATAAAGAGATAATCAGTGATTAATAGTTGTTGATAGCAAGCTGGGAATTTCAGCAGTGTGTTTTACACACCTTAGTGGAAAATGCTCGAAGTCTGTGATGGCCAGCCTTTCGGCCAAGAAGATATCAACGTTTTTGAGTGGCAGACAAGAGTCACATGCTCCTTTATGTTCCCTCTGGGGCAGAAGCTGGACCATGAACATGGGCATCTGCTGGTCCATTCAGTGGAGCAGGGCTGCCACCCTTCCCTGGTGCTCTGGGCAGCTGCAGGAATGAGGCTGTCTCCCATACTGCGTTTGCAGTATGGCTTTCTTCTGTGCTGCCTACACCAGGGAGGGAGTGCGTCTGGGGAGAGGCAGCCACCACCCAGCAACATTCACATTTTTCTCTTGGTCCCCATCCATCCTGGGAGACCTCTGGGAGTGAGCAGGATAGATGCTAGTCTTGCAGAATTCCCTGTCAACAGCACCCCAGGCTGAGACACTGACTCACCATGAATCCTTTGGGATTTCCAGTGAAATTAATTGCTGTTGATTATTCCCTAAACCAGACAGATTATTTGGTTACTATTCTTTAGAATCAATTTTAAATACACATAAAAATAGAAACTTAAATATGACCCTTAGTTGCTACAGCATTGTCTTCCTATTCCTACAATATATAATACATTAATCAGATCAGTCTGCTATATTATGACTCTTAAAGTCACCTGTCAATATGAATGCAGAGAATATACTTTTTTAGTTATTACACTTCTTTTTTTTATTTTTTTTTAAATTAGATTTTCTTCAGTGATTGCAATCCCAGTTTGGACAGGACTTTGAGCAACCTGATTTAGTAGGAGGTGTCCCTGCTCAGAGCAAGGGGGGGTTGGAACTAAATAATCTTTAAGGTCTCTTCCAACTCAACCATTCTATGATCCTATGGCTCAGATAAATATAATGTGTCTTCTAGTCCTTACTTAACTATACTAAGATCCTAATGTTCTTTTACATGAAGATGATACTTAGAGTGGGTTGTCAAAATAGTCTTAAGTGATATTTTCATATATAAGCAGAAGCTTTGAAAAGTTTTACAGACTAGCTCCTGAAACCAGTGTAATGAATAATCCAATGAAAATTGTAGTATAAAACAAAGAGGTATCTGTACTACCTGGTGAATTGTTGATTTGATTCTAAAAGTAACTACTTTGCTATAAATCAGAAAGAAAATGTCAGGGCTGTAAAATTTAACTGTGAAATAAACATATGGATTTTAGCTGTGCACAGAGGCTCCACCAGGCACAGTTGACTTTTGTGGAAGCATTGAGCTCAGTTCTGGGAATGTGAGTTACAGCACAGAATCCTTATCAAATAGTTGGATACTGCACAGAGTGTCTAGACATGAGACCCATTACCTGTATTTCAAAGAAAGAGAAAATATTAAGTGCCAGTATCTAGCAGATTATGGGTGAAAGTATTTTTTATATAAGTGTCGGAAATTTAACTTTCATATAGAAAATTTCCACACAGAAATACATCAGAGACTGTGCCTAAATTTAAGACACTGGCAATGCCCAAATTAAGCCCACAAAACAAATCACTTACTTACATTTTCTTCTTTACAAGAAAGTCTAATTTTTGCCTTTTTCCATGCCATCGATGGTTTCTAAAAATCTTTACTTATTTTTCTGCCTATTGATGATACTTACATCCGAACATGGACCTGACTACAAAACTACCTCTGTGGCTATTACACATAAAACCAAAACTGCTTATTTCAAAACTTTCTTTGCCTTAGTTTGGAAAAAAATGTGGCATAGGTGTCAGCACATTTGTAAAACTAGATGTGGCAGGACAAAATGTAAATCCAAATAGCCAAAGCACAGCAAAGTGTTAAAGAACGTGTTTAAATAAAGAATTAATTCGATGCTTTGCTGAACTGGAATCAAAACTGGAGCTTTATTAGATACTTGCTAGATCAATTCCTTTTATGGTTTCTGGCTAAACAATATAAAGGCAGTGTGATAATCTTTATTTCCTTGCTGACCTGCTAGTTACACCTTCTTTTCCACATTACATAAACTTCTCTTACTTAGTGCTTGTTCACCATATTTGACTGAGCAGCCCTCTCCTTTTGAAAGGCTCGGGGATTTCTTGCCCAAGAAAAGAATTCAGCTCAAAACTACTGAAAACCAGGGTATAGTCAATGTATCATTACAATTTACAGATCACTCTACTGCTGAAAATTATTTTCTGGTTTAATCAGCTTAAGTAGACTTAATTTCTAATGAGTGACAACATAAAACTCAAGGAATTATTTTCCTTAATTATCTGCGTCTGTTTCCCAGTTGGTGACCATTGTTGGCTCTTGCACAGCTTCTCAGTCAGATGACTCCATAAAATTTTCTATGGAGAAATCTTAAGGTTTTTTTTAATCCTTAGTGTAACAGCATCCCATATAAAAATATTTCAGAAAACATTTTATAAATGTTTCTTCTGCAGTCCCACAGCTTTATATGGTGTTATATGTACCACAGCTTTTGCTTTAGCTTTATCATCTTTTTGGAAATTGTAATTGAAACCATTTGTTCATAGCTCAAGACCACTTTTGAAACCAAATCATAGTTTCCTTGACTGTAACATTTATATGAGTGATGACTACCTATTTCTCTTGGAGAAAAATGGAGCTTTTCTGATGTTTGGTCAACTAATTTTGCTGTTTTACCTGCCTGTCGACACATATAATGGATGAAATTGATTAAATGCATCATGAAAATCTTTCTTCTAAGCCTCAGCAATAATTGGACCAAGCAATTACTTCATTTGAGCAGTTACAGAGGTGATGTCAGTATCTGTTGATCCTTGTTGTACACATGTAATGAAAGTCTTGACCCAGACGTCGCATGTAATTATCATGCTCAAACATTGGAGTCCTTTCAGACGCAGTGGGGTTTTATCCCAAGGGGTGCCCTCCTCAGCAGAGAACAAGGATATGTGAAGGTGGCATCCAGATAGTGTTAGTCATCCCTTCTGTCTGTGCACATTCCTGGGGGAAAGCATAGCAGCCCCGAGGGATGATGAAAAAGACACCATAAGAAAAATGGCTGATGTCTTCCCTCTCCTTGTTGACCCACTGCAAGCAGTGGGAGCTGTAGGTGCAGAGATGTGCCACAGTCTGGAGGAAGAAGCTGGTGACTCCCAGAATCAGCTGTGCACCCCCTCCCTACCTTGATGTGTACCAGAGATGGGCCTCTTGCTCTGACCCTGCACAGATTTATCACCTCCTGACACCCCTCCCAGAATAGCACTGAAAAAAGAGATTCCTTTGCTTACATGCCACACATATCACACCAAACCTGGAGAAAGGAGGTTGGTATAGTAGGTAGAATGTCATTCCAAAAAGGTTTTATTCACCCCAGTGTTTCTTTCTGACAGTCATTTTTATGTGTTGCTTTATAATATTGGAATGATGTGAGGTCATGATGGGAAAGAGCCATGTTTGTACATGATGTTAATAAAAATGTTCTGAGATAATGCAGCTCTGGCTTGTTTCTGGTGTTTCTCGTATATCTTGTGTATATTATTTATTCGTATGTAGCCTAGGCTGATGAATTTTCTAGGTTTCTTTCTTGGAATGTGAAACAGGATCATGAAAGTGACATTTATTTTTTTATTGTCTCCTCTTAATGTAACTGGAAGGAATAGTAAAAAAAATGCTTCACACCTTCTACCTTAGGAACAACACTGCTGAGCAGGGGAGGGAAGCAGGGTATCTGCTGCTCTGCATTGATATTGTAAAAATCATGATTTCACATGCAATGCCAGTTTGTAAAGACTTTTCTGTAATTTCATCATTGCTATTGATCAAAGAGAATGCTTCGGATGAGAACAACTATTTTAACTGAGGCTTTCAGAGCTATAAATATGATTTAAAATTAAGTACGAGAACATTTCTAAAATGAAGGGCAGAAGAAATCTCCACTGAAAAGCAAAGAATCACACACATTAATTCACTGGAAAAGAAGAAGATAAAATTACAGAAACTTATGTCTGCTATTCTATTGCTAAAGATGATACTGCCTTTGCTAGTCCCATCTTCTCAGGTATTTGTAATGTCTCAGACTACAGCAGTAAAAAGGATAGCTGAAGCTGGATAAACTAAAGGGAAGACCAGAATCTCATAAAAGAACTAAATGTTCTCCAGACAGAGTTGTGAAGTTTCTCTGCTTATGTGTGTAACAGAAAACAGGCTCCAGAATTTCTAGAAAATACCTGGTAGAAAGTTTAACTGGCTTCATTTGGTACAGTGACCTGATCAGTTGTTTGTCAAATCTGTGTTTTCATTTCAAGTTGACATTAAACTTCAACCAAAGTATGGTTGAAGCATATAGAAACTTTTGGTGAGCTAGTGCAGCAGCCAGAGAATCCTTGTGCAACTGGGAGCAAGACCTCAGTCCAGGAGGCTTGGGATGGTTTGTGACAGCTTCACAAAAGGCCTCACCTTGCAAAAATCTTAATTTTTCTAAATACTCTCAACTATGAATGAACTCATGGCTATTAAGGTTTGCTCAAAAAAAAAAAATCAGTGAAATATTTGTAAATTCTTAGCACTGGTTTGATCATATTTCTGTATTTTCTGATTTCTCCCACTGAATTAAAGGCCTTCAGAGCAACTTTGGATAGCCTAACCCCAGAAAGATAATAATACTCTCTTTATAAATTCCTGCACTGCTTGTCAACTTTCTTGATAAAACCTTTATGATACCTTAAATCTGGGATTTTCCTTTGAAACAGAAAGTACAGGCTACTGGGTTAAGTTTTCCAACAGTGACCTGCTTCAGCATTGTTCTCCACGCCTTATTTCCAGCATGGATTTTGGTGAATCACAGCACTCCAGGGTGTGTGCCCAGCCATGCTCACCTGAGTTTGTGCAGTGCTGCATTTAAGTTACATTTCTGTGCTATCTCACTCTTGTGGCCACCAGGGTGCTGCTTCCACAGCCAAGCACTAAATCTGGACAGAGCTCTGGCATCTCGCTGTGGTGATCCTATTGCACCAGATCGTGTTTCTCTGCTGTAGATGAGTAGGCACACCTTACCCTTCAGCTTGATGGGGATTTTTGTGCACTGCATGCAGAGCAGAGAGCCCCCAGGCCCATGCAGACAGACATTGGAATGAGACATGTGCAGTGGCAGAGCTCTGCTCTCAGAGAACCTGCCCTGTGCAACAGTTTAAAGGAAAGCAGCACACTTTGGTAATGTCAAATGCCATTTTAACAGAATTTAGTAAGTTTATGTGGATACACCGAATTTGTCAAAAGTACTTGCTAGCTCTGGCTAAAATTGTCGTGACTGGAATATTCACAGTGAAAGATCATCACCAGATCAATTCTTGTGCTTGTAACTATCACTTGTCAGAAGAAGATATGAATGAACATCTGTGTTTCAGAATAAATTATTACAAAAATAAAATTAACTGCTAATTTTCACTAACAAAATTCATTAAGTCAATAGATTATACTTTCGTTGTTTTGCTGGGAGGGGTATGGAGTATTAGTCAGGACTAGTAAAGCAAATTAATAGTGTCTATGCCTCTTTGTCATGCATGGGAAAGTTAGGAAAGAACATCCTTATTTATTGTTGGAATAACTTTTTTCCAAAACATCGTATTATTCATTCTCAAAATATCAGCCACATTAATTATCTGGAGACATAAAAGAGTTTCACATTCTTTGGATTACTACCTAACATGACTCTAAAAAGAACAGTTTAATGGTGTTCTGTGGTATAAATATTTTGATTGGTAAGTCATGTAGATTTCAAAATTGAACTGGTTACAGTTCTTGCTTCTCTTCTGAAAAATCCTGTCACGCTAACTCTATGCTGGCTAACAGCTGGGAATTCAACAGGATAGAGGACTTCCTGGGATGTTGCTGGAGGACAGTCACAGGTGGCAGGAGTGAAACATGATGTGATTTGTTCTCGAACAACAGATTTCGTTTTGGGTACTGCCTGGTTTATAGGCAGATTTGGGTGTCCTACCACAGTGGCAGTGTGAGTGACTGGGAGACCTGCAGTAACGTGGGAATTGAATCAGAACTACGGTCTAACACAGATGTTACTGCTTTCAAGAACAGGGATATTTTACAAAAACTAGCAACTATTTGCCTAAAACTATGATCCTCATCTGATCCAAAATTTGTTCTTCATGTGGTAAGATCTACGATTTTACTTCAGTAAGAGTTGTCATGATTCAGATACATGCCTTGAATGGGAACAGAGGTACATTTTATTAACTTAAATCTACTTAGGACAATTTCACTCTTTAAAAGATAAATTTCGCAAGGCTTAAGTAAGGCAGAAATTAAGATCTTCAGTGATATTATTTTCTGCAATCCACATATTACACTTCCCATTCTGCTCAGTCAAGAGTTTTTTTTCTGTTTTAGGCTAGAACACATTTGTGTTTACTACACAAATATGTATACCAATATGCTTTTGAATAAAAAGCAGTTTATCGTCCTCTTCTCAGTGCAGGATTTGTAGACATGGATACAGAGCCTAAAACAACCCAAAAGTCCTTTTTCCCCAAAAAATTGTGTGTTGCACAAAGGTCTTTTTACTGTACTCCACAGAAAGTCAGCAAACCACAAATCCTTATCCGGCTGCACGTAACACTGATATACTCACTTGTCTTTATTTGTCAAACATATTGGCAAGAATCTCTGTGTCAATATTTAATAATAAAATTAGCTCCTGTGGAGAACAGCTGGTCCAGTTTCCCTCCTCTTTAGGCATCTGAATCATCCAAGCTGCTCATAAAGAAGACTTGAGTTTCTCCTTGTTGTATAATTTTGTTAAATAAATAAATGGATGTACACATTAAAAACCTTGTAGAAGCCTCACTTTTCTCTTCTGCAGTACCAATAATGCAAATTTATGTATATTCCATTTTTTAATAAAGGCAGGTCTTTGAGGTAGTTCTTGTCTTTGCTATTCTATTATTAGCTTGAATATTACTCTACAGTACACCAGGTTTATAAATATTTTCAACTTCTTTCTCTACCTCTACCTGCCTTCTTTACATTGCCATAATTTCATGGGTGATTCCTTTTTCCTTGTCTTCCACTATTTTCTCATGATGTTTGGGAATATGTGTATTTTGATGCTGAATTGCAAAACTGAAGGAATCTTATTTCTGTTTCATTCATCAAGATGAAAGATTTAGTAATAAGATTTTGCATTTTTGCCTTACTTTTTCTTATCTCTTTTGTCTTTATTGTTTTCTCCTGGACCATTAGATATCTATAAACACCCTAAGTAAGTGAAGAAGTTGCTATGTGTAGGTTAATGACCAGCTGAGTAATTCTAGATATAATGATGATCATTTAGACCCTCTCTTAAGTCTTTGAGGTTGCATTTAATTGATTTTTCTAAGGTGCTAGAGAAATGGAATGTATTGATCCTGGTATGTGAGTCATGTAGGCTAGCAAACACAGTCCTTAAGTTCAAAATGTGATGGCTGTTGAAGTCCACTTTTATGCTTTATTCAAATTATCATCCTTCTCCCTTTCTTTTTCCAATGTTTGCTATGGCTGCCCAAAAATGTTTAAAGGTTTGTGCTTGTATGTGGGTGTATATGGAGGTCATTGTAAATATTCTCTTCAGGTACTTTTGACACAAATACACCTGCTATCAGTATCTAACAGCTCATCTTTTACAAGAAAGAGAAAAGGACAAAAGAATGAAAACTTTTCCCCTTTCTTACTGATAGGCCTCAGAATAAATGTAAGGGTCATACATGTGTCATCTTTGGCTATTTTTCATCACTGGTCTGCAAATTGGTTTATTGTAATAGGACACTGCTAGATTTATCTTTATATATTACTGCTTTCATTTTAAAATCACCTTTCTCTCTGTCAGGGTCCCTTAGTCCTCTAATGTTCATAAAAATAAATGTATGTTGACTGATTCACTGCACTGTGTTTTATCAGGTTTTCTGCTCTCTGAGTAGAATTCAATGCTCAGTCAGCAAGAAGGGTTGTATGTTCATGAATATTGGCATCTGTGAATGTGCTGGTACTGAAATTCTTAAATAAGATGGCCTTCAGCCCTTTAAAAGATATGAGATATTCAATACACAAGGCACTTTTTGGTCTGTTGCAAACACTGATACTACTATTTGGTCCCCAGTTATTGAGTGTAAAGGAATGCTGGAGTTAACTTGAGGGAATCTGTCTGAATATTCATAATAGATTCACTTTTCAAAACCCTTGCTTTGAGACATACCTCAAGTCACCTGAATTATTAACCCAGAAGCACAAGTTAAATATAGGTCTTTCAAAAAGGACCTGCTTATGTATTCTTAATTAACTCAATGGGGAAACAAAGAATGATTTATAAGGAGCAACAAAAAATAGAAAAGCGTTATCATTCTGTTTCTATCCACCTGAGGTATGTGCACCTTTATCAGGTCCATATTTAGTGTGAGGAGAGATATGCACATTGTTCTGTGCTCTTTCCCTCAGATATCTTGGTTTGCACACATGTGATTCCTTTTGGGTTCTCTTTGGAGCTTCTGAAGAGCTATATGAAACTAAGCAGAATCCCAGGCTTGACTATTAAGACTGAGACAATGTAACATTGAAATATTCTTTGGTATGAATGTTCATCGTCCAAATGTAAAAGTGGCCATGAAAATTTTGGTGCTCAGTGGCGTAGTGCTAGGTACAGAGCTAACTCCAAAGAGGTTTGCTATCAGAAGGTTGCTACAGCACTTAACTTAGCGTGCTCTAGCCTACAAATGTCACAGGAAGAAATATAGATCCTGGAGTTAGCTCCTAGGGACAAGCATAATGTGGTTATGTTACTGGAGGTTAAGAGGTGGCTTATAAACTCTACTTGTTTACAGCATCCTTGAGAATTTCCTGAAATGCAAAGGGTCATGGCTAGACCTAGATCAGCTCTACTCAACAGACGAGGCTGTCCAGGATCTTTCTTTGTTTATTGCGTGCATTACTGACAAGCAACGTCTCTAAAGAGATCTGTATCATATGCTTGGCGTGCAGGTGGCTGGTTTAGCAGCCACACCAGCTTCCTGTTGCATTCAGATTCTCTAATGTGTTTAGCATATCAGCCCCAAAGACTATTCCCCTGAATCTGTTCAGACATTCCCTCCTGGAAGGATTGCTTCTCATGGAGTCTCAGCTATTTACCATGCATGCTGCTTTAAATGCCTAGCTACTTATTTACAGGAGATAAAGAGGTGGGTAAGTGTCTCTGAGATCTCCACTCTTCTGCCAAACTTGCCATAATTGGCCCATGGGTTTCTTCGGGACATAAAAAAGTAGAGACATGATACTCCACTCCTCCTTTCTTAGCAATCAGAGCTTTGAAAAAGCACTGACTCTCTGCAGAGAGCTCTGGAAGGGATGGCAACGCTTTTAGGCCACTTTCCTTAGAACACAAGAGCTGAAGTGCAAGAAACCAAGGAAGGACGGCCAGAAACCAGATACCCCATTCCTGGAAGTCTTTACAGCCAGGTTGGATGGGGCCCTTACCAACTTGATCTAGTGAGTGGCGTCTCTGCCCATGGCACTTGATGGTTTTTAAGGCCCCTTTCAACCCAAAATAGTCTGTGATTCTATGATCTGCACCAAGACAGATCATATTTAATACCATTTTCAAAAGTGCAATCTGAGTCATCTTTTCTGCTTTTTCCCTTCATAGCCCTTCTGGACTGCAAACCTGGCTGCCCCCTCTCCAGGGAATCTGGAGTGTTCCATGCTTCTGGGCTGGCTGAACATCCAGCAGCGTCTGTTCGCCAGATCCCACAGGGGATGTGATCCATTGAGCCAGATTGCCAGGGATGTCCATGCTGGTTTGGGAGCTGGTGTGGAGCAGGGCATCCTCTCCTGGGTCCTGCAAAAATAATGGAGATCCTGTATGCGGATTTCAAAATTTCAGAACAATCAGGAGTTCCTGTTTATGCTCACCCTTCGTCTGAGCCACCAGAGTATCCCAGACAAAGGAACAGTATTTTCCAGGATTCAGAGGCCTCTAGATCTTCACAAAATGTGTAGTGGATGCTTTTTATTTTCAACTGTAATTAACTGCATATTATTTATGTGCATACACATTATTTATATGCATTGTTTATAGGCAATAACATGCATATTGCATACATTATCTCACTGTTATGAGATACTTAAACTGCAGTTTTGTGGAAAAACAGAATAGGAATGTCTGTATCATTTTTAATTGAGTATCTGAAAGAAGAGTCTTCAGTTTCTAATTAAGAAGCTGGAAATTCACTGTGGCTTATTAATGGTTCCAACTTCACTTACCTGACGTTCCTTTCCTATGTCTCATCTTTAGCTTTATCAATGTTATTTTTAGTAGGCTACATATGGTGGTTTTTTTCTTCCACTTCAGCCAAAGAATAGCAAGATCAGGCTTTAACTACCTTTTCAAGAATTAAAGAAATCACAGTTGCTTGCACTATATACCTTACTGTCAAGGTAAGAGTTTTGGAGCAGCTCTAGGGACTCTTTACAGTATAAAAGATGATTTTATACAGTAAAGATTTCTGATTTGATTTGTGTCAAAATGTGTCTGCAGAACCCGAGAAGAGGGTGATACACAGCAAGGTCTTTACAAGCTTTTGATTGCATTGAAGCCAGTCTAATCACTTAATTCGAGAAAGCAGCAAAAGATAAGGAACAGCTGTAGACATTCTGGACAGATTTAGGGTGGACATTCCAGCACTGTAAAGCAGTATGAAAGGAACTACATGTCTTCTGAGTGGGAGTGAAGAGAGTAGTACAGAAACCATGGTTTGTAAAAGAAGGTAAATGCACTGCCACAGACAAATGCTGCAAGACTTTAGAGCAGGGGTTCTGAATTTGATGTACAGAGCACTGGGGAGCTGGGCAAGGTCTAAAGACAAAGATGGGAGGGTGAGTTTGATGCTGTATGGAAAAAAAGAGAAAGAATTCATAGCACGAACCTCTGGAAAATGTATCGCTTCACAGGACTAGAATAGCTAAATAAACTAACCTTCATCATAATCACAAGGCCTGGACTCATTTCAGAGGTGATTTTATGATAATATAAACAAGTTTCTGATAGTGTACGAGGTAGCTTGGATGGTGAAGTCCATACTGCAAATATTTGAATTTTTCCTTTTAATCTAATATATTGTCATATGGTGAGGTGTTTTGGATTTACCTTAAAAATCCCAAGAGAACTTTGCATGTTCTTACTTATCTGTAGATCTTCTGAATGACCATACATTGCATCCATTTTGTGTTGTAGAGTGACAAGGGATGATATTAGGAGTAGCAGTAGGTACTCTCTGACTGGGAACACCCAGACTTTTAATGCAGACCCCCTTCAGGTCTGTGTGATGCTGACATCAGGGTACAAGTGCTGTGGAGTGGAAACTGGAACTCCAGTTAAATGCAGTACAGTTGCAGAAATGTGCTTGACCTGGCATGCCCTATTTTTTCCCCCTTTTTGGAAGTTGCTGCCTGTGTGGGGAATTGCAGATTTGGATTAACAAAGTAAAATGGCTTTTCCATAAAAGCAAAGAAGGCCTTCTCCCGGAGTGTGCAGTGGGCTTTCACATCAGGGCTATGAGTAGAGGACACAGGGAAAAAAAGCAGTGAATGAAAAGACTCAGTTGGCTAGTAGAGCCCTTCATTGATTAAATAGTAGGATGAGAACAAAGATGTTTGTCCAAGGACTGCTGTAGAAATGTTTTCAAAAGTTCAGAAGAGCTCTTGCTCCTCTGAAAGAGCCAATGGAAATATCTCTTGGGATTATTTAATGTCTGTCGACTTTACCATAAAATTTCTTATTTTTTCCAACCAGCATGTCTCTGCCCTTCCTTTGCCTCCCTTGGCAAAGCACCAGAGACATGGGGTATGGTGACCATAACTTACCAGACCAGAGGCACAGTGACCAGAGGCACTGCAGCACAACAGAAGAGAGGGAACTTAAAAACATAATTGCACAAGCTTCACATTTTAAAATACTCAATGAATTTTTTTTGCTGTAATATGCTGCTGCATAATAATGACTGATGAATTCAGTAACTATAGTCCAGAATTGACCAAATCTGCTGCCACAGCTGCAAAATGTGCAGTGCAACAGAACTCTGTCATTCTAACATGTCCAGCTCAATGCACAACCCTCTCTCTGAGAGATTTTCTTTGTCAGACCCTCAATCCTCCCATTTCAGGCAGGTGTAATGACTTTAGTGAACAATTAGGAGTAAAAGGCTCCTGACCAGTGATGTTTCATGTATGGTGAAAGATTTCCTTGTGGAGGACGGTTCTCCTGGAGGTAGGTCTGAGAAGCCAAACGAAAGCAGGAGCTTTCAGGAGAGACTTTCCATTTTCTTTTTGGTCAACACAGAGAGAGAGAAAGGAAATTGGAATGTGTTTGCAGAGGCAGTAACAGCTGGGAATGCCTAGTGCTTGTGCAGATGGAAATAAAAACCAGGAGATAATATAGCTGGTAAAGAGCTGTCCTGCTGCTTAGAAGTTAGGATTTCTTTTTCTTATCTTCTTTGGGAAAAGTGACAGTTTCTTTCTAAGAAATTGCAAGAACCAGGACACAGGAGCAAGATCCCATGATTCTTAAAAATGTTGGTTCATACATCTTAGCTACAAGCTTTTTGCTCAAATCAATTGGTAGGTTTGGGGTATGAGCAGAGATTTTCCCCAAGATTAGGCAAGTAGGTGTCACAGTATGTTTCTTTCTTATAAAACTAGTTCTGTAACTGGTGGTCTGGCTTGTTCTCAAGTATCACATAGGAAAATTTTGCTTGTCAAAACACCCATAAATGCACTTCAATATGTTAAGCACCACTCTCTTCCTATAACCTTATTCTTCACTCATCTGCTCCTGCTTGAGATTTTGTGAAACGGTCTTGCAAGAAAAGAATATTTTATTTCAGTTTAACTGTTTTTAAGACTATCTCTAATGTGGAGGAGCCTGCTGTCTGCCAGGTGGTGGAATGCTTAGTACACTCACTCCCCTGGGGAGCAGGGCCCTGGCTCAGCTCTGAAGCTCACCAGCTCCCCATGCCAGTCAGACTGAATTTCATTCACTCTGCAGAGACCTGGCTGCAGCCCTGCACTCCCTAGCAAGGGGAATTGTCTGGTTTTAGATGGTATTCCTCGGGGAGTTCCTGTTCCTAAGCTGAGAGGAGTAGAGCTGGCAAATCAAGGAGAGACATTGACGTAGACTTTCCAGGGACCCATCCTGCTCCCCTAAGCGAGTTGCTGCAGTAAATGCCATTTTTTGTCTCAGAGCTCAGCAGGGAAACTGCTCCTACTTGAAAATCTATTCCTGGACCTTGATGGCACCCCATTAAGCATATGGGAGACCAGGGAATAGAGTCATCATGGTTTTGGGACCAACTAAGGAATAATGTCACTACAATCACTGTGCTACTGCTGTTTCCCCTAATGGCCTACTGATTTAATAATGTTAATGGTCTTCTACCTAAAATATGATTTACTGGAATTTAAATCAGTTTCTGTTCAAGATGTATAGGCTATGTTTTGGCCACTATACAGGAATTAATAGCAGTTGCCTTCAAATACATTCTTTAAAGGGTTGTTCAAATTTTGCTTTTACAGATGAATTGCATTCTCTCAGAATAATACAAGAAAGGGTACATCTAAAGCAACATGTTTCAAAAGTTAATGTCTTAAAAATGAAGTATCACAATTCCTTCAAAGCATTTTGTAATTTTGGCTATCATTATGAAACATCCAGGCAGGGTAAAAGAAGCAAGAGATATTCCTATAGCTTGATTGTACACCAAGGTGACACCAATTTCCATACTTTGTTTAACTTCCTGTTTGCAACAGTTGGTCTGACAACATAAGGTTTCTCCACCAACTTGCAAAGCACATTAATAGTGTATTTGAAGTAAAATATATGCACTCAAAGTATGGTTATAAATTAGTTTTACATCAAAGTGTCAAGCCTCTTGCAATTACGCACAGAAAGATACTAAATCCAAAATCACAGTAGCACTGGTTTTCATCTCTATAGCAATTACTTTGCTGTAGTACTCTACTGAAACAAAGCATAAAATTTAATATGCAAAGTTAAAAACTATTTTAAATTAAGTTGTGTGTGAACTGAAACACCCTATGTTAAATTACTTTAATCTCCTCCACTCCATAGGTATATTTATTACCTTCACAATTTTCTGCTGGCTGAACTGATTTTTGGTGATGGAAAAAATTGCGTTTATTAAATCATGTTGAGAACCATCTCTGGTTTTTAGAGTAAGGCAAATGATTCAACATGACCCTTTGTGCTGTTTGCTTTCTGTTTTTTTCCTTCACTTGATGGCTGTGAAACAGATGTCTAATAGCATTTTGGTTGTCAATGCCAGCTGGTAGGCTCCTGCTCTGGTACTTTTGTGGCTTAACATTTCTCTCCACAAAGCTATGACTAGCCATAGACTCTGGCTGTGGACAATGAGATGTGCTGCACTTTCATTTTGCTGTCTGTCTGTTTGCTTGGCTGTCTGTCCTGCAGGCCAGCCTGGCAGAGGGTCTCTGTGGGAAGCTCTAGCCAATTCCCCAAATCAAATCCCCTTTGCCAGGGTTGGGACACCCTGGTGATGGAGCTCATAGGGCCAAGGGGCTGTCAGGAGTGAGGTGACCAGTGGATGGAGTGAATGTTGGCTGGTCCAAGGGCTTCGTGTTGATGTTAGTCACTATTATTACAGGTTCCTCCATGGGGAAGTTTTGGACGTGAACAAGAGAGCTGATATTTCTTCATATGTACAAGAGATCATTCAGGCTGGGTCCAAAACTGCTACGTGGAGAACCACAGTGCAGGAGCTTTTCTGAATCTACTGTGATTAATGAGCCCATTCCTGTCACAAAAAACAAAAAAAACAAACCAAAACAAAACAAAACAAAAAAGCCACTGTTTTACAGAAACTTGAAAACGAAAGCTTTTATTACTATAGCAACCAATTCATCTTGATTTAGCGAACACTGCAATTACTGCAATAGCAGGATAAGAAGTGTAGAGAAATATTTTATTTTAACTCTACTAGCAATTAAATAATTGCTGCACTTCACAAACTGTAAAGGCAAGTAGAAAATCATTCAAAGATTTCTTAGTACTACATTTATATTTCAGTTCTACTGTAATATGCTATTTTTTTTTCAACAAAAATGGTTTGGTCAATCACTTGATTATTTATTTTCACTTTATAGTTTATTATTGCAAAGAAATGAAAAAACCTCAGCCCTGTTGTGTACGGTCCATCACTTAGCTGTGGATGGTTAAATTATACAGGCAAGACTGCTTAGTATGACCCTCACAGTCTAGAGGCCTTTTACAGACAGCATTTCAATGTTAAAAATGATGATTGTAGCTCCTTCAGTCAAGTATTACTGGAATTGCTGGTCCAGATCATAAAAATTTACTTAAGAAATGTGGCTATTGACCACAGGAAGAATGGATTTTTGAACTGCAAGTCTAATCTAGTTATAAAATGAAGAAAAAGATTGGTCCACAGCAGACATTATCAAAAAGTTCAGTCCAGAGAGTTTTCAGAGAGGTCCTAGAAGCCTGTTAAAAATGGCTCTCATATTTGAATTTGGCAATTTCTCACTGGATTTATTGCTGTCTCCCTAAGAGTCAGCATTCTGCTCTTCCTCTCCTTCCTCTCCATCCTTCCCCAGCCCTACACTGCCCCTTGGCAGTGCCATGCTCAGGGGATCGTGTGCCCTGGATGCCCATCTGGCCCTTCTTTAGCTTCCCCTCATCTCCGTGTTTGCCTGGTTGGCTGAATGCTTGTTTGCATTGCTCTGCCAGAAGAGTACACATTGCCCTTGCATGGGTGTCTTCCTGCCCATCACCAGTGTTTTGGGATTAGTTGCTCCCAGATAAGATGCCTGCAGTGTATATGACACCCCTTGTGTGCACTGGACTCCAGGTGATGTCGTGTATCCACCTGCCTGATGCTCAGGATCGCATCCAAGAGAGACTCTTTGGTTTAGGTGGGACTGTTTGATGAGCACTGTCATAGGAAACTCGGGATCTCCTGTGGTCATGAGACAGAAAAGAAGATGAGATTCAGAAGCTCTGGGAATGCCTGGCCACAGGCTGACTTTAGTTGTGGCAATGCTGAATTTTGTGATGAGAAGGTGGACAGATGTGTGATGTGCATCTATGTGTTTTGTCCATACAGGTATGATATCTCAATACTGCTGCTTCTTCTCTGAGCTCTTCTCTTGGCTCTATTCTCTCTCATCACCCAAATCTTCTGTTTTTCTTTCCCAAAATTTGGACATACTAGTGAATCTTGGTAGTGAGCATGTATGTAAACAAGAAACAAACCACCCCCCCCCCCAAATTATAATGAACAATATAAACCATATTACTGTTGCTGTTTAATTTTAGTCTTTAATAATAAAGATAACAACAACCTAAATCTGTTAAATGAGGAATGGAAAATAAGTATTTTTGGCATGAATATTCAGGGATATGCTTATGCTTTCTTAAATGAAGAACATGGTGGCATCCTGAAGACCATCAGTGTTATGTAGAGCAGATGGTGTCTGTGCATACATTCAGAGTGGAACTGTAACAGTCTCATCTGCCATGTGTAAGAGATTTTTTGAAACCTTTCAGGAGTCTGTAACATGCCATCCCATAGAGATGGGAGGCAGGGTTTACCTGCAAAACCTAAAATTTTGGCTTTTAACATGGTTTGTGGTTTAATACAGAAGTCTGATTCAATATTAATATCTTCTGTGTTTCTACTAAAAAGATTTGTGTCTCCATGGTCTGACATCTGACAATGTCTTGACAAATTTTTATGATCTGATTAACTTTCTCTCATATAATGGCTGGAATTTGATGTTTGTACTGTTATTACATTTAAGCAAATTGTAGCCTGTCATAACCCAGCTATATTTGCTTATTTGGTAGCTTCCATTTTTTATTGCTTCTAATAAAACCTTGAAATTCCACTTTTTATGTTTCTGGGTGACTAGCTGTTTTTGTCTGGGCTGAGGGGAGAAAGATGCCTCAGGGAACGTTGAGGAAGTCTTGGAGCCTGAATAATTCTGAAGTCCTGAAGCAGGTGAAGGGAGGCCTGGGCTGGCTCAGGTATGGTGCAGCATGACCAAGAGGAAAAAAGGCCATGGGAGCAGCTCTTCCCAATATATGGGTTAACAGGATGGTAACTGGTGTGGTGCTGCTTGTAGGGCTTGAGGAAAAGGATGAGGAGGAGCAGTTAAATAGTCCATGTCACTTCCTTGGAGCATCAGCACTTGAGATTTCAATGTCCTGCTTGTCTCCCATCTGCCAAAAGTTAGTTGGCAGTTTGCTGGACAAAGAAGATGACAGAAGCAATTCAGCATTATAACTCTTGCTGCATAATTGAGGCTGGACACAGGAGTAGTTGAGATGAAAGACATGGCTTTGTCTAGATTCAATCCACTGGATGAAACTCTTTTCAGAATAAAACATGACTGGTTCTTCATCTGCACTTGCCTTCTTGCAGATGCTGCTGTAAAACTGCAAACTGGAAAGTGCTCCTCTTCCCTTGCCTGATGGCACCCTGTTTGGTTTTGTGACCTTGGGTATCTACTTAGGGTTTGGGGTTTTTTCCCATTCAGAGAGTCTGACTCTCAGGAGCCCACCCCTCACCCAGTGGACTCCATTCTCATTTTCCTTCTGTCCCTTGGTATTGTCCATGGACAGAGGCATTTCCCACAGGCCCACAGAATGTCTGTTGTTTGTTGCATGCCCATGTCTTGGCAGCCACAAAACACCCTACTGATCTTGGTCATGCCCTCAGGGCACTTGCCACAACCTTGCCCAGTTTGTAGACCTCTGCAGGGCGGTCTCCAATTTCACTGAAGTAGTACAGTCAGTAGAGTCTTAATCACTCAAGGAAAACTTGCAAGAAAGATGCTTACCCCAGAATCTGAGCAGGACCATTGCTCCTAGCTATAGTTGGGAATGCAGGAGGCACTGTTTGAGCAAGATGACCTCTGAGAAGGTGTTTGGCTAATGTTTGGTGTTCCAGTGGTTGAGGCAGGTAATTGGAAAGCAACTGAAGAGATGGTCAACCATGGTGAACAGCAGAAGAAAGGAGTGTGTATGTAGCCTTCAAAATGAGAGTTTCTACTCTGTATTACAATCCTGAACTCAGAAACATCTTAGTAAAAACTTCATGTCCCAGTTCAAATACTGGTAATTTTATGAGAAAGCTCCCTTCTCCTCTCAATCAGGTTTGATACTTCTTGGATGTTTTAAGGAGGTGATCAGTGCTTCAATGGTTGTATAAGCTTTTAATATTGTGAGAGTTTTCTACAATGGCATCTGATTTTAAACTGCATTTGTCATACATTTTACAGCAAAGTAGCATTCCATAGATATCTGTCCCATTCAGACACACTTTTGGTGTTGCAAGCTTTGGTAATTCCTGTTATCTAGGTGTTTTAGATGCAATTTGTCAAGTTACTGGATTTGTCCAAAGAGATAACATTTAAGGAAGCTGTTTTGAGAGTGCAGTTTTACAATTGACCTAACAATCTAAGACTGCTCTTGCTACTGTAAGTGGGAAATCCTTGGCTAGAATGAGTGGGGAGAGTGACAATGCCCCTTTTGACGGCAGATCAAATCCAGTTTCATTATTTCTCTAAACTTAAATGTACAGATGAGAAGAGCAGACTTACCCTCTTTGGCCTGGTTTATTCCAGCATTCACAGACAAAGGGTGATGGGATTTTTTCAACATTGTCCTCTATAGACATAAAAATAATGTTCACAACTACTCTTTGTTACTTTTTTCTTCTTGGACTTCAGCTAGAATTTAATTTTATTAGAAACATCATACTAGTTATAATATCTTGGCAGTTTTCTGCCCTGGTCTGTGTCTCAAGGGTTCTTGTCTGATCAAAATTCTGTACAACACAGTGTTCTTTTACCTGTGTGTTATTTATCACACATGATGGAGTTCCTGTTTAGTTAGGCTCACTAGTTATGCCACTTAATAGACCATAACCATTCTCTTTCTTTTCCCCTCTAAGAGCAGCTTTTACTTCTATCTTGTGCATGAAAAATCCTATGCTAGGTATTAGGGCTGTGTGATGAGAACAGACTGTGATCATAAGGACTTTGTTGTATTTTATGTGCAAAATACAGTAATTTAAAAATTATATTAATATTCTACTCTTCAGAATTTGAAATTCTGATACTGTGACTGAGTGGCAAAATAGGGCAGCCAGAGCTTTCTTCTTCCAAGTGTCTATTTTCGGACTAACAGAGGCAGAAGTACTTAATACTTGTCTATATGTCTTTCAGATGAAGGCTTACATGATAGCCTTTTTAAAACTTTCTTGTTATTCTTTAAAATGTGTTTCATATATTGAGTTTGTATGCTTTTCATTTTTCCCCAAACTGTGTTGGTTTCTCACTGTTTTCCTGAAAACAAGTATTAGAGCCAAAGCTAAAGCAGAAGAGGAGAGACAAGTTATATACTAGCTGTTACAAAATACTTGATTTGAAGAGGAAAGTGTTTGTATTTTATAAAGCATGATTAAATTTCTTGGGATTAATTTTCAGCCTGGAGCTTCTCATCTCAGACTGACGAGAAGTCCAACTGAATGCTTTCAGTATTCTTATAGGATAAAATAGCGTCTCTAACAGATGTGACACAGGTCATCTGGAGCCATCCTACTGTGCCACTGCAGAACACCTTCTGTGTTGAACAGAGACTGATTTTATTGCATTGTCCCAAGCCCAAGCTAAAGCTTTATTAAAAGAGAAAAAAAAATTGTAAATAAGTTCCATATTTTAATAGACTCTTAGGTTTGGGAAGAAGAATTAACCTTTCTTTCTTTCTTTCTTTCTTTCTTTCTTTCTTTCTTTCTTTCTTTCTTTCTTTCTTTCTTTCTTTCTTTCTTTCTTTCTTTCTTTCTTTCTTTCTTTCTTTCTTTCTTTCTTTCTTTCTTTCTTTCTTTCTTTCTTTCTTTCTTTCTTTCTTTCTTTCTTTCTTTCTTTCTTTCTTTCTCTCTTTCTTTCTTTCTCTCTTTCTTTCTTTCTTTCTTTCTCTTTCTTTCTTTCTTTCTTTCTCTGTCTTTTTTTCATAGAGTTTCTGCTAATCTAACTCCAAGCACTTCAACAGAACAAGCAGCAGTTCAATAGTGCAAGCATTGAGAGAAGTTCTTGACTCCAAGCTGATTAGCAGGGAGTAGAATTTCAGGTATACACAAAGGGGAAATAAATACAAGCCTAAAATTCCCCTCTAGGTGAAGAGCATTTTCCTGCTAATGTAGTATTTTCCTGCTAATGAAGAACTAAGGGCTTTCTGCACATCTCATTTTTCAGCCTGTTAGTCCGATTACTCATAACACCTCCAAGAAACAGGCAAATAATGAAAACAGGGAATGCCTGCGTTCTGTTTCCAATCATGCCTTGCTTTTGAGATTGTAAGGTTGTTTATAAACCTTGTTAAGGATATTCACAGAGGTGCACACAGTTAAACAACCAAGGTTATTTCCAATGGCCCAGAGTTTTTTCCCTACATAGGCTGTCACAGTTGTCTGAAGACTTAAATGCTGGGCCATAATAAACTACTTAAATTTTGGGAACCCCTGGCTGCCAGTTCTGTGTGGTGATCACTGGAGAAGCAATTCTTACCTGCATTGCCAATGGGTACAAATTATTTGCAGATGCTGGAGTGGACAGGGAAATCAGTATGAAAGTTATGAACCAGAAGGAATACCTTGTATATTCAGCCTGAAAGGCAGCCTAGATGTGTGCAAGTTAAATTTGTCCCACTCTGGGTACCATTCTTAACTTCCAAAAATATGAGTTTGTGCATCTTCTGATAGCCATTCTAGCTTATAAACTTTCTGATACATGGATGATTTTGCTGTCCAAATATGCCGAGATATTTTTCTGGAATTACAGACTGTTGGGAAGATGAGTCATCTCTCTTTCTCATTCTTATGTGTTTTCTTTTCTTACATAAAAATTATTTGCACAATGTCTATTTGTCTAACATGCAATGTGAAATAACACCATATTTTTATTTTGAGTAATTTATGTTTTACAGCACATGCTCATGGTGAGCTGTAGTTTTACTCTGTATTAGTTTTGACTTTCCAAAGTACAGGCTTCTCCAGCTGAGCCCATAACTGACCTAGTACAGTAGGGTGTGTACTTTTGACAAAATATTACAGAATTTCAGAGTTGCAAAAACATTAGTACCTGGTGCAACAAGGATTATTTGGGCTTGAGTTCCCTTCAATTCCCTTACTGAGGACATATCGAGGGAATTAACTGAATGGTACGTAATTATCAATAAACACTAGTAAAAAAATATAATAGTGTTGGGAAGAACAGACAGAAGGCCTTTTTTAGGAATATAAGTTTCTGAAGGAGAGAATACTTCTCAATAGAGAGCCAGCATTAAATTGATGCGGATTCCAAAGTGAAAGACAGTATACACCAGATTAAATTAAACAGGTCTTAGCTTTAATTCACAGTTACAAATTTGTAGTAACATAATGGGCATATGCATTCACATAACCTAGAACTGCAGTGTTATAAAACTTTCTCAGTTTGCTTTAATTAGGAAATATAGGGGAAAAACTCTGTTCTACCTGAAGCTATAGGTCTTGTCTCCAAAGGGATATGCCTCAAAACTCAAGGTCTCTCAAGCAGATATTAGATCTCATCTCTTGCTACAGAGGGCTTTGGCCATGCTCTTTACAGTAGACTTCTACCTGTCCCTCATGACCATGCTTTGCTGAACTCGTTATGCCTGGGCTGCAGGTCCCTATATTAAATCATAGCTGATGATGTACAGAACCCCTAACCTTGGGGTCAGAGGAATGTAGCAATTTTCTTGTTTATTATTTAGACTTTCTCACCCAATTATTTCAAGAAAGAACATGTCTCACTGCTTTTAAACGTATATTGCCAATTTCTAACCTAGAGGGAAAAATTTCTTAGAATGCTTTTGCTTGCACATGATTGATGCCGCTTTTTCAAGCCATTTAATTTTCTGTCTATAACCCAGAATCTGACCCCTTGACACAGAAGAATGAGCTAGGAGTATCCTTTTTGCTTTGTAAAATCAGTGCACCACAGAAACTTCTTGAAATGGCTCCTAGAAGGAAGGCAACACACCAGCAATATCTGGTCTGTGCTTTTTGTAACTTGGTTGTATTTTTCATCTTCTGTTGCTATTCTGATTTTGAAATGTTCCTGCAATAGCCACAGTTAACTGCCTCCAGAGAGCTTGGGGCATTTTTCTCTGGATCCTCCTAGTTCCCTCTCCCTGAGCACATCCTGAATTCACCCTAAACCAGTCTTGAACAGTTGCTTCCAGCAAGGTGGGAAAGGGGAAATACTTTGTACTCACACCACTCCTCTGTAATAGCACTGCCTCATCCTTGCAGGACTCTCCCTCCTGCTGTAGCATGAATCCCTTGCACTATGTCCCAGCCTTCTCCTCTCTCTGGGAATCAGCCAACAGATTTTCAGAAGTATCCACCTTTAGCAGCCAGACTACATCTGTAGTCATTATCATCATGACCTACTTTGTCCTGGCATTTTTTTTTCCCAAAGCAGGCAGAGAAATGCATGGACAGGCAAAGAGGTTCACATCTCTTCATTGTCAGATGAGGCCAAAGAACATCCTGTACATGTCACCTGAATACTAAGGAAAATTCTTATATCTTTGGGGTTTTTTTGAGAACTTGACTTTGGTTTCCTCCTGAATATTTGCCCTTTTATCATTAATATACTTAGTGTTGATGATCCTTTCTGATGACATATTGAAGTGTGAGAAACACAGGTTCTGGAGCAACCCACATGGACTGGGATTTGTTTGGATCTCAGATCTGGAGGCAAATGACTGAGCCTGGAGTTGAACTTAAGTCAAGAACATTTGAGTGAAGATCCAGTGGCTGAATTACCTGAACACTGGGGGATTACTGTGGATGCTTCACCTACTTCACCTACTTGGTGAGGAAGAAGTACATGCTTACCTTCAAAGGCAAAGTTATTCCAGAATACAAAAGCAGAGTAATGTCAAAGCTAATGCAAAGAAATGTCATATCTAATACAGACAATACTGGTGAAAGTCAAACTCCAGAACAGGAAAAACTCAGCAGGCAGACACCTCAGTTCCAAGAATGGCTGACGAAAGCATCAGAAATGTTTTTAAAGATGGGCCATAGAACTGACTGGTTTTTCTTGTGCCTTATTAGGGGACGGCGGTTTGATATAAATTACTTTTTATGATAACTTTTTACTGACTCTTCAGAAGCTGTGGTATTCAGGAGTAAATCTGTTGTGAAGTTGAAAATAACCACTGCATACAGATAAAAGGGAAAAATAAATGGAGAGGGTAGCAAGTATTTTGGGGTGTTATGCATCATTAGAAGTGAAAGGTGCTTGTTGATTTTATGCTTAACACTCATGCACGCATTGTGCTTGTCGTCTTTCCACAGAGGTCTCAAGGATATCTGATATGGTTCTGCCTTGTGTCGAGCAAGAAATACAGGTTTTTGAAAACTGACTTGTGGATGAGGTACCAAATGTGCTGGGGAGGGGATGTGTTTACTGCAGTCAGCTTTCTGTTCACAATGGGGGGCACTCATGCAGCAGAGGCTCAAAGCTCCATCCTTTACAGAACTGTGCCATGCTCTATCCTTACCATCCCTGACGAGAACATGTGAATAAGAGATCATGTGATACACCATGGTTCAAGAATTCCCTTTAAAAGTCCCTTTTTTTCCTGGACCTTGGTTTAAATTTATATCAGAAGAGAGGTGTAGAGGACTTTCACCCACTGTAGTTAATTCCAAAGAAACAGGAGTTCATCTTTGACCATCGAAGCCCACCCCTCACCAAATATGCCTACTAACTGGAATTTGGACTGTGACAGGAACTTAAGATAAGAAAAGGGGATACTACTGTTCAGTAATTGCAGGTCCAGGGAGGAGAATGCCCTGTCTCTGTAGCAAGGTTTTAATCTTATACATGTTTCCAGAAAACTATGAGGTGAACAGTGAGGAACAGTCAAAACCCCACTTGTACATTAGAGGGGATTAGAAAGGAAAATAGCAAAGCAGTTATGCCTCTGTGCAAACTGATAGTTAGCTCTTATCTGAAATGCTATTTTACATTTCCTTTCTTCCATTTCAGAAGGGGTGGTACCAGTGGAAAAGTTGTAACAGTAGACCACAAGAGTGATGGAAGTATGGAATATATTCTGTACAAGGAATGCCCAAACTGACTGGAAAAGAACTATTGAGAGGGATAAGATACTACAAGCTCTCTGAAGTCATGCCTAGGATTGAACATCCAGTCCTTTGGCATCTGTTTAGTACAAAAATGAAAGGTACTGAGAGAAACTAATTGGTGATATGCTCAATATAAGAGAAAGTCCTTGGTCTGGTTCTTCCCACGTAGACAGGTGGCAGACACATGGCCACCTTAGAACTTTAGGGAGTTCAAATGGCAACTGAACAAAACTTCCAGAGAACCCATGACAGTCATTTAACACATTCATCCCCTCTGGGTCAGTAAAATCCTTATTCTTCAAACTGCTGGAGGGAAAACATTTGTAAATAATTTGTAAATACAATGATACATGTTTTTCTCTTTGGGTGTTGGCAACTGGGAGTGATAGGATAGAGATTCAGACAGCCCCTTGTTCTGACCAATAGGGCCATCCTGATACAAGCTTTTTGAAAATGTGGGCTTGTGAAAAGAGGACAAAGAGGATCTGGTCCCTCAGGATGCAAGACAAGCCACCAAAATTAAAACTGGCCTCCTGGCTTGGAGAAATGTCTTCCTTGAGGAATCACCAAAGGCCCTTTGGACATCCAGTGTAGAAAAGAGTAATTGGGAATAAAAATGGCAAGATAGATCCTATTTTTCCATACAGTAATGATACATTTAAAAATAAAAGTAAAATAAAGCAAGCTGCCACAAAATATCTCTTTTAGACTCTTAATTTTCTTTATGAGAGTACAAAAGAAACAAAAAGGGCTCTGTCAGGGCAGCAAAATAGAAGCATCTACTTTATAAGTGCTTGTGCAAAGGACAAAGTGTTTTTGTGAATATTAGGCCATTTATCATAATGAATGATGTGAAAAGAGCCCAGAGCACACATAAGAAAGCTCCCTCCTATCCTGCACAGTACTGTAGCTGCACACACTCCCCAGATGAGCTACTCGCAGTAAGGAAATAACAATATTGTGTTGTCTTTAATAACTAGGATTTTTGCAGTCAAAGAAAGAGACTGGGGCAAAATTTACTAAGAAGAATGGGCAGACCAAGGGAGAAGGATAAGTTATTTTAATCTATTTCCATAATATATCTTATAATGTGTATGAATGGTTACCTGGGTCTCACAGACTGTTGATCCACGTGAACTCCTGTTGTGCTTTCACACAGGAGAGTGGAAGTGGTATGTGTGTAACTTGACATGACATGTGAGCCTGCTACTTCTAAATGAACTGCATGTGTTTATACTTACACAAATTAATTAGAAGTCTTTAGGTAGAAAGAGAGATCTGGAGATACGTGGTCCAACTCACCTGGTCAGGCAGGGTCACCTAGAGCAAGTTGCCAGAGACTGTGTCCAGTCACAGTCTGAACTTCTTCAAGGATGACAATTCCCCAACCTCTTTGAGTAACCTGTTTGATCATGCTTACAGGAAAAAGTGTTTTCTTTTGTTCAGAAGATACACAGATTTCAGATCCTGGTGTCATGTCACGGGTTTCTCTGTGTTTTGTGTGTGTTTTTGCTGCAGTGCCTTTGTTTTGTATCCAGTTGCATAGATGTTTCAAATATAAACACTTACGGCTGACCTAAATTTAGCTTTTGCATGTGTCCTCATGTTGTAAGTCATCAGGTAACTGTTCTGCTAATAGATAGCATAGGGAACAGATAGTAGGAGAAAAGGTTCTCTGAGGGTTTGTGCACAGTATATAACTTACCATCTCATTTCCAAACTTCTATCATTCATCTGCCTGGAGATTGGTGTGTATATATATATATATATATATATATATGTGTGTGTGTGTGTGTGTGTGTATGAGATCTCAATTCCACATTTCTTTCCCCCCTTACAGTTTCCATTTAGTAAATCATGTTCAGTTTTGGTTTACCTCCCTTTTGAAAATAATGTACAGAGAAGTGATGGCTGTGTCAGAATTGAGCAGTGATAGAAATGCTTATCCTCCCTGCTTGGTTTCTGTGTTGGCTTGAGAAATTCAGCTGTGGTGTGCTGGTTTCGTTTCTGACATTGCCAGCCCAGTACAGGCAGGTAGCCAGGGGAGCTCCATTCCTATGAAAAGCCAAGTCAAATTCAAGCAGGAAGTAGGATGATAATTATTTCTCCAAATTACTGGGTCTCATAATTTTCTCAGCCAACTTTCTGGATCAGCATCATTGGTCTTGGAACAACAACGCTTTTTTTTTCTTGAGTCATTCTATACTGGAAAAATTTAGAGCATTTAGCTATATTTTATTTTAGACACCAAAATGGTCCTTCACGACAGAAGTGTGGCATCAAATTTACCATCTGTGTTGAGAGTGTTGAGAATATAGATTGACCTTTGGTTTGAAGATCATGTGGAAGCACAGTGGACTTATTTCCTCAAATATTTCTCAAAAGCTGCAAGTACCCTGTTCTCAAATATTTGGATGCAAATATGAAAACGAATTGCAGTCTACTGCAGGGTTTGAAAGGGTGGTGCAAGTTTCATGAAGGATATGAGAGCTCTTTGCTTGTTTGTGGTGTCACAAAATGGAAAGGGTGCATCAAAGAGGTTTCCTACATAAGTAAAAGAGAACTAGACATACTGCAAGGCAGCAGTATCATACAAGTGCCCAGAATATTCTACCTTTTGCTTTTGATATCTGGATAAGCAAGTAGAACCATGAGGTCTGACAGGCACCAATGCTGAACACTGTGTGAACTGAATATTTTAATACAATCATAGATGAATGAGGACAGGAATGGTCCATCATTTCCAAAGTTTCTTTTAAACCTTGTGAAATTTAATTCTGTCATCTCTGATCACAAACTCCAGTGCAGGATCCCCCCCAAAGTACCTGAAGAGGTATGCAAGGGGAAAGGGGACAACACAATCCTGTTCACTGGACTAGATGGATTTTGGAGCTATAAGTGGTATACCCTGCATGTGAGGCTCTAATTTCACCCAAGGAAGTAAGCATGAGAGGCATCAGGAAGAGCCAAATCCACAACTTCAACAAAACCAGCTGAAAAGATCTCTTGCATGCCAGCCCTGAACACAAATGGGTAACATTTGCTGTGTTCTTGGCTGGACAGAGGCAGAACCCCAGGTCACATAAAGAAGTGTCATTGCATCCAGGCCCCAAGCAAGCCAATTCAGGAATATCTAAAAAAACATGTGGGTCTATTGCTCCTTTTGCCATTGTCCTTCCACCCCATGGAAGGACAGTTTCTCTGATAGATCTCCTGGTGCTGTATGCTGTCTGGGGAGAAGGATCACCCATCTCTTCCCCCTCAGCACAATGCAATCTTTCTGTCTTTGGATGGACTTTTGGGTGAAAGTTTCCATCTCCAGGTGCATAGGAACCCTGAGGTTTTGTGAGATGCTGTTTACTGAGAGCTCCAGTAAATTCTCTGTATTTTGTGATTTAAACATGTTCCATACCTAAGATTTGAAGGTGGGAAATGTCTTCTTCTGGCAATGGTCCCAGTCACAACATAAGCCCCATTTTTCTTTGGGACAAGTATGCAGGCCAGACCTCGTGCATTCTATCTCCAAATATGTTAGTGATTCTGTTTGTCATTTGTTTCTTGGCTCACAGCAAACAATGCGGAGAAACTTTTTACACTGCCTGAGGGCAGAAGAGGGAGATGGGTGATTTAGTCAGGAGCTGTAGGCCAAGGAATGACAAGGAGAGAGACATTCATGTTTCTAGTATCTATTATATAGCACAAAACCGAAGGTTACTTCACTTCTGGTGGTGGAGGAGAAGTGAAGCCTATTTCAGTGGAAGAAAATGTAAGAATTTTTGTGTGAAACTATCTGCACTTGTGTGAAATTATCTTCAGTAACAAACCATGATGTATTTGGTATTATTAATATAAAATTTTAATTAAAATCTTCTAGATGACAACTGTTAATAGTCTAGAATAGTGTAGAAACTCCAAGTGCATTTCCAGCTCCAGGAACCTGTGCTGGAGGTGCTCATGCAGAACTGGAAGATGACCAGGAATACAGGCAGGGGAATTAAAACATTAGTTAGTGCCTGTCTGCAAAGTTATTTGGATAACGGATGGTTCTGCCTCCCATTGTTGTGGCACTTATCAACCCTTATAACAAAGCATTTGGATGTCAGTGAATCTGTTGAAATTGATGGAAAGCAGAAACCTGTGTAAGAATTTAGGACATGGTAAGCATTGGCTTTGCTATATTTATTGATGGAGAAAGAGGTTTCTACAAACAAAAAACATATTTCTTCTTAGGTCTTCTCTACCTAAGGTACCAGCAAATATTACTTTATTCCACATTACATGGGTGATAAAATTAACTTTAATTTAACTAGCACTGGCTTGAAGAATTTCTGAGAGGCTTGAAGAATGCTGAGAGGCTATCATAATCCTACTTAAAAAACAAGGGAAGGACATAAGATGTTGTGTTTGTTTTTTGAGTAAGTCCCTCTGGGTCTGGCAGAGTTTCCCCCTGTGAGTTGAGTCTTGCACACATTTCCATGATCAATGTGTCAAAGAGAAGAGAAGAAAAAGTAAGTGTGTGTTGTAAGCATGTGCACTTGACCTTCACCTGCTGTTCTAGATTATTCTTTCTTTCCCTTCTTCCTTGCATTTTCATAGGGTCTGAAAAGGGTGTTCTCGAGTAAGGCAATGCTTTCCACTGCCATTGCTGCTTTAGTACCACACTGTACACACACACATTGCTGTCACTTTCTCTCCAAGCTCCAGCCATGACATCAATGAGTTACAGAGCAGAGTTCACAGTCACTTGGCTGTTTTAAGCCCTTTGCAGCTTCTAAAGGGACAAAGGTGATGAGAAATTCAAGGTAACACTTTTTCATAGGTGATGACATAAGTTAGCTAGAGCCAGCAGAATGAATGTGGAGGCCCATATACAGGTGATCAGTGCAGGGACCTGCAGAGAGGAGATCAAACCAGACAGGTGATGGAGTAGAGGCTGATTCTGTCCCAGATAAACTCAGTTGCCTGCAAGAGGGCCAAGTCTATAACCATGTTAGTAACCAGAGGGGGAGCCTGACAGTGATTTCTGACCATATGGCCAAAATGCAAGCTTAGTCTGTGTCTGTATGCTGAAAATTTCTGCCTGCAAACTGAGGTAGCTGCATCCAAATTATGTGTCTACTTGAAGTGACCCTGGCAAGAGTCCTAAACACTTCTGAACCCAGGCCCCTCACACATTGAAATTGATCCTGCATCCTTCACAGTGTCAGTGAATAGAGTTTTGGGCAGCTGGACAAAGACACTGGGATACAGACATGTCGTGGTTGCTGCTAATGCCCTAACAATCTGTGGAAGCACCCCACAGCAGAAGCATCATTAATGTCTTCCAGGCCCTGTGAACCTACTCTGACCTCGCTTTCCCCCTTCTCTCAGCAACAGACACCATCAAGTAGTACAGGAAGCCATCTGTTGCCACCACAGCCCTAGCAAACACTACAACAGAAGCCAGAATATCCTTATGCCTTACCCTAAGGAGAGTCAGGAAACAGATCTGTTTTCTCTCCCTTTGTCTGTGTTCCTGACATGTGTAACTTCTACCCCTCCTTACGTTGCCATCTCTTATTTCTGTTATATTTTTGACAAGCATTTTCTTGCTGCCTACCTGCATCCCTACTTTTCTATTAGATTCTTCACTCTTCACTCCCCACCTCTTTCCAGGAATTTGTCCCCACTACTATTTGCTCTCTTCACACATTTTCTGCAGTGCCTCTTCCAACTACATAACAAAAGCAAATTCACAAAATATTTCCAGTTCCCTCTGTGCAAGACAAGATTTGTCCTGCCTCAAAGGCTCTGCCACAGCAACCAATAATTCTGTGTGGCCTCTGTATACAAGTCTCAATTTGAATTGTTCAGGGAAACCCACTTCTGAGTCTTGTCTTCCCTAGACTATGAACCTGCCACATCATCCAGAGAGTACTATATCTTTCTTCTGGATGATGAATGGCTGGTAGACATTCCCTCTCTGGAGTGCTGAGGATTCAGAAGTTCTACAAAGTCCAGATAAAGCCTCAGTAGCTTTGGAGGATGGCTAAGGCTTAGAATATCACCTACCTCAAGTGGAGAAGTGATGGTAAGTAACCTCCTGCTTTTGGGGTAACCCTGAGCAAAGTGGGGGTGCCTGATGAATTCATCTTTGTTGGGAGATCCATGCATCTGTCTGAGTTTGTTTCCTGTGCTCAGTGGGGACAGCGTCTTGGAGGCATATCTGGTCACTCTTGGAATACTCTTCAGCAAGTGTTATTTCTTCTGCTGTATTTGCTGTAGGAGACTTCAAAAAGCTGCAGTGCATCTCCAGCCAGCAGGATTCCTATCACAGGACTCAGGGTATATCTAGTGTGAGTCCCCTTACTCTAAAAATTTTCCTCTTCTGAGGTAGTGACAGGAAATCATTACAAATTAGTTCAGCACTTAGGCAAGAAGAAGAGAAGTTGTTGTGAGCCAGGGCAGTTCTTTAGGATAGAAAATTATTCCATTCAGTGAAGTTAGTAGTTCATATTTTAATCTTTTTGCTTGAAAATACTGTCATGTTCAATGTAATATTAAAATACATTAATCAAATTATGTATTAAAATCATTAGAATCATATTAAAATCATTAATCAAAATGCAATGTTTTCTCCTGCAAGTGATCTTGAGTTTTTCACAGGGAAATGAAAATTTCAAGGGGCTTAGATTAAAGGATTTTCCATGAAATCCTGAAAAATTAGGAGTGAATATTTCCTTAATGTATTGTCAACAAATGAATGTAAATAAGCAAAAACCCAAGACAACCAAACTTTCTAACATGAAACTTTGTTGGTTGTCAGTACCACAGGGCATATTGGTAGGCAAAGGTGAAAAGATTCATTACAACAACTGACACAAATCGTTAGTAGTGATATCACCTACAAACCTCACCTCTCCTCTGTGCCAAGAAAAGCGACACAGAGCCCCCAGGCAGGTGCAGAGGAGAGCCATTTCATTGCAAAAACCAGACCTTTTAAAGCAGCTAGCCCATTATCAGCTACACAGTTTTAAATCATAACAAACATAATTTAACCAACCACCATACATCGTGATGTGAACACATGATAGTTACATAACTTGTTTTTTGTTTTTTGTATCTTTAATTCAGCTGAGCCATGTTCCCATAGTCCTTTTCTACTTAGCCAAAGTAACAGGCCTGAGCCATTATTTTACATGGCCTTCCTTTTGTAAGGTTTTTCCCACATGCAACATTCCAAAACCTCCGATATTTCTTCATTATGGGAAATGTTGTCTCAATGGAGTTTGAGTTTTCCTCATTCCTTCTATTCTCTTTGCTTCCCTCTTTCCTGTTTCTTGTCTCTTCTCCTGCATTTACTCTGCTGCAGCACAGTTTCTTCCCTCCCTAAAATGGATTTCAACAGAAACAGCTTGTTATCCCTTAGTAAAAGAGTTATATGCAAGTTTATTGCCCCTTGAGTCATAAATGGGTTCCAGATTTGGAATCTTTGAAGAGAAAATCTCTTCTCTCAGATCCACTCTTATACACTGTCTCCAGATTTAGTCTATAAAGTAGCTCCAGTGCCTGAATAGGATATATTCTCATACCTACAAAATCTATGTGTTTTTTATTTTTAAATCAAAGCTTGAATTCTGCAAAATGCACAGTACAAGCAGGACAGATTTCACTTACTTATATAAGTGACATTTGAGCTAATGTATTAGACACAAGAAAAGAATACTGATGCTAGACTTGTAAATTTGTCTCTGTCCCCAGAATGTTAGGCATGTGTCATTCTGGCAAATAGTACACATCTCTAAGCGATTTCATCTCTAAAAAAGTGTTTCGTCTCTACAGTGCTTCTCAGCTACTGCGTGGTGTTGACTTAGAAAATAAAGAGCATTTATGTAGGGGCTGGGTACCAGAGCTCCTGAATTGGGAAAGCATCTCTGTTCTACAGGAGCATTTAGACACCTGCCTACTGCTGTCTTGGTTCAGTGCACAAATGATAAACAAGAGATAACAATTCAAAACTCTTGGTCTACTCTAGATTCTAGATTCTTTTGTTATGAAAGATAAGAAATCTATGAAAAAGAACCAAAGTGGAAATGCTGCATTTCTTTTAGTGGTTGTAAACATTAATTTTGCTTGAGGAAATTAATTTTCTTGAGTTGTCACAAAAAGCATTTGGATACGATCACAGTATCATAAGGAAATCTGTGATGTTCCTTAGCAGACATTAGATTAGACAGCACATACATGGGACAGCTCAGTCTGCCTGGATTTGTATCTTGTGCAATCACCTGTTACACCAAGGTTCTTTCTGTATCGATAGATCCCAACGCATTTAGGAGAAAATTCAATTCACAGTCTTGGAAGTGAAACAGAGCCACTAAGACTTTACCTTGTATTAAATGCCATTCTGTTTGTTCCTATTGCCCTGTGTACCTGCTTGTTTCACACTACTGTGCAATGTGCACAACAGCTCCTTGGCAATTGTCTCATCATTTGCTTCCAGAAAGTCTAAAGAGGTCTGTATAGTCCAACATAATTTTTATCTGGATTTGCTCCTGCTACAGAAGAAATATTTCATTCTGCAGATAAACTAAATCCTTTCAGAAAAAAGCTTTTGCTGCTAAATGAACCTGGTAATGGGAGAAAGGATTTTCCTCTCCATGCAGAGCAATCAGGTAACAATTTTGCATCATGCACTTTAAAATCAAAGTTCTTGCATATTGGTGAACTCAAAGCTGTGAACATAAAAGTGCATAATGATGCTGTGGAAGCCTGGATTGCTTAATTAATCTACAAGCCAATACTAATTTGGCTCTCTGTCTACAGTACGTCTACAGCACATCTACAGCACAACCATAGAAGCTCAAATTTGTGAAGCCAGTCCCTACTGCACTTTCTGAATTTATTTAGACTTCTTCCCTGCTGATTTTAATAGGAATTTTATTAAGGTTGTCAGGCAGATAAGGATGTTTTGATGTAGTTCAGAGCAATTCTATTCGAGCACATGCATCATCATCATCCAGAGAAGCAAGAAGGAGCAGCTCAAATCATAATGACTCCTCTGAATCCCTGTTCAGGCACATCTATCAATTTGTTAGTTATAATCAGTATTCTCCAAAGCATCTACGGAACTGTGTGAAGCAGTCACTCCAAAGGACACATTAAAAAATATATTCTTCATCAAACAAATAGTTGCTAAGAATTTCTACTGAGGCTAGTTCATGTCAGCTCTCAAGATACAAAGTTATAATTGGGCATTGCTACTCATATTTATCAAGGGCCATTTTTTACATCACACTGCAGCTGTTAAAGGGAGTTCTTTAACCTAAAAGCTGTACTGTGTTTAGGCAAACTCATCTGCGAAGTTGCAGTCTAACTGATGTCTGAGCTGAAGAAATAATGCCATCTTAGGTGTCTGGCTCATCTTGATGCTCTGTAGTCATCCTGTTTTCTTTTCCTGCCTTCCTTGTAGAAATCTGTTGAGTAAAGAAGAGAGGTTGTTAGCTCTGGAGTTTATGTAACTTTTCTTCTCACAATGTTTTGGGATTGGAAATCTTATATTTATCCTTCTTCCAGTGAGTGGGCTGGAGCAGACTTTTGTACAATCTTCTGATTCCTCTTGGTAAGGTATTTTCTAGTTCCATAACTTGGAAATGTTTGTAATGCACAGGGTGATAATGAAGTAGCTGGAAGGGAGGCTTTATTAATAGGGGACTACACTAAGTCATGCTCCAGCAGCAGCTCTATTTCTACAAGGACTGAAGGCTGAAATAGAAAAGGGCAGTTTCAGGAACTGAAAATGACAGTTCATCTTATCTACTCATCTTAATAACTTTGAAGAATTAATAAATAACATTTGTACAAATCAACATGAATATTACCCAGAAATACATTGAAATATTAATCAAAAAATACTACTTTATTTAATAGAGGGTTTAATTACTTTTCTAGAAATAGGTGTGCTCTGTGGCAACTCTAGAGATACACTTCTCCCCTCAAATAAGAGACAGCCTCCTGGGGAAGATCAGGTAATCTCTCTTTAACTGGATCTCCTCTCATACTGGTGGCGGTGACAGTGATAGTGACAGAAACAAAAGAAGGATGTTGCCTTGCTCAAAACAGAGACAAGCATTTCCTAGAACTCACTTGAGATAATAAAATAATGATGACCCATGCTCTTGAAGGTGAAAGGATTTAGAGAAAATTGCTGTTCTTACAAGTAAGAGCATAGGTGTCACAAATATACTGTAAGACTTTATTGCTACATTGTAGACAGGGGACAAGGAGTGAAATACGTCAACAGCAGCCAATCTAAACACAAAGTCCATAATGTTGATGAACTTACTTTCATACAGCATGCCAAATTTATTCAAGGTCTGAACTACCTAAGAATTTAATCATGAATGTGACTTTGGATCACATATTTTACTGCCACTCCTGTGGTTGTAAAGTCATTAAATTAACTAGTGCAATGTTTGAAGCCTTGCTCTGGATGTTGCTGCTGTATTTGTACATGTGCTACATCCTTCCTTATACATGCTCACCTGGTAATTCCCGTGGCTTCCCTAGATGGAACATGCAACACAGTGTTTTCCGTACCAGTTAGAAAAGATTCAAAGAAAATCACAACCAGTATGAAACAGTGCCATTTACTTTTCAGTGAATGATATAGGCATTCAGGAAAGACCACTGGAAGCAAACACTAATGGAAGTCTTCCATAACATTCAGTTTTGTGAAGATTTCATTTTTAGTTTTGGAGAAATGCAAGGAAAAGCTTTTTCTTCTTTCCTTTTGAAAAGGTTCATATATAAATGCTCTTACAAGTCTAAGAAAGTTTCAGAAAAACTCTATGTACTGGATTCCAGCTGTAGAGTTCTGTTCCAAATTTTCCTTACTCCTCTGCTCTGTGATCTGGGTCTAGCTACTCTACTGCAATCACCTCTGTTCTTCCCTGTATAGCTGACAAAAAATTAAAATATAAAATCTATTTTCTCTAGTCAAAAAAAGCCATTTTACATGGTTTACTAACCCTGCTATTGGCAAATCAAGCAGAAGCAGTGCAATGGCAAATCTTACCCAGAAACCATTAAAAATGTTTATTCACTAGACATAAAATTGTATACTTTGGCTTATAGCTTGGCTATATCTCATGGAAATGCTTTTCCTCTCATGTCATGCTAGCCAGTTTGTTAGTACCTCCTATCCCCTAAAATTTATTGCTTTATTATCCTTCTTAGAAGCATACAAATTTTCCTCTGGTCATAAAAGGAACAAGTAAAATGTTATATGACATGGAGCTCCTAAATATGATGATAACAGAAGTTCAAAGAGAGTCTGTTTAAAACTGCCAGGTAGAGAACAGGTTTGGAGTGAAAATTATAAACCATAGTAGATTAAAGTATAAAGCAAGAATACCTCAAGGGGCCCTGAAGCTGAAGTAATTATTACCACAATGTTCTGCCTGTCTAAGTACTTGCCATGATACAATTTATGTAACAGCAACTTGAATACCTACACAAACATCAGGCCATGGTTTATCCAGGGCTACTAACTCTCAGTCTGTACCTACATGTGTTTAAAAAACCAAACAAACCCACAATGAAATCAGCAGCCAAGATAGTCACTGCACCATCTAAATATAATTGATCATTCTCTCTTTTTCTCCTTTTGTCTGTTGGTCTTCTTCAACCCCAAATTACCTCATCAGTGTGTGAAACTAAGCTGGAGGTACCAGGGCATCTCTTGGCCGTGCCTCAGACACAGAGCTGCTGCCCACCACACTGTTTGGATGCTCCTTTCACATTCTCACATTGTTATCCAACAGACAGCTCCAAAACCAGCCTACCTCCCTGACCTGTGTTTCAGCTTTCCTCTCTCTGACTGTCAATGTCTGATTCTTCTCTGCCCTCCTCAATACCACTGTTCATTTTGTTTTCTCTCTGGAGACGCCTGAACAGGTAAGAGCCTGTGCTGTCAGCACTGTCAGCTTGTTGCTGGCTCAGTAGGGAAGGAAACACGGTAAGAGAAAACACATTGGAAATAGGTGGGGGATATGCTCTTTGTTTCTTCTTCATGTTGAACACATTGCAGGCCTCAGCTCAGGTAAAAGACAGCAATATATCTGCAGCCTTCGATATTCTTAGATTGGTATTCTAATGAAAAAGTATTTTGGGTAAAATATTTTCTTCCAAAGAGAATTGGGCTTCATATGGAGAGAACAGTCTCACAGTGGATAGTCCTGCAGAAGCTGGAAAAATGAATGCGTATAAGAATCCATAAGATTAGCTGGCACTTGTACCTTCTTCAGCCTGATAAAAACTGGATCCTACTTCTCAGCAATGCAGTGGAAAATAACTGTGATGATAGCACCCTGAACTACCAAGCTGGTGAGAAAGCAGCTGCCACAACATTTTCAGTACAAATTATTTGAGAGGTGTTTTTCTTTACATAATGGTTGCAATAGCATTCTGCATCAACCACCAATATTACATATGTGTAGGCTCTTCAAAATTATCACCATGAGAAAAATTACATATATACAGTTTCAAAACTACTTAATTTTAAACGGCTTTAGAACATGTTTCTGCGTAATAGCTACTAAAATAAATTTTGTCATTAACAGAAGCATTATCCCTTTTATTCCATAATTGTTAAGTGGCTTTGTCTTTCAATTAGAATTATGAAGCGGTAATGCTCTGCCGGTGTATTCTTGAACACAATATGCTTTCAGTTCTGTGCATAGTTCTGGGATAAATAAAGCAGTTTTGTACAATGACTAGCTATTTCACAAATTCACAATTTTCTAGAACCAGTTGATAGTGCCATTATCAGTTGCAGTTAAATCCCTCAGAAAAATTGTTATGCATAAATTTTCTGTATACCTTCCTACTACTTCAAATGCCTGAACAGAATTTTTATTAGTACTACAATTTTTAAAGAGATTTGCATCTCACTGTGTCAAATACTTTCCGAGAAGTTATCACAGAAATAACCTTTACACTTCATTTCAGTTTGTTTATACTTATTACTTTCAACACCAAACTCTGCGAAGTATTTTCCTTTGGCTTGGTTTAGTGTATGTTAACTAGGAGAGAATGCAAGAGTCATTAAAAATTGCTCTTAGATAAATCAAAACTTGTAAAAAGCATAAGGAAGGTGTTAACATAACAGCAAGGTGTTAACACAGTGATAGAAACAGAAGGTGTATTGGGTTTGTGTGACAGTTTTGGTAAGGGGGACAAGAGGTACAGCCTCTGTGAGAAGCTGTTACCCAGCTGAGGAGGGAGTGACAGAAAGGCTTTGGTGGACACCTGGCATCCAGCCACCATCAGCTCACCACAGTAGGTTACACATGGAACAAAATTCTAGATAGATTCAGAAACTGGTTCAAGGAAATAAGAACCTTTTACATCTCTAAAATAAGAGAACTGAGAGGTAAAGCTACTGATTATGCACTTAATGCAAAAACACTGAAGCACATTCAGTCTCTTTCAGGTCTGGAAACTCCGAGATTACACAATTTCACCAGGTAGGCACATTGTGAGGAAGTTCAGTTCTAAATTTTTCTTGTTCTGTTAATGACAAGATTGAATAAGTCTGTGGATTTATGGATTAATGACTTTAATTCTTCAGATTTAATGAGGCTGTAGTTAAAATGTCTCATATTGATTTTTATTGTGCCTTGCACATGTTGAAAATCTGATCAATGCGATTCAATGGGGAAAGGCAGGAGCTTTCACCATGATGTTTCGATATGTTCCTTCCACAAGGCTATAAACACACAAAGGCCAATTACGCCCTCAAATGCCCATTTCCTTCAATGCCTTGAAATCCGGACAAGCTGCTGTGTTAACAGTTCTTCAGGGGAATGGTTGAACTCTGCATCCTGAAGGCCCTTATTGCTGTCAACCAGGTTAACAAAGGATGCAAGGAAAGAGGCAAAAGGAAAAGGGCAACATGCTGCTTCTTGTGGTGACGTGTCTGCACAGGTCCCTCGGCAATACTGCCTGAATACCACAGTCAACCTCCATGTGCTGGGATAGAGTTAATTCTCTCCACAGTAACTTGTATGTGGTTATGCTTTGGATTTGTGCTGAAAACGTTGTTGATAACAGGGATGTTTTTGTTACTGCTGAGCAGTGCTTACACAGAGTTGAGGCCTTTTCTGCTTCTCAGGACATCCCACCAGTGAGCAGACTGGGGGTGCATAAAGAGCTGGGTAGGGATACAGCTGAGACAGCTGCCCCCAGCTGATGGCTGGGGTATCCCACACCATGTGATGTCGTGCTCAGCATATAAGGCTGGGGAATGAAGGAGGAGGGGCTGGATGTTCAGACTGATGGTGTTTGTCTTCTCCAGTCACTGCTGTGCATGACAGAGCTCTGCTTTCCTGGAGATGGCTGAACACCTGCCTGCCCATGGGAAACAGTTCATGAATTCCTTGTTCTGCTTTGCTTGTGTGCAAAGCTTTTGCTTTACCTGTCAAACTGTCTTTATCTCAACCCATGTGTTTCCCCTTCAGATTCTCTCTCCCATCCCACTGGGGAGGACTGAGCGAGCAGCTGTTGGTGCTCAGTTGTTGACTGTGGTTAAATCACGGCACGCCATCGTGAAGAGAAATGCAGCACGACAGGCATGGCCAGACGTGACTTCCTGTGTATACAAATACCAGAATCTAATTATGCTTTCAGTTAACAAGCAAAGGAACACTTGGGGCATAACCTTAAAGCTCTTTTATTCCTGGACACTAATCGACATTTCCAAACATTGAACTGGGCTTTTGCAAACTGAATATTGAGGACTAATGTTGAATTTCTGTCTCTTATGGATGCCTTCTTAATTTTGTGTTTTCCAGAGTAGGAGTTGGCCCTTAGTCTCACTTGTCTCTTGGCCTTGTACTACAGCCTTCTCAGACTCCTAAATTCAGACTAATAATCTATTTTGAAGGCAGTTTGGGTCAATTCTTCACTTGATTTTCCTCTGGTAGCCGAAAAGCTAGACCAATAGAGGTCCAACAAGGTATTCTATTTGGAGTCTGCTTTGTGGTTTTTGTGTGCTCCTGTCTGTCTTCAGGTGGCATTTCCTTCATAGAGATGGCAAATGAATGTGTGTCTGCTTGCCTCCCTGGTGACCCTAGCTTTTAGTAGTCCCTCACTCAGCACATAGGCTTTTTCCCATGCTTGGTTCCCATAGCTATGAATTTAAATGTTGTGATCTGGAGCATCTAAGTCTTGTGGCTCTCTGGGAAGGCCTATCAAACTCATCCTTATTTACTAAATTGTGTCAGTCAAAGGGAGCATTGCAGATACTTTGAACTTGGGGACAGATTGCAGGAGACAGCTGTTCATATCTGCGTAGATGTTTTATGTGCCTTTTAACAAGGCAGCTGAATCCTCTACAAATAAACAGACCTCCTTTTTTTAGCAGTGCTTTAACCCTTATCCTGCATGAGGAATTTCTTTTAAAAGTTTGACTTTTTTTGCTTATATTAATTTTTGCAACTCTGAGTGCTAGAGCAACTCTTCCCAAAATCTGGCAGACAACCATAGCTGGACTAAAATGCCAAACAACAAGTTTTCTGCAAGAAGATTATGCTGAAAACACTCCCATTTTTTGTTTAAAGGTTATCTTGCTAAATGCAAATCATCATCAATTTCCCAGGATTAAAGTCTTGAGTCTTTGACTTAGAGCATTTCTTTTGCCTGGAGGAAGAGGCTAATTCTGGAGGCAAAGTCACCACCACAACACCAAGGAATGAATGGAAAACAGCTGCATTTGGCAACACACTGGATCATGTTCCAGTTAGGTTTTTGAGTACTTTACAAAAGCCATTCAGTCTTCAATGAATTCAGTATTTAGAAAGATATTTGTCAATCTTTAAGCACTTTTACAGAAACCTGCATGGCAGCAGAGAACATGCTAGAAATCCTTACCATTCTTGGTTCTATTGAAAGCTGTGTGCATAGTGAGAACAAATAAAGGTTTCTTGTAACAGCAGTCTCAATTTCCTTTACTGAGGGTTCAGCTCCAACCTGAACTCCAGGTGAATCACAGGGCAAAAATGTTAATTTCCTCTATCAGCCTTCCCAGTGGCAATCTTTCTCTTTGGAAGGATATTCTACAAGTACTGATTAATTTGAAGAACACCGATACTCTTAGGATTAAGCAACTAAGATCAGACTAGACACTGATTAATCTAGTTCAGAAACCTTAGGAGTTGTGAATTTGTCTGGAGGATATTTTTAACTACTAGATACAAATAAAAATCTCTACTGTCTTACCTAGGTTTGTTGAAACAAAGGGATTTGTAACAGCCTCTTTGGTATGTTATCTATAAAAACATAAATTTTGACCAATTTGGGAAATGAAACAAACAAATACATCAAGACTAGCCCTAGATTATTTCTCTCTGATGGAGTAAAACACAGTAAAAATGATTATCAGTATCATGCTCAACATCGTATGTAATCACTAGGTATAGCCTCGTGCAATGATACTCAGGCAACTTTCCAGCCCTTTGCTCTGGAAACATTCTTATAAATGTTTTCATAATAATGTTTCATACATAAATATATTCAGAGGAACAAAGAATGGGTTGGAAAAGGAGTATTTCTGAGTTGATGTGGGCTTGACAAACTCTCAGTACCCTGAACTAATACAACCACTTTCATCCTATTGTCTGGCCGCTAAAAATATGTCTGTTAAACCTGAATATCATCTCTTCTGTTAATGGATGACATCCCCAGCAGTGAATAGAGCTTTATTATCCTCACATAGTTTGCACAGCAGAAAATCTCTTAGCAGAGTTTCCTGAGTAACACTGTTCATTTATGTGACATTCAACTCCTGTAAAGCATGTCAGAAAGACAGGCAAGGAAGGTGAAAGAAGCCTTGGTAGTGGTGCGGGGTTGTGAGAATTGTGATATGCAACTTTAATTTCCCCTCTCTATTTGACATGAAACCTGTAGTCACACTCACCAGTTTCCCAGGTCTAATACAATAAATAGGCACTAAGCTTTGAATAATGCACTGAACTGTTCATTAAAATCAGGTTTTGGAACAAAAGCATATATAAAGAAGTAAGTTTGCTAGAAACTTAGGATAGCCACATTTATTGTCCGTATTTCCCAGGTTTTGGGAGGGTTTGCAGTTTTAATTGGAAAATTCACGACAACTCTTTGCACTGTGGAAGCAGGTGTCCTCTTAAACTCCTGCCACTGATCCCCAAGCAATGGAAGGGTAGTAACAGACTGGGGTGGGTGCATTTACCCTCTCAGGGGCTAACAAGCCCAGAAAGTGGCAAAAAACCTGTGATAAAGCCTTGCACCATGCTTGCATGTTCAGCAGCCTATCGCCTTGTATTTTAAACTTTAAAACTATTCTGGAGTCAAAAAATTTGGAAAAAAATCTTTTTCATTAAAGAAGTAAGATTTAATCTTTCATTCTTCCCCATTTTTTCTTCTCCCTGTAAAATCACCTTTTTTGTGACTGAATTTAACTGTAATCTTCTTAGGAGACCTAAGGAGTTTTATTAAAAACACAGTAAGGCTGCTGTCTAACGCAGTGTTTCTTTGTTGTGATCTTATGTGTTTTTGTGTGGATGGAGGAAGGAGTTTCCAAATGAAGGGTCAAATTCAGGTTCCAGTGAAACCAGGATATAACCCACACTTGTGACAATGCGACCGAAATTTTCACCAAGTCCATTCATTCTACCAAGAGTAGGAAAACTCTTCCTCTAAATCATGTTTAAAACAAGAATTTTAATGGCCCACTGCCAGAAACTCTCCCATAAATGAGGAGATTTTGCTTGTACTTGCAGAAACGTGTGCTTTAGACCTATGCTAAGGCTTGGATGACATTCACTGTCCGAGATGAAGTCCTGAAACCTTCAGAAACATTAAGTTGCTTTGAAACTCCGCACTATTTTTTCTAATAATTTACTTCTCTGGGGTAGATCCCAGCACGACAGTGAAATGCCAAAGGCCCAGGCGGACTCTCTCAGAACCAAACCAGCACCTCTCCCCGACAAGTCACTTTGCCCTGGCTAGAAGCCAGATCGCGGTGTGCGGGCTGATGCTGACAGATCTCCATTTGCTCTGCACGATTACGACAATTCTACTCGCAATTATGAGTGCTGCTTTACCTGGCCGTGAGGGAGCTCTGCGGGAGCACCGTTCCGGCCCGAGCAGCCCTTCCCGCTGCCCACCCCGCACGGGCCCCGCGGGGCCGGGGAGGGTTCTCGGTGCCTCTGCCCTTCGGCGCGGCGCTTTCGGGGCGGAGCGGCCCCGGTTCTATGGTGGGGCGAGCGGGCGGCGGCTGCCGCGCGAAGGAGGGGGCTGGCGTCAGGAGCTGGGCAGCCACTGGCGCGGAAGCTCCCTCTCATCTCGCCTCGCCTCCCGCGGCCGGGGGAATAAAGGCACCTGGCCCGGCGCTCCGGGCCACCGGAGGGGGAAAGGCGGACGAGTGGACGTGCGGGGGCCGGGCCGGGCCCCACCGCGCACCCCCTCCATGCGCCTCGCCGGCGGCGCCGGCTCGCCCCGGGCTGTGCCCTCACCCGGGAATGGCAGCCGGTGGCGGGCGGCGGAGCCCGGCGGCGGCAGCAGCCCCAGTCCCGAGGCGTGGTCGGGGTCGCCGAACGGCAGCCTGGGCGGCTGGGACCCCTTCGGGCGGGACGAGGAGCTGGCGAAGCTGGAGATCGCGGTGCTGGCCGTCACCTTCGCGGTGGCGGTGGTGGGGAACGGCAGCGTGCTGCTGGCCCTGCGGCGCACGCCGCGCAAGGCGTCCCGCATGCACCTCTTTATCCGCCACCTCAGCCTGGCCGACCTGGTGGTGGCCTTCTTCCAGGTGCTGCCCCAGCTCTGCTGGGAGGTGACCCACCGCTTCCACGGCCCCGACGGGCTCTGCCGCGTCGTCAAGCACCTGCAGGTCTTCGGCATGTTCGCCTCGGCGTACATGCTGGTGGCCATGACCGCCGACCGCTACATCGCCGTGTGCCACCCGCTGAAGACGCTGCAGCAGCCCACCAAGCGCTCGTACGGGATGATCGCGGCGGCCTGGGCGCTCAGCCTGCTGCTCAGCACCCCGCAGTACTTCATCTTCTCCCTCAGCGAAGTGGAGCGCGGCTCGCAGGTCTACGACTGCTGGGCGCACTTCATCATGCCCTGGGGGCCCCGCGCCTACATCACTTGGATCACGGGCGGCATTTTCATCGCGCCTGTCCTCATCCTCATCATCTGCTACGGCTTCATCTGCTACCGCATCTGGCGCAACGTCCGGGGCAAGACGCGCCCGGGGGAGGCGGCAGCAGCGGGTAGCGGGCGGCGGGCAGGCGACGATGGTGGCCCGCGACGGGGACTGCTGCTCGCCCCTTGTGTCAGCAACGTCAAAACCATCTCCCGCGCCAAGATCCGCACCGTCAAGATGACCTTCGTCATCGTCTCGGTGTACGTCGTTTGCTGGGCGCCCTTCTTCACCATCCAGATGTGGTCCGTCTGGGACCAGCGCTTCCCCTGGGTCGGTAGGTGACGCCGCCGCTTGTCCCCAGCGGCCGCCCCGCACGCGTTGGGGGCGCAGCCGGCTGTCCCGGGGCGCTGCGCAGCGCCCAGGCGAGCGGGGGGGAAACGGGGCGCGGAAGGGGAGAGCGGGACCGAGGTGCGCCCTCCCGGCCCCGCAGGGGTCCTTCTCCCGCCGGGGAATAGCGGCTGAGCTCTCTTGTGGCGGAGAAGGGACAGCCCTGGGCAGCCGCCGCCCTCGGGGCCGCCCCGCCGGCTGCGCTCGTAGTCCCGGAGCTGGCGGCCCCGGGAGCGGCGGCGGCCGCGGCGCTCGGCTCGGCCTGTCCCGGGAGCGGCCGGGGCCTTCTCATCCCGAGCGAAACGAGAGGATGGAAACCGGAGTATTTGCTGCCATAATTCGAACCAGTAGCATTTTCGTCCGTTTGAAGCTGCCCGTAAGAAAACTTTAGAAATGTTTAGTCTTGTTGAGAAGCATGCACACTACTCATGTCGGAGCAGTTACATGAAGAGAGAGCTTATTACGCCTTCTTTCCTGTATCTGCTGTCTAATAGTAGGGTTGAGCACACCCTGAACCCTTCCTCTCAGCAAGGCAATCACCTGTGCTCCATTAGTCAAGTCATCGGTTCTCGTGAATCAGTGGCAATTTAGGCTTTCGAGATATCTGTCCCATTGTTCGATACGGCTGAAAAAAAAATGGTGAGTTTAAAAGCTATCCCGTAGGTAATGCCAGGCAGCATAGTGACATATATTTTTCCTCATAATGAGAGAGCAGAAAATCAAAATGTTGGAATCCATAATTTCTTGATTTTTTTTTAATATCCCCAGATTATCACTTACTGTAGTGAGAGCATTGATTGCCTCTAATACGGGACTAAAGTCAAACCTGTAATGCAGATCTCTATAAAGAAATAAGGACTTGCAGTGAACAAATAGATTTCTTTTTCTTACTTCAAAGGAAATTCAATCTAATTGAACAGATAGGTATTTGATAAGTTTGTTTGAAGAGATTCTCTAAATCTGTGAAACTGCATAACACAGTAATTATATTGTTTTGAAGATTCTATATTTACAAGGAAAAGTCACTAACGATTGATTAGACTGAATACACATTTAGAGTATTTAATCTAAGTTTTAACTAGTTATTGAAGGTAGAACACTGTAGTTTTTTCATGCCATAGTGCTAAGTTTCATTTTTCCCTTAAGTAAAATTTGTTCAACCTCCAAAATCTGGATTTGATGGACAATCCAGTAGTTAGCTGAGCATTCCATACTTTTCAGCATGCAAATATATACAGCAAAATTCAGTGTTATTGAAAGCAGTGGAAATTTTACCATTTTCTCCCAGGGTCTGGAAAAAACTTTTCAGTATTTATAACAGGAGCTTATCAACACATGGGTACACATAAGTGGAAATGTGACTAAATCATTATTTTGGATGGATTACTTGATAACTTATTCTGTCACAGCTTCTTGAAGTCTGTTCAGAGAAATCCCCACTGACTTCAATGGCAGCCTTACGTAAATAAGACCTTTAGTGATTATGTTCTCATTATTTGTTTCAAATGTTGAAGCTCAATGTTTAGAACTGGAATATTCAGGAACATAAATCCAATGGTTAATGAAGCAATTGACTGAATAGTGCAAATGTTCTTTTGATGATTAAATAGCTTTCTCCCCCCCTCCCCAGATTCTGAAAACACTGCGACTACTGTTACGGCTCTGCTGGCCAGCCTGAACAGTTGCTGTAACCCATGGATCTACATGTTCTTCAGTGGGCACCTCCTCCAAGACTGCCTACAGAGCTTCCCTTGCTGCCAAAAAATAAAGCAAACGCTGAGCAAAGAAGATTCAAACAGCAATAGCAAGCGACAGACTTCTTTCACCAACAACAGAAGCCCAACCCACAGCCTAAACACGTGGAGAGAGATGTCCCACTCCAAATCGACCACTTTCATCCCCATTCCAACGTGAGACAGGCCTCAGGGCAGGCAGGGCAGGGCTTGCAGTCCCATCACAGTGTTTGGGAAGGTTGTGGCACGGCACTTTATGTCAGTCCAAGGCACCATCATGATACCAAGGAATGACTAAGATGGCCACGAGACAAAAAGTGCCGCCTTGCTTGATAAGCTGTGCTGCAGTGTGTAAATTATTTTCTGAAAGTTTTTTAGGATTTGGGCAACAGATCAGGAAGGTGTGGCACCAATAAAGCAATTTTTTTTAATAGCATTTATTTTAACTTTTTGTCTGTTTCTAAAGTACTAAATGCATTGTTTGCTTGCAGTTTAAAAGAGTAAAAGTCATGTAGTGTTCATGTATTGTGGTAACTATACTCTCTAGTGTTAATGCATAAAACTTCTCATGATTGTCTGATGAAGTCACAGGGAAAGAACACAATATGAGCAAGATTACAGTTTAGTCTTAAACATTAAAAGAAAGGAGTTGGGGAAAAGTCTTGGCTGTCCAGATAAGGAATGGAGTTAGACACATTCCAAGTTGTTGGAATTCGGTTGTTCATGGTGCTTCATCTTGTAAAGGTCTGGCAGTTCTCAGACACTGAAATTTAACAGCCCATGTGAAGGCAAATCTTTTAGCACTGTCAATGTCTGTATGTGTATTGTGAGGTTTCATTTTAAGGGTGAAATTTCCTCTTCCCTTCATGTTGATGGGAATTACACAGCATATTTTTGTGTGTGTGCTGTTACTTCACCTACTTTCATTTTTTTACACTAACTTTTAAAACATATTGATAAATAAGTATGATACGCTATGACTAGCTCAGCACCATTACAAACAGTTAGACCAGGAAAACTCATAATGAATACCAGAACCACTTGCTTTATTGGTAGGAATGCCAACTCTTCTTTTTTAATTCACTAAGACATCTAGGATCAAGCTACATTGCTTGGTTGTCATGCAAATAGCCTCTTGAGCTCAAGAGAGTGCAGTCATGTGGTAAGAGCTGTAGAACCACAATATTTCAAGGCACAGATTTGAGAATCAACCTTACAAGTCTTCTGGGAACATATAAAAATTGTCAGTGTTGTTGGCTTGTCTTTTCCTATTATTTTTATTGCCAGCTCATGACAATATAGTCTTAAAAATTGTCAGTAAACTGCAATAAAAAGTCATCACAACATATTTGCTAATTACAAAGCATTCAAGGTGTGCTTGTTTTCAATACAATGCATGCTAAGCTGACTGTGGTTCGTTTATACGGTAAACAATCCTATTACATCTTTCCTTGGAGCCTGTCTCTTATATCGAGGTTGGGTTTTGAAGCTCCTTGAGTAAGTTTTGCTGAGTTTTTAAGTCTTGAGAATCTCTTTGAGAAGTACAGCTACCTGTTGCTCTGTTTGCCTGAGCTTGCTGGATCCTGAAATCCAGCTGCTCCCCTGGCCCTCTGCAGGACTGCTGACAGTCCCAGCTGGCTGCTGGAGCAGTGATAACCTGCGTGCAAGGAGGAAGCTCAGCAGCAGGTTTCTTTCTTTCTTTCTCACCAAAACCTAACAAACAAGATTGCTTTTCTAATTGCTTGAGGAGATTGTGTGTGGCTTTCACTGAGGATGGTGGCCATGTCTGCTCAATAATGGTAGCAGGAATTAATAGAGTTAGGTGCAGAATAAGATAATCTTAAACCACTCCAGAAGTTCTCCATTGATTATTTTGGGCAACGAGTAGGGAATATTATGCCTAAAAGAATTTTTTTTTGTCATTAAAGAAAATCTTGTCTCCATTCTCTTCTTTCCTTGTGTTTGCTGTTGTGCAAAGCACTAGAACCCAGAGGACACTGTGGTGGAACAGCTTATATTTAACAGACTATCTTTTTGACTGCCTTTAATATATGAATGTGACTACCGCTCTCACCAACTCTGGACAAAGGTTTGTGAACCTGAAGCTATATTTTAGTAAAAGGAAATGCATGCAGTGATGTTGTGTGTGTGTTTGTGCACATTATGTGTACTGTGTATATGTTGTGAGTAGGTGATTCACAGTTACTGAAACCGCACGTTTTTCACATTAAATACATTATCCTTTACCTAGTTTTCTGTTTGTGCTACTACTTTCTTTGTAGATAAAATCTGTATTAAAAACCAATTAGCTGTACTAACAGAACTTTCATGTTTGCATAACTGAATTTTTTTTCTATTACACTATACATTCAAACAGAAAAGATAATGAAAAAATGTGTGTAGAATATTGTTGATAATAAAAATGAACTGGGTAATGACCAGTGTATGTATTAAAGCAAGCAGACCCAAATATAAATTCAGGTTTTTATCAAGCACATTACAAAATCTAGGCTTACACTAGGGGCTTGTCAGCATAAATTTCCCTTGTGAGTGTCCTATAGTTTCTGTAATTAAAATGACAACACAATCTATCAATATTTGGTTTCCAGATCTTTTTTTGTAAATATTGTCTTTTTCACATAATTGTAATGTTGGAAGCTACAGCCAATATTTTTAAATTTCTTATCTATGGAGATATTTTTTTAAAAGCTACTTTGGGTTATCATGAGGGTGCACTAATGGAAACAGAAGGTTATAAAAAATTGTGAAACCATTGCAAGTTTTAAACATGGAAACTTGCTCTAATAAACCTGCATATTTGCTTGATCAGAAACATTTGGGGTTTTTTGCTTGTCTAGATTTTGGAGGGCCAGAAATGTATTTAGTAATGCTAAATACATTTTACAAAATTCAAAACGTCTTCATTTAATAAGTTGTGCCCATGAAAATCTTTAAGGAGTAACAAAACTAAAGTGTTTTTCTATTATACATAGTGCATGAAGGACACAAGCAAAGAAGGAACATGCAATCAGCTTTCTACCAAATGCTGCTAGTATTGTTAAACATTTAACTGAGCACTTACTTATGTTCTAGAGGGGTTATTTTGATATTTTTGTTTTAAATACTTATCTTCTAACATAAAACATGATTGAATGGATAAGCCTGTACTCTGTTGTTTGTACTAGCATTGCTATAATTCAAGCATTTTAAATTCAAGCATTTTAGATGGCAAAAGTAGGCATGATATGGAAGATGGAAAAGATTTTATTCATTTATACAAGAACTTAAGTTACTGAAAAGTGTCTTTTCATTAATTTCTTTTTAAATTTGCAGGCAAATATATTGTTGGCTCACGAGGGGAAAAAAAAAAAAAAGAGCTGTTTTTTTTCTTCCTTGTATTATCACAACAAGACCAAAATCTACAAGAAGACACAAATTCATGTGTGCCCAATACTTCAAAGACAAAGGTTTTGTCTGCAGGAACTCTTATAGCTAATTCCAAATTTTCCAGATTGAAGGACCTTGCAAAAGTGCATACATGCTCCTTTCTGACTCATGCATATGGAAACCAGGACAGAAAAAGGACAGGTCCTGCAGAGTTGGATGTTGTCCTAGGGCAGATACTGGTGACTCAGCCTTGGGAAGTGAACACAGGCCTTACAATAGAGCTTCTGCTGAAATAAATTACTTGTTGCATTAAAAAAAAAATACTCTTAGAGAGTTCTCCCAGGCTGAGTTCTTCACCTACAAAAAAGAAGTAATTAAATACAGTGTCCCCTTCTAAAAAGTGTCTGCACAAGTTTCAGTCCCTTGTGTACGTGGAAGACTGGGGAGGCAGAAAGACACTAGCTGGAGCTGTACTCTTACAAGCTAGTTTTTCTTTAGGAATGGGCTTTACTGGAAAGTGTACCACTTGATACTTGGGTAAAAGAACTACAAGAAAAAATAAACGGGCAAATTTCAAGGTCCAGGACTAGATCACAGCTTCTCCACAGGCAGCAGTCCTGACTAGTTCAGGTAACAGTCCCTCACACAAGAATAGGTCCAGCTGGTAAGTCATGCAGAATGGTTTGTGCAGCTATGCAAAAAGCAAGAAAACAACAATCACAGCTAGTTCCTGCTGAGCTTTGTTAGAGCCAGCCAACACAGGTCTGCCTCTCCCAGGACTGGTCCTGCAGAAAGCCCTGCATCCACTTCAGTGTTAATTAACACTGCATCACTATTTTGGTACAACTGCTCAGTAATTTGACATGCCTTAATATAAACTTGCTTAGAGTAACCGTTTACATGCAAATGAGCCTTAGTTCTCTATAAGGACATTTTCAGGTGAATTCTTGATATAGTCCATTGAGTTAGTCAGTTTCTGAAAAACAAGGCTGTGAGGTATCATCAGGAGTGCAAAGCTCTCTCCAGCTCTATGGTGAGAAGATTGGCAAGTCTCTCTAGTTCTAGGTGGATCAACATGTTGTTAGATATGAGCTTTTCTTCCAGTAAAGGAAGAATCTTTTGCACAATCCCAATATTTTTCCCATTTCCAACATTTGTTTTTCCAGGGGGTGGATGGAAGAGGAGGTTTTGAGATAGAGCACTTCCTCAGTGCTCTGTAAGCAAAAGACATCCAAGTTATTCATCCTCAGTTCAGGGCAATGATGATTATCTTTCTTCATAAATTCTTGCAGGACACATGGCTAAGAAGTACTGTGTACAAGTTCAATACTCCTTTTCAAGCAAAGCATTGGTAGTGGAATTTGTTGGTGTCCCATCAGCTTTTACACTCTTGTAGCAAAACATGACAAAATTGACATTAGGTGTCCAGGGCACAAAGCCCACTCTGGAAGATGTGGAACAGGTAACCAGAGACTGGCAGTGACTGTCCCAGCTTCTTCCACTGTCACTGCTGTGATTGCCCCTGCTGTAGTCTGTCCTGACCCTGGTAATGATGGCAGCAAGAATGGGGACAGGGACCGCAGGGACAGCCGCAGACAGGGTTGTCATTAAAGCACATTAATTTCGAACTCCTTTTGGAGGGAGGAATGTGGATCTTATCAAATAAAAAACCCACACTGAATATTGGGAGAGAGATGAACTGGTGACTCAGAGAGCAAATAAAACATCTGATCTCAAAGGTTATTTGAAAGTATCAAAATGCTTTCCATTTTTCAATTTTAAGATATGTTTTACGCATTTAGAAAAGGAGCCCCTTGTCTCCTCGAACTGTAACTGCAACTGCATGAAGCTCCTTACAAATCTAAGTATCTCTGTTGGGATGGCTACTAGGCTATGTCTAAAAAAAGGACAATGATCTCTCCAAGTTAAGCATTCAACATGTGACTTGTTTGGGCCTTGGCTGCCCCAAAACAAACGTGTCCTGTGGGAAATATGAACAGACACAGAGTTTTCTGGGAGGAGAAAGGAAAAAAGCCTAAATATCATTCCTCTTTCTATCTTTGGAAAGAGGTGATAGTCAGAGTAAATACCATAATAGATGACTAAATCTTCAAACTAAAAGGCAACAGTCTTCCCAGTATTTTGGAAAGCTCTTGGTTGAAGATTACGTGGAAGTGAGAAGCAGTAGATGAAGAATCCAGAGGACTAGGAGGCATGTCACTTTGTAGCATTTATATCAAAGCAGAAGCTTGCTTAGGTGCTGCTCATTTTTTTTTTTTTTTCTAAATAAGAGTAATAACTGTACAAAATAGTGTACCAAACTCAAAAAATTAGGATAGCCAATGCTCTGTCCTGGCTCACTGTAAAGCAGGCAGAGCTATGCAGAGTAAGAAATCTGCAGACTGGAGTAGGCACAGACAAATGCACCCTCTGAAATACTGTATGTGTCAGTCATCTCAGAGGAAACCACAGACAACAATTCACTTTATTCTTGGCTGAGGTCCAAATGAAAAGGAAATCAGATCATCAGACTAATTATCCACACAATTAATCTGAATAATCGTCTTCCAGAGAAGAAGCAAATATTATTAAATAGCCACCATTATATTTTCTAAATGTGAGACATTTAGAAATGTGAGACATCAGGGCTTCCATGGAAGCAAAAGAACGGCTTCCAAGTGCTACAGTAGGGACAGAGCAAGGATTGATTTCAAGAAGACACTTCAGGATTCATGTGGATTTCATTCCTTATGTGATCCCATTATCTCCAAGCAATGAGAGGGTAATCAGGACAACAAAGACTTACATGCAGTAAATAATAAACAAAAGCAAAAGATACATTTGTGTGACTACATATAATCTCACATCTCAAACCAAATTGTACTTGTCTTTTTCAACAGAAAAGTGTAGGGATTTAGTTATGTATCTCTGATAACCTAGTTCACCACGAAGCTGATGACCAGAGGCTGAAGAATCCTAAGCTGTGATATATCTGGTTACAAATATTCTTTATTAAAGGGATGGGTTTGGGGTTTATCAGTTAGTAACATGTTATTAAATTCAATAGAATATGGCAAATGAGGAGAGAGTTCTATCTTTGTGTCGTTTTGTTGTTTGGGGATTGAGTTTTGTTTCATCTAGTATGGCAATTTCCCTGAAAAGCTATGATTTAAATATTCTGTACTGAGATGAGATGATTGAGATGAGATGAGATGAGATGAGATAGATGAGATGAGATGAGATGATCGAAAGCACCATGAAGAATCCCATCTTGACTCTCTCTTTCAACCTAAGATATATCATTAGCACTTGCCCTTCTGTCTCACAGATTACAGTGTAAGGCATAATGTAATTAAACAAGAAAATCTCATTTCTTTCCAAATTTATTACCCAAGTGCCTCAATATAGGCATTTTAAGCTGGATGACACAAAGATGGAATTCATCTGCATGGATGTACCTACATTGCATGTGTGTCCATGTGATCAAGAGTGATTATTTTTGTGGCCAATACAAAACCAATTTCTGGAGAACCAGGGAGTCATCATATAGAGGATATCAAGAACACTACCCTTATCTCCATTGATATGTGGACCAGAAAACTATTTATTCGTTGTTTTTAATGGCAGGTAGACAGCTAACTCAAATTGATACACATGTACTGCAGACAGCTGTCTACAAGTACTATAGGTTTAAGATCTTGGCAGACACCTCCACATTCATGATTTTACTTTCTTCAAGGGCAACTACAAAATATTGCCTTCTAATAGTCTCATATTGTTTTGGATGGAGTTGATGATGCTATCACTAACCTAAGTGATAACTAAGGGGGCTCATATTGCTAAGCTTCTGCCAGCTGGGTGCCTTTGTTAATTGTGTCAGAAGGAAGCCAAAATGAGCCTAGAGATCAATTTACCTCCTCACACCCAGATGATATCTCTGGCCTTACAAAGAGGGAAAGATCTCTGCATCTAATCTCTCTGTGTGTCCCATCTGTGCATGCTGAACATTTGTTCTTAAAGGTAGATTTGTGGGAAAATCCCTAATTAGGCAGGACTCTCAAGATACTCAGATAATAAAATCCTAAGGTCAATGTACAACATAGAAAGATGTATCTCATTACACAAAGAGTTAGGACAGGAGCAGGGGGATAAGTCAGGATAATACCTAAAATTCTTGTTAATATTGTGTGGTGTAAAAAGGAGTAAGAAGGAAAAGGAGAGTGGCATGTTAGGTATGTCTCCACACACTGCATGTGAAGTCCTGTTTTCCCTAAGAAACTCATCAATTATAAAAACTTTGAGAATATAATCAGTGTAAAATGATTTGCACCAGATGTCATCAATGACTGTTTTCAGCATAAGCACAAAAAATGACTCAGTGCTTCCAGTCATATTTCCTTCACAAGTGTTTAAATGGAAAGTTAAAGCAATGTAATGGTTTAGTGAAAAAACCCCAGACTTGACCTCTTTGAGGAAAAATGGCCTTTTTCCACTAGAGATGTCAGATTCATGCAAAAACTGAAACAAACTCTATTTGTCCATGTACCTTTTTGGCCTGTGTGGCGAAGCCAGGTTTTCCTTGAGTGTAGGGAAAACAGGGAGCACGAACCAGAAACCCCAGAAGCTGCCTCAGCACACTCTAGCTCCCACTGGAAAGACACTCTGGTTTGGCAACAGTAACTCTGCAAGTACTACTGTGATTGAGTTCCTGTATCTTTCCATAACAGTTTTTACATCCTGCTGAAGGCAAGGACACAAGGGAGTGAAGAAAGTTGGTGGGATGCTTGCACTTGTGTCCTTCTTCCCGAACCCAGGAGGAGGCTGCAGGCAGGGGTTACCCACACTGCTGCTGGACTGGCAGCAGGGCAGAGAACTCCCACTCCTGGAACTCCTGCCCCAGATTAGCAAACTCTGGGAAACCAGCCAGGCTCAGGAAACTGGGAAACAGCTCCCACCCTTGGATTACAATGGAGCACCCTCAAGTGACCTCTTCCAGACCAGCGATGTGACACCTTGCCTCTGTGGGACCCTGGAGAGAAACTGGGTCTTGTATAGGAGACAAGTAGTTAAAATCCTTTTCCACATGCTGCTAGCTGGGATGGGAACATTTCCAAAAATAGGGGCTGAACTTCTTCAACAATTAAAAACCAGATCATGGAGAGATAGGTCTATAAAAGTGTCTTGTAGATGAGAAGAGAACTAAATAGGTTTTTCTGGGTCCTTTTCTGTTTTGTTTGGTTTTTTGTTTGTTTGTTTGAGTAGCATAGGCAGTAGCTGAGATTCTTCTCTGTGAGCTTGTTAGCAGGGATTGGGAAATAAAGATGCAAATCCTCAAGCTTTCATTTCAGCGGAAAAGACAGAGCAAGCCAACATATTGCTAATTAGCAGACACACTCATAATATATTCCAAACATTTGGATTAATCAGTTATAAAGCATAAATATTTTAAAATGCACTTTCATCAGACTCTGTGATTTATAGGTATTACATCTCAGAAAGAGGGTAGTCAGTTTTCAAAATCGAATTAATTTGAAATGAAGAGCATTTGAAACTGTTAATTCTTAGTCTTTTTATTAATCTTCTTAACTTGAAGTTCTTTTCTGTCTTGCAATCATGTACAAAGCATGACAGAATTCTTCCAAATATTTTCCAAGCATAATACAATGATTATTATGCTTATCTGACCTGTAAATTAAAGATTACTAAGCATATTGGAGATATTGATTCTAAGAATGAAGCTATGCAATCATGCCTTCAATTAATTTACCTTTGATCTTTTGTGTAACTGTGTTTGCCATCAGAAAGGACTAATTTCTTAATTTCAGCACTTTTCAGTGAAAGCATTTTTATAAAGAAGGAAGCTTGCAAGCAGCAACCCTGTTATGTATAGTGTTGTAGCGATGGGATAAGAAATCACACTCTTTGTCACAAAAGGAAATGACTGCAATTCTGTCACTTTAATAGTGGGAGAAGAAACTTTTGAGACAGAAATAACACCAGCTCTGAAACTTCTGTATGACCCCAAGGATTAGAGAAGGCCAGCACACTCTTTCTCCCCACAGCAGGCTGTATCTGAGGAGGCAGCCCTAGTGTTCCAGGCTTCTCTCTGCTTGAAATGTTTTTCCCTAGACGTTGGTTAAGTTTATTTTGTATAAAATGCTGGCACTTCAAGGAAAAAATTATCTTTCCTCTGTGGCGTGCACTCTCAGGCAAAAGTAAAACTTCAGTTTTGACAACCTGACAAAGAATTAAAGGGATGTGATATATGTGTGATTTTCAGTTGAGCTGGGCTTGAGTAAGTGTCATTTGCAGGGATGCAGTAGGTAAATATATAACCAGCAGGAAACTCACATAGCTACTGGAGGACAGCAGGAAAATTGATTCTTACCCATTGAACCCTGACACTCATGATAAAACTGTGCCATTGGTGCAAAGCGCGGTCTTCCCTTTAGGGACTTCTCCATTTCCAATTAGATTGTCTCAGGGCAATCTTTTAAAGATGATTTAAAGGATCTTTTGAAGGATGCTATTTGTTCTGTTACTTTTTCTGGTACTTATTCTTTTAGCCAGGTCTGGTCTAAGAGCTGAATGAGTTCATGGGTATGTCCAAATGCAGCCTTTCACTTACTGGTTTCAACATGATTCATTTTTATGAGCCTTTGCTCAGCTGCAGCTGGTAATTAAACACCGAATTTCGGTACTTTTCTCATCCATCTGAATCCAGGTGGGATTTTATATGACATTTTGTTTACCTTCTGCTTTTTGGGGGGCTCAATTCCCTAATTAATCAATCTCACACAGTCTTCCATATTAAATTAATTGGGGATTGTCTTGGTTTCAAAAGACAGGTGTCTGCCAGGGAAGAACCCAAGATAGGGATTAAAGAAAAGAGATTATAGGAGACATTCAAGGATCATGGAAGTTCTCTTTGCTTCCTTCTGATGAGTGTCTGGAAGTTTGCTGAAGGATGTTGCTTTTGGAGGAAAATTTATGGCCATGAAGACCTGTATTGCATGGTCCCTCTACCAGCCAAGGTCTGCTGGGTCACATTGGCATGAGGTGACGGGGTGACACACTGCAACAGGCAGCTCACCACAGTCCTGGACAGGACACAGTGGCATTAATGCAATTTGTAGAGATTTGTTACAGAAATATGAAGATTTGTGAGTTGAATAAGGATTGAAATATTTTTGTGAAAGTTGCAGATGAAACAGCAGAATAAAGTTTATAAGGACAGGTCAGATTAATACTCTGTGTGTGTGATTTCATTCAAAGCAAGAGGAGGAACAAACTGACCTAGAGATAAGGTGACAAGAAGATGAAGATCAGGACTGGAGCCATAAAACAACCAGATAAGTAAAGCGAGTATTATGAGGGCTCAGTTGACATACTGAGGCAAAAGAGGTCAAACAATACCCACTTCCAAAAGGCACGACGGCAAACTGGCATCAATTCTTCTCTGCAAGCCCTGACATACATGTCTTAGTGCTGCTGACTGTATGTGTGAACATGTGAATGAGTAAAAATCAGTGTAGAGATTTTGTGAATAAAAATCACCTTTCGCTTCCATAAGAACTCACAGTGAATTAGCTTTATAGTAATTTAGTACAAATTGGCTGTATGGAGATGCAGGAGGAAAAAGCACCACAGAGCATTCAATGATGTAGCAATTCTGCTTTCAGGAGGATCTCTGGGCATAGGTCACACATGAAGATGTAGCAAGTTGACAGGTGTCCTCTCATGGACTGAACATTATATCCCACTGAGCTGGATACCTGGAATCTGAAATATTTGAAATGAAGTGTAAAAGACAGTATCTGAATTTTGTGCTGGCCCACTGAATATTAAGGGTAATGAAAGTATAATATCAAAACAGCAACAGATGTGCCATACCCAATCTTACACAAAAATAGGATTAAAACCGTTTTAGACTTCGGAAGTAACAAAGATGCATTGTTATCAGCCTTTCCAGTAACCTGTTCTGTGTCAAATTTAGTTCAATCCAGCTGAGACACAAGCCAAATATTGATTTTGACTATGTATGTTCTAATTTTGCGGGAAGTTGGAATCATTTTTGTCCCATAACTCCAAGCTTTAGTCTTCCTTTGTTGTATAATCAAACTGGAAATGTTATCAAGCAGTCTTTTAAACTACATCAACTGCAAAATTAAAATTACTGCAAAGGGAAGAATCTGGGGATGAGGAAGAGATGGCACAGGAAGATTTTGGGGCATGTGACTGACCAATAAATTCCTACAAGGGAAGAAGCCTCAGAGGAAACAGTCAAGAGTGATTTAATCAAGGAATGATGTAGGATGTGATTGACCACAGCTGTTGCAAAGAAAACTTCTTTGCAACAGGACTCCTTGGCAAAGGAGGATGACCTTTGTTTTACATAAACAGCTATGAACAGTTGAGTGGCTCAAATGGTAATGTAAATGTTTCTCACTGAATTCATTAAAAGAGTGTAAATGTCTCCCTGAGTTAGCCAGAAGAGCACGGGGGAGTGATTATGTGGCTCAGCTGGACACGGAATATAAAAACTAGCAAAAGTGTTTTGAAGAGAACAGGCTTGAGCAGCTTTCAGCCCATAAGTTCCTTTCCAACTACTGGGGCTGCCCAGTGTCATGACAATGAGTATATTATAGAGATGGATAATGGAAATGACACAATTAAACCATTTATTGCAGTTGCAATGGAAGTTTTGTTAAGTCTAACTTACAGTGGTTTTGTGATTTCAATATATTTTCTATTACTCTGCTAAATCAGAAATCCCCCATAATATCAACTATCTTTAAATAAGTACATTTGACATTAAACATTTCACTTTCCATGTGTGGAATATCTAAAAGAATCCAGTCAGTCAGGATTCTGACAGTCCACTCCTGTCTTCTTTAAATACTAGGTTGCCCTGAGGATGCTGCTACCTCTGAGAAAGTAAGAAGAAACACTATTAGCTTGCCAAAAGCTGCAGTAACCCTCCTGTGAATACAGTCCTGCATCCTCCTGTTTCTCAACGACCTCTGTGCATGGACCAAGTCTGAGAAATCATCAGGTACTTGCTAATGCATATGATATGAATTTTGAGTGGATTTTTCTGCCATTGTAATTTTTTTTTTTGCAGTATAACAGCAACAAAACCAGTAACAGTTGTTATTAGTTGTAGTATTAGTATTACCACTATTATACTACAGCAAAATATTTAGAGTATCTCTTTTCAAATTGATGACATTTAATGTTTGGGCTCCTGGGAAAAGGTGGAACTCTGTATTTGGAGATTCCTACGTCATAATTTCTTGGCTCCTTTGAAAATTCTCTCTAATGAGTACACTAAAGGCAATTCTGTTAAAAGTCTTCTGGGTTACAGACAAACCCTTTTCCCTAGGTATTTCTTTTAAAGTGACAAAAGAGATGGACTGCTGCATAACTTTGATAGCAGCCTCAGCATAGATCATTGCACGTAGTTCACTGCAGTATGCCTCAGGTGAAGAGACAGAGCTTTGAAAGCCTGATCCTGCACATTTCAAAACAAGAGAGATTCAATAATATGTTTTCCTCTTCAAGGACTATAGAAGAGGCTTATGTACCTTTCAGACTCTGTAGTATGTTTTTCATTTCATTTTTTCATTGTTAGCAAACAATGCAACAAACATCACGCCCCAAAGTGTTAGGAGTTCTTCAGTTCCTGTGTGTTCCTATAATCTCAGAGAGTACTATAAGGAACTGCCAGTGGAAGACATAGGGGCCATTATCCTCTGGATGGGCTCTTTATAACCTTTTCGGTGTGGATTAATTAGAAAGAGTATTTTAACATAGTTTTTCTAAAACCTCTCAATCCTTCTGCCTCTAGGCCAAATTATGACTCCCATTCATACTATATCTTTGCAATATCATTAAAGTCAGTGGTCTCTTTCTTTTCATTTTTCTCTTTAGTTTAAGATGTAAAAACTGGAATAGAAATTGCTGAATTTAATCTGTTTCTGCATGCCTAAATCTAAGGGTAGATTTTCTTACCTTACATTCATTATTCAAAAGTGAGTTTCCTGTAGAAATAGCAATCTGGTAGTCCCAGTTAGACCAGCACTCTTTGACAAATTACAAATGCCTTGAAAGCAAGCCATAATCCACTACAGAACTCCCCTCTACTCCCCGCTGTAAGGATATTTATAGCTAGAAATAAAAAATGCATGCACAAAAAGAAGATATAAATGGCAAATGATAAACAAGTGCTCAAGAGTTGAAAGTCAGTAGAAATTTTTAGATGACCCCAAATGATTTCAATTTTTTAAAAGAACACTCTGTCTATTTTATGACTTGACCAAGGTAAGGCAAAATAAAGAATGAGGCAAGCACTTTTATGGCATGTGTCAAAAACTGGGAAAGGAATGTGTGTGAACTTTTAGGGAGTTCTTCTATTAAGAATTAGTATGTCTTAGTTTAAATATGTCAGTCATGGGGTACAGCAGAAATTTACAGCCTACAGATATCTGCCTGGGAGGGATGTAAGTGGGAAACAGGCTGCAAATCACTTCACTGCTGGTACAAGAACACTGTAAAACTTTGAATTTGGAGACATCTATGTTCTTACGCTGCTTTTGCTAACAAGAATAAATAGATAAATAATAGATACTCCTTGTATTGTTTACAGTGTAGAGTGGCAATACAAACCAGGGACCCACCAGTCTTGCAACATCTGACAAGTCTCAGACACCCTGGGAAGGCTCAGAGATAGACATTTGTGCACGTGGGAAAACTGCAATACTTAACGGACATACAACCTTGAGACTTACAAAGATGTAAATATCTAATAGCTAAGTGCTTGATTCAGAGATCCATCCCCTTCTGTAAGAAAGGGAGTGCAGGAGGAAAGAAAAACTCAGCGGTCAGGTTGTCTCCCATCTTCTGCAATTAATGACATGGAAATGGAAAGCAGAAGGAAGGGAAGGAGGGACACTTTTTGCCACAGCCGTACAGGCAAAGGGAAGAGCAGCAGTAGAAGGATGAAACCTTGAAAGGGCATTGATTTCCCCTGTGCTAGGCGTGCTAAATATTGGGATGAGTAGTCTGATATGAGTAGTCTGTTACAGAAATCAGTGCAATTTCTTGGTGCTGTACAGCACTGAGCTGAGGACTCCCTGGTGGGCAGTGCTGTGTAACTGAATTGGTAGGGGCTGATCTGCTGCCTCTGGAGGATCTCACAGTCTGGGGATGCACCTGCCAGTCCTAATCCCAATCTGAGACTATCTTCTGCCTTCTACTACCAACTATGATGCTGAGTCCTGGTGCAGTACCAAAACATTGAGGCAGGGGCTAGTGGGAAAAAGATAATTTTGTCCTCTTCGGGTTTTCCTCAGTAAAATTGGGTCTTTTTTGCAAAACAGGGATGCACTTAGCAGTAAATGACTCAGGATACAGGTGTCATGAAGCAAGTCACTGGGAAGCAGTGAAGAACTAAGAATTGCCTGCTCTGTTGTCTATTGGCACACCAGTTGTGAGTCATCAAGTGCTTAAGGGCTGGAGATCAGCACAGATGTGAAAGAGGGGGAAAAATCCTACATGCCAGTGCTTTGCAACAGCAGGCTCTGTGGCTGGTGGCTCACTGCAGAGGTAAGTGAAGCTTACATGGCCTCTGGTTAACAAAAGCAGCCTTTTGGCTATGAGACAATATTCTTTTCCTGGCCCTTACATGAGTGAAGAGCCTTGAGGGAAACCATCCGAATCAGTATGAGACTTCAAGAGGAATTAATCTGCTTTTGAAGCTGAAGATCTAAGCAAACCTAAAAGCCCTGCTCTTTTTTAGCTCACTACTGTGTTTATTTGCTTTGGTTAGGGTTTTTTAGCTGAATTTGTCTTTTATAGTAAATATTAGATTAGCTGACTATCCCTGATTTCTTGGGTCATGACTGGTAATAGGAAGAAGATTGCAGCACAAACATGAACTTTGCAAACTCTTACCATTAGCTCTCCCTCTACTCTTCACTCTAGGGACAGTCCATCTCTGACCTATAAACATGGTTCTCAGCAGATGGCTAATCTGTTCTGTAAACAAACTGATTTCTATTCCCTTGGGAAAAAAACAACAACAACAACAACAATAAATTTACAGTCTATTAAATCAGTTTTCCAATCCCAAGCAGAAGCAAACAGACAACATTTGGCATCTGGATTGGTTTTCTTTTATGTTTTCTTGAAGACATCTCTGCAAATCATCAGCTGTTTCAAGGAAAGGCCATGCACCTTTCCTCTTTCCCGTGAAGGAGAATGGAAGAGTTAAATTTGCCATTTGAGACTCCAGGAGAATTACAGTTTAGGACTGCATTTGTATCTGTTCTAGTCAGTGGGAATGTCAGAAAGAGCAAGTAGAAGTGCATGAGTAGTACTTTTCACAGAAATAAAATCTATTATTTAGTCCCACTGAATGATTGGCAGTAGAATAATTGTTTTATCATTTATTACAGTAACCACTCTCCTGCCCTGAAGTCCTCACTAGCTACAAGGACTTGTAAGTTCTATTTTGATCTGGATCCTGGAATTCATCCTCACATTCTGCCACCTACCCAAGTACTACAAAACGTGATGCAGTGGAGCCCCTTGTAGATGAGGCATGTCAGATAATCCCTTTCAAGTCAATCTTGGCACTCCACCACACCAGCTCTTTGGCTCTCAAGGCTGTAGGCACTCCACAGTTTCAGAAGGTTCAGAGGTGCTGGATGTAAGGTGCATATTCTCAGAACTGTTTCCACTCTCCTCACTAACTACAGTATTTTCATGACCATATCTATTACTGTGAACAGTATTGCAAATCCATCAATTTGGCATAACATGATCAGATTGTTATATTATTGACATAATATTTCATATAAGATTGAGTCTGCTGAAATAGATGAGCTGATTTTCTCATATAGAGAACTTCTCTGATTTTATGTTTTAGGCTTATTGCCATGCTGTACTATTGACAGAGAACCATAATCCTAAATAAGTTTAATTCATAAAAAGGCTATGTTAAAAACAACAAACAAACAAACAGTAATATTTTCTAACGCTATTTGGAAAATATTAGCTAAATGTAGAAAAAATACTCTATCAAACACTGTGAATCACCACACACTTGATAGTATCTGTATTGTAACCTAAGAGGTTAAACCCAGTACCTTCGAGGCTGTAGTGGACCCCACACCCAGCACTGTGTTTCTCATCCATGAAGGATCTTACCCACAGACCTCCCAGTACACAGGAGCGATTGCAGAACTCCAGGTCTTCCCAGGAAGTGATGGGGTGAAACATTTAATTTGATTGCAAACAGACTTTCCCCAGAAAATGGCTTAATGGTGGCTCAGGTTTCAGCACTACCCCGGAAAGTACCTAGCTCATGTTGTATGTTTCTGGGAAGAGCATAACATGAAGAGGGGGGAACAGATTTCTGCACTATCCTGTCAAAATCCTGGGTGTTTGGTTCACTTTCTAGGATATGTTGCAAGCAAATGTGCTGCTTAGGGAAATGCTGTGGCACACGTTTTTGCCAGGCTCTGAGATGACGGAAGTAAATCATAGACACTCATAGGTATGAGCCAGTCTGCAGATTAAGATGCTCAGTTTAAAGAGGTGGGTCTGAACACCAGAGTAGGTGAGGTGATTCTGAGCATCTGGAGACATGCTGCAAATTTCGAGCAATGAGTTATGAGCTGGACAGCTCAGAAAAATGCAGATAAAATATCCCTTGCATGGAGAAAACGTCTGGTCTGTAGTGTGGAACATGCACTGATAGGAGCTAGTGACTGGCCAGTCAAATCCAAATTTAAACCATTGTTCCCGAAGCTGTAGACTTTGAAGATCCCTGAACCCAAATCATTATCTTAACCCTAATGGCTGCGAGGAGGTGAGGCAGAAGTCACCAACACAATGGGTGGCCCAGATTACAAAGATGGCTGCAGGGCCACGCACACATTAGCATGATTTTTGCCAGCCCGGAGTCCCTGGAGCTGTCAGCATTGATCTTCTCTGAACACTAACCCAACCCCAACAGCAGGGACTGAAGGTGTTGTCCTCAGGATCATGAATGGCCCAGGTTTGAAAAGTGTGAAAGGAGCAATGTTGCATGCTGCTTTCCTCAGCATGGCTTTTCCAACCTTAATGTCCCTGGAGCTGTAGACTTTGTGGTCCAAGGAATCCTAACCATAAAATGAATGAACTCTAGAATCTGAGGCTGATGTCCCCAGCACAGTGGGTGGAACAGATTGGAAAGATGTGGAAGGAGCAATGTCTGTGCACTGCTGTGATCTCCTTGGCATGTCTTTCCCAGCCCTTTTGTCCTTGGAAATTGAGTCTTGGAAGAGTTGCTGTATGTTCTTCTCCATTCCCGTATAAATAAAACTTGTACTTTATTCCAACTTACCTCTCAAAGAATCTAAAAATGTCTTAGAAATTCAACACTTTGTCTATTTACCCTGCTCTCACATCCATGGAAATACACTTTCTTCCTGGCAGAAGGTCCTACATTTTCCTTTTTCTTTGGGAAATACATATCTTCAAGCTGCATCCATATGGTAGAGATGCAAAATCTTGTTCTCTGAAAAGTGTATTTTTAGATTTTCTCATTAAAATGCCATTGGTTGTAGATTTTAAACAATCTAGAACCATAAATTGTGCTGATCCATGTTCCTAGACTGCTTTTCTGGTACAGTTACATGTCTTCTTCTATCCTGTTTTCCAACACTGTGGTGAAGTGGGAAAATAGCTTTCCATTCAATATGTTAATTACATGGGAAGAAAAAAAATGGGCTCCATCAGAACTGTGGCTTTACTCAGAAACTCCAGAGTTAATTGGGAGGGATGCTAATTTCTTGATCTAATACTGTATTTCTTGGTTTTGTTTACAAAACATATGGTGGTGTAAAATTGCAATAACTAGTTTCTTCACCAGGTTTAAACTTTTAATACAAGGTAAATTGGCACTATTCAAAGAAGCACTGCAAAGATGAAAAGAAATCATCACTCACATTTTTTTATCTTCTGAAGAAATATTGAATTCTTCTTTTCCCATCAAGAGGCAGTCAACTCAAAATAGCCAATAGTATCTAAAATTGTACACTGTGGGAATGACAAAATCACACAGAATCATGGGAATTAGACTCCAGAACTCTGTTCCTAGATGTCTTAACAAAACTGAAGATACTCTTTCACCTGAAATTATCAGGATTTTTTCTTTACTATTATTTTCTTGTGGTTTAGCCTCATCTATTTGTTTCAGCAAAACAAAATAAATAAGATGGTTGTGTTGTTCTTATTGTTGCACATAATTGTAAATATTGTTACTCAATGCTTTAGGGTCTTTAATTTGGAACATAAAATCAGGGTGGTGGTACACAGAGAAAAGCTTAGCGCTATTCGTAGCAGTTTCTTTCACATTTTGTATCTTTGACTGTGCAAGGATTTTTTAACTCCAGTTCAATCTATTCATCATCATATTGTCTGAGCTGCACTTACATACCTGCGGATCAACAATCTAGTCTAGGAGTAGGGCATTCCTGCAGCTGTTCAAGTTAGTCCATCTGACATTCAAAGAGAAATAAGACTGGAATTTGTAGACAGATAACTGCTCTATCATATCTGATAAATTCAAAGCTCTCTCTCCAAGGAACTTTCTTTTTTGGTACAGAACTACATAATGCTGTTCACTGTTTAAAAAGTTTGGGATAGATGATGTTTTCAGATCTACCTGTAAATACTGGTGCAACAAACCCACGGCATCTTCTCTTGATCTGATCATTCCAATTTCTTATGCAACCAGATTTTCTTTTTTATCAGTTTCTAAAAGAAATGTGAGAGAGTGAGAAAGGGTGATGCTCATTTCCCCAGGGAGCCATTACGACACAGCCAGGTTAAGTACCCACATCTGGGATCTGGGCAAGAGTCTCATATCACAGAGTAGAGTCATTGTCATCAGTAGCCAGTTCTGTACTTTTGTCTTTCCAGCCTACAAATCATTTGCTTTCTAAGATTTTCAGTAAACAGCTTTTACCCAGAGTTCTCAGCAAACTTCTCATTTTATTTGCAAAAGTTGCTCTCTCTTGAACTCTGAATTATTTACATATCCCGCCTGTCAACTAACAAGTCCACTTCAGACTTTTTTCCCTGGTGGAGAAGAAAAACATTTTCCATTTTCATGTGCATTTCTTTTGACCCATGTAAAAATGTTTCTTATGAGGTGCAAGAGTGCTGACACATTTAGAACAGCATTGGCAACTCTGGATGACAATTTTCATGTTTTGCAAAAGTAAGAGCAAGGCATCTCTGCACCTTCTAGCATGCAGCTCACAATGTCCTTTCCTACAGCTTATGAGTCATCATGACTCTGATTTTATCCATGGCCTCAGAAATCAGGCTGTGGATGCTCTTTTAGCTGACTGTTATCTTCCTGATCCCCTTGCCTCTTGGTGTGAGGCAGATGTTGTTCAGCAGCAGAATTAAAAGGTGTAGTGGTCGTTTTCATTCTCTGGTATGTCCTTGGGCACTCGTGTATGTGATGTGAGTGCAGGATGTAGGTGTGTATACAGAGACATGTGAAGCATATCAATATAGTAAAGCTCAATGGACTCCAGTGTGGGCAGAACTGCAGTGATTATCACACTTTGCAGAAGTGACCCACAAATAACAAAACATACCAAATAGAATATTATAAGCCTTCCAACTGTAAAGAAAATGTTCTGTACTCGTCATCCATCACCCAGTCTATAACAAAAATGGGAATGTAAAACTTTTGAACAAAATGTACCATCAGTTAATAAATGGATTAAATATTAGATATATCAGTTCAATTTATTGTAATTTTTCAAGTAGCATGAAAATGCTTGATAGTTTAAAAACATAATAGGAAAGTGGTGTTTCCTGTGAAGTCTATTATGGGAAAACTTACCTGTCCTGCATGATCTTACAAAAGATCGTTGGCTTTCACCATTATGCAGACAATTCTATAAGCAAAACACAAACCCTAGTTATTAAAAGGCATATGGCCAAAACAGAAAAATGTGGATATGCTAATTCACAGGTATAAAATAATCTATATCTACCTCATGTTTGTAATTGCCACCCAGTCCAGGAAGCCAAGGGCTTTTTAGATTAAAAAAAAAAAAAAAAAAAAAAAGGAGTTTAATTAGGATATTTTAATATTTTTATTTCATTGAAATAAAAATAACTCTCTCTGACTTTAGAGACCACATCATCCCTTCCACTACATGTAACTTGAAAAATAAAAAATAACCATTTTGCAATATGATAATGAGATTAACCTTCCTCCAAAAACACTCTTATGCTAGCATTCAACTGAATTTTTTTTCCTTTTCCTTTCAAACCATATGTTTCCTTTCCTACACCTTCTAAGAAAATACATGAAAATTCTGGTTCTGGAAATGAGCCTCACGTTCTATTCAGCTGTGTGAACTATTCAGTAGTGAGACAGGATTTTCATCATAAGAGCCTGACTCTTTATTTAAGAAAGGAAAATTGAGGTGCTTGAAATCACAGGTGTCCTGAACATCTGGCAAAGAAAATCAGTCCTTGATGGCAACAACACATTCCGTGTTAAAAACGTAGTGGTAAAGTGGTGCAGCTGGCAGTACTGCAGCTGTTTCCTAAACATCCCTGGTAGTTACCTTGGGGAATTGCTCTGCTCTGTGCTTTGGAACCACACCACAAATCTCACATGAGCATCCTAACATGCTCTGAGAGTGGCTCTGAAAACTGGCTATACATTTTCAATAAGCAGAAGATAAAAATATCCCTACTTGGTTTCCATAACAGTACAAGACACTTTCCCATCAGCCCTGGAAGAGGATTCAAAGTGTTTTCAGATGAAGAAAAATCACAGTTTCGATTGGCTATTAATGAGATCTCTTTAAATTGTCGCAAGCATTAACTTGAGTCCTCCGTGTCTGATATGCTTACAGCTTTTGGCTTTTATTTCCAAACAGAATTTTAATTTCTATCGGAGTTCTCCTACAAACATTTCAATTCTTACTTCTGAAAAGTCCTTTCTGCACTGAAATTCTTCCATGTTATGCACAACACTTTGTTGGTAAACTATTCCTTTTCAATATCCATCCACACTTTTTATTAAGGCTACATGCACATTTTGGCATTTGCCATATGCCTTAAGAACTTATGCAGTGTTGCAATATTCTACCTATATTCTTCACATATTTAAGACCCTTGATCTAAAATGTATTGTCAGAGATGAGTTGTGAGTGATGCAGGCTTGTTTCTGTCAGATTTTAAATACTCAGACATTTATTGAACCTACAGAAAACCTTCATGCAGCTACCCCAGTAACAAAAATATAAATAGCCATACAGTAGATGTTCCTCAGTGTGGACATTCTTTATTACGTTACAGTTTGCATGAATTCCTCATTACCTTTCAATTTTTAATTCTTACAAACCAGTCTTTGATTCAGAAATGTGCTTTCACCTATGCCACAAAACATTCGTTCTTTGCACAGTACTGAGAGGCTATCAGCCTTCTGGGCTACACATGTTAAAAATCATTAAAATTTTATAGATTCTTACATTATATTTAAAAAGAAAATCCATCCACTAGATATTTTGGGGCCAAGCAGACAGAGTATAGTGCAACTGACAAGTGCAGTAATAACAAATGGACTTTTCGAATGTCCATTTTTGTGTGAGGTGGAGACCCTTCTGGTTCGTAGTGTTGCTGACCCAAAGCTATGTAACCCTTGGGTAGGAACCCCCCTGCTACAACTGTTAGAGTCTCTCATGTAGGCAATGATTAACAGTGAATGTCTGGGAGACAGAAGTGTAAGTCAGCCTTTGCTGGTTACAAAGGCAATAAGCTCCTAAAGGCAAATAACATTCATTATCATTAAGATACTGTCTACACAGCGTTATATTAGCTCTGAAAAAACAAGCTGGCATTCTGTCTTCCACGTCTGTTAAACTCACTGTCCAGAGTTTAAATCACTTTGTCTGTGTAACTCACTGTCAAGGAGACTCCAGAAACACTCATTCAGATTTGAAGCCATATTGAACCAGAAATACCAGTAATTAATTTATTCATAGTTTGTTCTAGTCCTCAACACAGATGCCAATTTCTTGCAGAATACTTCAGCTGGATGTGTCAGTCCACCCAGAATACATTGTCATGATTTTGGCTCTACAGAGGGTTTTCTGTACCAGTAGGACAATTTTCTTTAGCAAAAATTTAAGAGGTTCTGGGACACACAGGCATCTCAGCACCAGCTTTCTCCTGTAGATTTGAGGCTGAAGTGTCCTTAGGTAATAGGTAGGATGTTCCTCAAACATGAGTTAGGGAATCAAGCTGAGTTTTATCCGAGTTTAGAGTTTAGATTACCTGCCTGTCTACCTCATGAAAATGAAAATAAAAATAAACAGACTTTCTTTCCAGTCAAAACTGTGTTGTTTTCCTCAGAAAGCCACATTTTATGGTGAAGGTATTTAAAGCCCCATTTTGCCACCAGGAAGAGTCTGAAAACTCACACCCCATTCTCTCTGTGTCTCCCGCAGTCACCGGCAGGAGCAGAGTCCTGAGAAGCAATGGTGGTGCTGGGGAAGGCCCAGGTATCCATCCCCATGGATGTCTCTTGGACTCAACCTTTGCCCTGATGCTGACCCTGCTATAGGACTGTTACCCAGCTGGCGTGGTTGGGTTGTGCTGGTTTGGTGTGCCTAGGGTATTTAGTACCTAAATAACACTGGAAGAACAGAGACAAGTGGCCCTGAAAGAGCACTTTGGTCTGTGTCAGTATTTGGACAATATGAGACGACTTGTGTTTGTCTCAGTGCTTAAAAGAAAAAAAAACAACGAAACAGAAAACCCACAAAAACACACCAAACCCAAACCCAAACCAAACAAATTCCACAACAAAGCTAGAGGTGCTGTGTTTCCTCAGAAGCTGCCTCCGTTGCCTTCAGGAGGCCCAGCTCACCATCGCACTGGCACCACACTGTGGGCATGTGCTACTACTGCAAAGCTCTTGTGCTTCTGAAATATATTTTATGCTCTGGGGTAATT